>JAYESD010000006.1:133034418-133459418 GCA_036927565.1 Tuctoria greenei
TTACGTCTAGCAAAACCAAAACTGGAGTTGTAGTTAACCTTTTCTTCAACTCCTCAAAACTTTATTGACAAGCTTGAGTCCATTGAAACGCTTTCCCCTTCATTAGCAACTCCGTCATTGGCTTGGCTACCTTGGATCCCAAGAAAACTCCTTATTTCCTTTAGGTTTTGGGGGGGGGGGGGGGGGGTCCCATTTCAACATGTCCCTCACCTTTCCGGGGTCAACTGAAACTCCTCCTCCTGCAATGATATGACCCAAAAAAGACACCTCGCTTAACCAAAACTGACACTTGTTGAACTTGGCATACAATTGATGCTTCCTGAATTTCTGCAATGTAAGCCTCAAGTGTTCCTCGTGCTCCTTATCATCCTTCGGGTAGATCATAATGTCATCAATGAACACCACAACGAACTTATCCAAGTACTCCATGAAGACCTTATTCAGGAGGTACATAAAGTAGGCAGGCACATTTGTCAATCCAAAGCACATCACGGTGTACTCATAGGATCCATATCGTGTCCTGAAAGTTGTCTTGGGTATGTCCGATGGTCTAATCTTCATTTGAAAGTATCTTGACCTCAAATCAATCTTAGAGAAGACACAAGCACCCTTCATCTGATCAAACAAGTCCTCTATGCGTGGAAAGGTGTACTTGTTCTTGATGGTCACCTCGTTGAGAGCTCGGTAATCCACACACATCCTTTGTGACCTATCCTTCTTGTCCACAAATAGAACGGGCGCTCCCCAAGGTGAAGAGTTGGGGCAAATAAAACATTTCTCTAGTTGCTCTTAAATCTACTTCTTGAGCTCCACTAATTCCTTAGGAGGCATCCTATACGGCCTCTTAGCTATAGGTGCAGTTCCAGGTATTAAATCCATAGCAAACTCAATGTCTCGATCAGGTGGCATACCTGGCAACTCAGCCAGAAAAACATCCAAAAATTAACACACCACCGGAATCTCCTCAATTGCGGCACCGTCCATGTGATTCAGCTCCAATTGATTTGGTGCGTGTTGAGATGCTTCAAATTCTACAGTGATCCCTTCCTCATTGGTCAACTTCACCGTCTTTGTGGCACATTCAATGACTTCATTGTGCTTTCTCAACCAGTCCATACCAAGTATAATGTCCAGTCCTTGAGAATCCAAGACAATGAGATTGGAGGAGAAGTCTATCCCCCTTATTCTAAGGCTTACTTTTGGACATACTATATTTGTCATCATCTCTCCTCCAGGAGACTTAACCAATAGAGTAAACTTCATATGAGAGATTGTGACACCCTCATCTTCATGCATCATGCCCTACATACACTCATGTACATGTTTAACATTAACCCACAACAAGAGGAATGAGTTTAAAATTGATTTGGAGCAAAACTGCACTTAAAACGCAGGAAAGTGCGGACTAGTCCAATTTTCCTGAGGACTAGTCCGATTTCTCTCTGACTAAAAACGGACTTGTCCGTTTGCTGCACACTAGTCCGATTTTGCCTTTGGAAACCTTCAAACTTGTCCGATTTTGTGGGGACTAGTCTGATATTCCAAGAATCCTTGAAAAATTGCTAAGTCCTTGGACTTTTCCGGACTAGTCCGGTGTTCCAGCGGACTTGTCCGATTTCCTCTCTGTTTAAAGTTGGACTTGTTTGATTTTTGGCCAGACTTGTCCGATTTTCTCTCTGGACGACTTCGGACTAGTCTAGTCCTTTCCGGACATGTCCGATATTTCGTGACTCCGAGTTGATCTTTTGTTTTACGACTTGTTTATTGGGTTTCACGTTAAGTGGGCCTAGGGATGTCGTGCCTAACTCTTTTAGAGCCCATGTGGGACTCTAAACCCGCCTCTACTCCTCTCAAACTCGAAATCCATCTAACCCTAGCCTCCACCTCTATATAAACAACCCCACCCCTTGGATTGACATATATTTGCCACTTTTCCACCCCACCTAAACCCTAGTTCGTGGAGAGCCACCATCAAGGAGGGAGGAGAAGATCCCAAGCAAGAAGAACAAGAGGAGGAAACGAAAGATGATCGAGATCTCCACCAAGCTTTCGTTCTTCGTCACCAATTCATCTCCAAGTTCACCACCAACCCTAGATCACCAAGATCCAAGTGCTACCTCCAAGTTTCTTGATTCATTGGAGTCCTAAACACCTGGTATACCTTCTATTCTCTTTTCCTTACGTGAATTCAACCCCTAATCTCCAAATTTATGTCGATCTAGAAAACCCTAATCTGCTGATCTCGCAGAGTGCGGACTTGTCCGGTCCCTAGCGGACTAGTCCGATCTTCTTGGTTAAATTGTGTTGAATTAATTCAAAAATTTGATCTAATCAACTCCAAACCTGTATAAACTTGTTAAAAGCTATTAGAACTAGTTATTTACCATTAAAGCAATCTATTAACAAGTTCTACCTTGCATTTGCATTAATCATGCATGTCATGACAGATTGAGTAATATTTGTGCACTCTTTGATTGTGTTTTTTGTCTTCTATGTTTATTGTGTGTATTAGACGGATTTGCGCTAGAGAGTGCCGCGGAGGATCTACAGCACCAAGAGTTTGAAGGCTTTGACCCTAATCAACTGCAAGAGCAAGGCAAGTGTCCTTGAAGCATATTGATCCTGTTTTAAAATAAATGTTTTGTTTGCAAAACTGCATGCTTGTGTCAATTTTGATGGGAATCCTATGGTACGAAGTTTACTAGTTTTGTAAACCACCCTTGTCACCCGGAATATATGGTAGAGAGTCGGGAAGGGCTTTTACCTTTTGCTTCGCTTAATCAACTAGGATGGGAAACAACTATACCACTCAATTTAATTATGCAAGGATGAGATTATGATTAACATGAGCTGGTTAAATATGATACGGTAATGGGTGATCTAAGCAAGCCTGGTATGTGGATAGGTTTGATGTTATGGTGGTTTGCTTGCTTTAGATCTAAGGACTGGTTTATGCGAGAATAAGCCAGGACTACAGTGCCACCACGAGGCCAAGTATGGGTGCGGCATAACTGATTACTTAGGGCTTTGCTAGTGCTGTTTGGACCATTATGGATGCTCGAGGAAGGGGTAGTTAGATTGGGTTTGTTGATGATTGGTGGGACTACCCTGGGATCCGAATGGCTCAAGAGGGGGCCCTTGGTTGAAGATGTGCTCTGTAGGAGACATCGCCACTGGTGAAACCTCAGTGGGGTCTAAATAGGCTAGTAATCCCTTTGTAAAGGCTATTTTGTGATCTCTTGGCCACACACCAATGGATGTTTGAGACGGCATAATAGAGGTTCTAGTCATCAAAAGGTGACAAAACACGAACACGTGGGTAAAGTGGTACAAACTCTACAGAGTCTAATAAAACTATCATGATATCCGTGCTCCCGGTTATGAGCACCTGTACAACTTCCATGATTAGAGGGAAATTGGGATTTGGGATGGTTATGGTTGGTATTATGGTTATGGATTAATTTCTGGTATTGAACATGGTTATTCGCAAATGGTGAAATCTGGAATTATTGATGAGGATGGTGAATTATGGACTGGTATTATGATATTACTTATGATTATGATGGGTTTATTTCACATACATATAATATATTGCTTTTTAGATGTTTTAATGTACTTTTTAGCACTTTGCCATTATTATTGTCATCATTTGGCTCAACCACATGTCATACTTTCCACACTGCTGAGTACGACATGTACTCACTCTTGCAATCCCCCCCAATAGTTGCAGGTCAGGATTGGGAGTTTAATGGTGATAATGCGGAGTTCTAGGCCGTGTCTACCGTCAGCTTGCCTGTGGTGTTTTTGGAGCTGCGCTATCCCTTATGCTTAGTTTCCTTAGTCACTTAATTAGTTTATTTCCGCTGCATTAGTTGAACTTGTCATAAATATTCATTAGAGGTTGTATTTGAGGATAATATGGTTGTGTAATAAAATTTGGGTAATTAATCTTGTTTTGTGGTAATTTTCTATATACTCTTTTGTGAATGCACTTGTGTATGTGTGGTGAACATCCTGGACACACATATGTGTTAGCTTGGTTCAATTTTCGGAACCGGGTCACAGATTGGTATCAGAGCCAGGTTGACCGTAGGATGCAACCTAGATAGAATGGACACTTTAGAGCACATAGGAGCACTTAGGAATCGATTTGATTTTGTTGGCTTGCTGTTTGCTATATATATTGTTTGCTTGTGTGCTTAATAGAGGATTTTGGGATGCTTTAGCATTGCCATGTCCACCTAGGCTAGTGTAGCTAGCTGTTTAGTTTCATATCCCTTGATGTATATAGTTGGGGACGTTTTCTAATTCTTACCTATTGCTTTTCTTCAGATGGTGAGGACTCGCAACCAGAGGGATGGCAATGATGAGGAGGAGAACAATGGAGTGCCTCAGAACAACATTGGACAAGGATCTACTCAGGGAGCTATCAACATTGAGCAGCTATTGGCTATGCAAAACCAGCTCATGCAGACCTTGATACAAACTATGGGATAGCTGCAGGCTGGCAACATCAACAATCAGCCCCACATGTCTCCACCGCCACCCCCGCCTCCTCATAACCGATTGGGAGAGTTTATGAGGACTAGGCCACCGACCTTTGCCCAAGCCGCTAACCCTATGGATGCGGATGATTGGCTCAAGTCCGTGGATAAGAAGCTAGCTATTGTCCAATAAAGTGACCGGGAGAAGGTCTTGTTTGCTTCTCATCAACTAGTTGGAGCAGCTGCTGATTGGTGGGATGCTTATTGCAATGCTAATGAGAACCAAGAGAGAATTACTTGGGCGGAATTCAAGGAGAATTTCAGTTCTCATTATGTTTCAGAAGGTGTTATGATTTTGAAGAGGCAAGAATTTGAGAATTTAAGGCAAGGGAAATCAAGAGTGAGTGAATATCTCAATAAGTTCACTCAACTCTCAAGATATGCGCGCGAGGATGTTAGTCGGGATAGCTGGAAGCAATATTTGTTCATGAGAGGCCTCAACAATGAAATTCAAGTGCAATTACTCAATTGTGACTATGCAAATTTTCAGAAGCTTGTGGACAAAGCAATTGTGGTTGAGAACAAGATTCATGAGATGGAGCAAGACAATAAGAGAAAGGTGCCATATCAAGGACATCAACAAGGAAGTAATGTGCACCCTCGCTTTGCGCCGCCCAATGCGCCTTATTACAGCTCTTCTATTCCTGCTCAACGCCCTGGTTATGCACCGCGCCCAGCTCAGTTTGTGCAGCAGCGCCCTGTTATGCAAGCACCTAGGCCTCCAATGCCTTATGTGCCTCGTGCTAATTTTCCTGGTGCCAATGCTCAAAACCAAGCTCATCCCAATAATTCTGGTGGAGTTAAGAAGTGCTATACTTGTGGAGAACCTGGACACTTTGCGCATCAATGTTCTAAGTCAGGCCTTGGTCAAGGAAGCAATGCACCGAGGCAAAACCCAAGACCCAATGGAGGACAACCACAAGGGAACCATGGACAACAGAATTTTTCTCATGGTAACGTGAACCATGTCTCTACGGAGGATGCTCAACAAGCGGATGATGTGGTCATTGGTATGTTTCTCGCCAACTCCAACCCCGCGACTATGTTATTTGATTCTGGAGCATCGCATTCATTCATTGCATCGAAATATGTTGCCATGTATAGTTTGCCTATCTCTCATATGAAGTTTACTCTATTGGTTAAGTCTCCTGGAGGAGAGATGAGGACAAATATAGTATGTCCAAAGGTAAGCCTTAGAATAAGGGGGGTAGACTTATCCGCCAACCTCATTGTTTTGGATTCTCAAGGATTGGACATTATACTTGGTACGGACTGGTTGAGGAAGCACAATGGAGTCATTGAGTGTGGCACGAAGACGGTGAAGTTGACCAATGAGGAAGGGATCACCATAGAATTTTGAAGCATCTCAAACCGCACCAAAGCAATTGGAGCTGAATCATATGGACGGTGCCGCAATTGAGGAGATTCCGGTGGTGTGTAAATTTTTGGATGTTTTTTTCGGACGAGTTGCCAGGTATGCCACCTGATCGAGACATTGAGTTTGTTATTGATTTAATACCTGGAACTGCACCTATAGCTAAGAGGCCGTATAGGATGCCTCCTATGGAATTAGCGGAGCTCAAGAAACAAATTCAAGAGCAACTAGAGAAAGGTTTTATTCGCCCAAGCTCTTCGCCTTGGGGAGCGCCCGTTCTATTTGTAGACAAGAAGGGTGGATCCCAAAGGATGTGCGTAGATTACCGAGCTCTCAACGAGGTGACAATCAAGAACAAGTACACGTTGCCATGCATAGAATACTTGTTTGTTCAGATGAAGGGTGCTTGTATCTTCTCTAAATTGATTTGAGGTCGAGATACTTTCAAATGAAGATTAGACCATCGAACATACCCAAGATAGCTTTTAGGACACGGTATGGATCTTATGAGTACACCGTGATGTCTTTTGGATTGACAAATGCGCCTGCCTACTTTATGTACCTCATGAATAAGGTCTTCATGGAGTACTTGTATAAGTTCGTTGTGGTGTTTATTGATGACATTATGATCTACTCGAAGGATGAGAAGGAACATGAGGAACACTTGAGGCTTACGCTACAGAAATTGAGGGAGCATCAATTATATGCCATCAACAAGTGTCAGTTTTGGTTGAAAGAGGTGTCATTTTTGGGTCATATAATCTCAGGAGGAGGAGTACCGGTTGACCCCGGAAAAGTGAGAGACGTGTTGAAGTGGGAACCACCGCAAAATGTAATGGAAATAAGGAGTTTCCTTGGGATGGCTGGATATTACCGTAGATTCATCAAGGACTTTTCCAAGATAGCCAAGCCTATGATGGAGTTGCTAATGAAGGGAAAGGCGTTCCAATGGACTGAAGCTTGTCAAAACAGTTTTGAGGAGTTGAAAAAGAGGTTAACAACAGCCCCAATTTTGGTACTACCGGATGTGAGCCAGAGTTTTGATATTTGTTGCGATGCATCGAGACAAGGACTTGGATGTGTATTGATGCAAGAAGGTCAAGTGGTCGCCTATGCATTGAGACAACTGAAGAAACATGAGCAGAATTACCCAACACATGATTTAGAACTCGCAGTCGTGGTACATGCATTGAAAATTTGGAGACACTGCATCCTTGGACATAGGTGTGAAATTTATACGGATCATAAGAGTTTGAAGTATATTTTCACACAAACAGATCTGAACTTGAGGCAACGAAGATGGTTGGAGCTCATGAAAGATTATGATTTGGGAATCAACTATCATCTGGGAAAAGCCAATGTAGTGGCTGATGCTTTGAGTAGAAAAGGAGTAAGTCATCAACTCACAGTTCGAGAGTTACCATCCGAGTTATGTAAGGAGTTTGAAAGGTTGAACCTCGGATTTGTAAATGAGATGGAGATGATGGAGTTAAACCCAACCTTGGAGCAAGAAATTCGAGAGGCACAAACCGCAAATGAGGAGATCAAGGAAATCAAGGAAAGGATCGAGGAAGGGAGAGAATTCAGATTTGATGAGGACGAACATGGTACCTTATGGCTTGCAATAAGAATCGTTGTGCCTAACGTGAAGCATATTCGAGAGACGATATTAAAAGAGGCACATGACTCACCTTACTCAATTCACCCTGGTTGTACAAAGATGTACAAATACTTGAAGACTAGCTGTTGGTGGGATAGCATGAAGAAGGACATATCTGAATATGTAGCATTGTGTGATGTGTGTCAATGATTCAAGGCGGAACATCAAAGGCCAGCTGGATTATTGCAACCATTAAAGATCCCGGAATGGAAGTGGGAAGAAATTGGAATGGACTTCATAGTTGGGTTACCACGTACTCAGTCCGGGTATGACTCAATTTGGGTAATTGTGGATCGCTTAACCAAATCAGCTCATTTTGTCCCTGTGAAGAACAGATATACAGCTGCACAATTGGCCAAGATATACATGGAGCATATTGTGTGTCGACACGGAGTACCGAAGAAGATAGTCTCAGATAGAGGTTCACAATTTACTTCCAGATTTTGGCAAAAACTGCATGAAGCTTTGGGAACGAGGTTGAATTTTAGTTCAGCGTATCACCCACAAATGGATGGACAAACTGAAAGAACCAATCAGATTTTAGAGGACATGCTAAGAGCTTGTGCTTTGAAGCATGGGAAAAGTTGGTACAAAAGCTTGCCATACGCAGAATTTTCGTACAACAATAGCTACCAAGCAAGCTTGAAGATGTCACCATATGAAGCGCTTTATGGGAGGAAGTGTAGGACGCCTTTATTCTGGAATGAGGCAGGAGAAACTCAAGTATTTTGTCCGAATGTGTTGCAAGAAGCCGAAAAGCAAGTCCAAATAATTCGTGAAAACTTGAGGGTTGCCCAATCAAGGCAAAAAGGCTATGCGGACAATAGAAGAAGGAAATTAGCCTTTGAAGTGGGAGATTTTGTTTACCTCAAGGTGTCACCAATGAGAGGTCATAAGAGGTTTAACATAAGAGGCAAGCTAGCACCTCGCTATATTGGACCGTTTAAGATTTTGGACATAAGAGGAGAAGTAGCATATAAGTTGGAGATGTCAGCTCATCTTTCAGACGTACATGATGTCTTTCATGTTTCCCAGCTCAAGAAGTGTTTGAGAGTACCGGAAGAACAAGTGCCAATGGAAGAATTGGAACTAGAGGAATATTTGACTTATGTCGAGCAACCGGTTAAGATCTTGGAAACCAAGGATAGAGTCACAAGGAACAAGGTGATTCGATGGTGTAAAGTTCAATGGAACCACCACACAGAAAAAGAAGCGACGTGGGAATTGGAGGATGATCTCAAGAAGGAATTTCCCTATCTTTTCTCGTCCGCGTTGAATCTCGAGGGCGAGATTCATTCTAAGGGGGGTAGGTTTGTGACACCCTCATCTTCATGCATCATGCCCTACATACACTCATGTACATGTTTAACATTAACCCACAACAAGAGGAACGAGTTTAAAATTGTTTTGGAGCATTTAAAATTGATTTGTAGCAAAACTGCACTTAAAACACAGGAAAGTGCGGACTAGTCCGATTTTCCTGAGGACTAGTCCGATTTCTCTCTGACTAAAAACCGACTTGTCCGTTTTTGCTGCAGACTAGTCCGATTTTGCCTCTGGAAAACTTCGGACTTGTTCGATTTTGTGCAGACTAGTCCGATGTTCCAAGAATCCTTGAAAAATTGCTAAGTCCTTGGACTTTTCTGGACTAGTCCGGTGTTCCAGCGGACTTGTCCGATTTCCTCTCTGTTTAAAGTCGGACTTGTTTGATTTTTGGCCAGACTTGTCCGATTTTCTCTCTGGACAACTTCGGACTAGTCCGGTCCTTTCCGGACTTGTCCGATATTTCGTGACTCCGAGTTCATCTTTTGTTTTACGACTTGTTTATTGGGTTTCACATTAAGTGGGCCTAGGGATGTCGTGCCTTACTCTTTTAGAGCCCATGTGGGACTCTAAACCGGCCTCTACTCCTCTCAAACTTGAAATCCATCTAACCCTAGACTTCACCTCTATATAAACAACCCCACCCCTTGGATTGACATATATTTGCCACTTTTCCACCCCATCTAAACCCTAGTTCGTGGAGAGCCACCATCAAGGAGGGAGGAGAAGATCCCAAGCAAGAAGAAGAAGAGGAGGAAACGAAAGAGGATCGAGATCTCCACCAAGCTTTCGTTCTTCGTCACAAATTCATCTCCAAGTTCATCACCAACCCTAGATCACCAAGATCCAAGTGCTACCTCCAAGTTTCTTGATTCATTGGAGTCCTAAACACCTGGTATACCTTCTATTCTCTTTTCCTTACGTGAATTCAACCCCTAATCTCAAAATTTACGTCGATCTAGAAAACCCTAATCTGCTGATCTCGCAGAGTGCGGACTTGTCTGGTCCCTAGCGGACTAGTCCGATCTTCCTGTTTAAATTGTGTTGAATTAATTCAAAATTTTGATCTAATCAACTCCAAACCTGTATAAACTTGTTAAAAGCTATTAGAACTAGTTATTGACCATTAAAGCAATCTATTAACAAGTTCTACCTTGCATTTGCATTAATCATGCATGTCATGACATATTGAGTAATATTTGTGCACTCTTTGATTGTGTTTTTGTCTTGTATGTTTATTGTGTGGATTAGACGGATTTGCGCTAGAGAGTGCCGCGGAGGATCTACATCACCAAGAGTTTGAAGGCTTTGACCCTAATCAACTGCAAGAGCAAGGCAAGTGTCCTTGAAGCATATTGATCCTATTTTAAAATAAATGTTTTGTTTGCAAAACTGCATACTTGTGTCAATTTTGATGGGAATCCTATGGTAGGAAGTTTACTAGTTTTGTAACCACCCTTGTCACCTGGAATATATGGTAGAGAGTCGGGAAGGGCTTTTACCTTTTGCTTCACTTAATCAACTGGGATGGGAAACAACTATACCACTCAATTTAATTATGCGTGGATGAGATTATGATTAACATGAACTGGTTAAATATGATACGGTAATGGGTGATCTAAGCAAGTCTGGTATGTGGATAGGTTGGATGTTATGGTGGTTTGCTTGCTTTAGATCTAAGGACTGGTTCATGCGAGAATAAGCCAGGACTACAGTGCCACCACGAGGCCAAGTATGGGTGCGGCATAGCTGATTAATTAGGGCTTTGCTAGTGCTGTTTGGACCATTATGGATGCTCGGGGAAGGGGTAGTCGGATTGGGTTTGTTGATGATTTGTGGGACTACCCTGGGATCCAAATGGCTCAAGAGGGGGCCCTTGGTTGAAGATGTGCTCTGTAGGAGACATCGCCACTGGTGAAACCTCAGTGGGGTCTAAATAGGCTAGTAATCCCTTTGTAAAGGCTATTTTGTGATCTCTTGGCCACACATCGATGGAAGTGTGAGACGGCATAATAGAGGTTTTAGTCATCGAAAGGTGATAAAATCACGAACACATGGGTAAAGTGGTACAAACTCTGCAAAGTCTAATAAAACTATCATGATAGCCGTGCTCCCGGTTATGAGCACCTGGACAACTTCCATGATTAGAGGGAAATTGGGATTTGGGATGGTTATGATTGGTATTATGGTTATAGATTAATTTCTGGTATTGAACATGGTTATTGGCAAATGGTGAAATCTGGAATTATTGATGAGGATGGTGAATTATGGACTGGTATTATGATATTACTTATGATTATAATGGGTTTATTTCACATACATATAATATATTGCTTTTGAGATGTTTTAATGTACTTTTCAGCACTTTGCCATTATTATTGTCGTCATTTGGATCAGCCACGTGTCATACTTTCCACACTTGTTGAGTACGACATGTACTCACTCTTGCAATCCCCCCCCAACAGTTGCAGCTCAGGATTGGGAGTATAATGGTGATAATGCGGAGTTCTAGGCCGTGTCTACCGTCAGCTTGCTTGTGGTGTTTTTGGAGCTGCGCTATCCCTTATGCTTAGTTTGCTTAGTCGCTTAATTTGTTTATTTCCGCTGTATTAGTTGAACTTGTCATAAATATTCATTAGAGGTTGTATTCGAGGATAATACAGTTGTGTAATAAAATTTGGGTAATTAATCTTGTTATGTGGTAATTTTCTGTATACTCTTTTGTGAATGCAGTCGTGTATGTGTTGTGAACATCCTGGGCACACATATGCGTTAGCTTGGTTCATTTTTCGGAACCTGGTGTCACAGAGATTGGCAAACTATACTTGCCAACATATTTTGATGCAATGAATGAATGCGATGCTCCAGAATCAAATAACATAGTCATCGGGTTGGAGTTTGTGAGAAACATACCAATCACCACGTCATCCTCTTGTTGAGCATCCTCCGCAGAGACATGGTTCACATTGCCACGAGCAAAATCTTGCTACCCACGGTTCCCTTGTGGCGCTCCTCCATTAGTTCTTGAGTTTAGCCTCGACGCATTACTTCCTTGACCAAGGCCTGACTTAGGACATTGATGTGCAAAGTGTCCCCTTCTCCACAAGTATAACACTTCTTTAATCCACCGGGATTATTGGGGCGAGCTTGGTTCTGAACATTTGCACCAGGAAAATTAGCACGAGGTGCATAAGGCATTGGAGGACTAGATGCCTGCATAACAGGGCGTTGTTGCACAAACTGAGTTGGGCGCGGTGCAAATCCAGGGCGATAAGCAAGCACAGAAGAGCTGTAATATGGCGCATTGGGTGGTGCAAAGCGAGGGAGCACATTATTTCCTTGTTGCTGTCCTTGATATGGCGCCTTCCTCTTGTTGTCTTGCTCCATCTCTCAGACCTTGTTCACCACAACAATTGCTTTGTCCACAAGCTTCTGGAAGTTGGCATAGTCACAGTTGAGCAATTGCACTTGGATCTCATTGTTCAAGCCTCTCATGAACACGTATTGCTTCTGGCTGACCCGACTAACATCTTCAGGGGCATACCTTGAGAGTTGAGTGAATTTATTGATATATTCACCCACGCTCAATCTTCCTTGCCTCAGGTTCTCAAATTCTTGCCTTTTTAAGATCATAACGCCCTCCGGCACGTCCTTTACAAACCCTGAAGCCACACGAGCACACTAGCCCTATCCTCCGGCTTAAAACAGCAGGCCTGAAGCCTTGTAGAAGCAATGAAGGATCGTTTCCAAGCATTTACAGAGGGAGTAGAGTTTCTGAAAATGACATTGTTACGAGCAATCCAGATCTCCCAGGCCGCTATGGAGAAGGTTTCCATGAAGGCGCTACGACCCCAGCTGAGCTTGGCTTTTTGCAGGGTATGAAAGAAGGGGATGTCGTGGTCCCAGTGAATCCCAAGGACATTCCAGCATGCCATGCTGAAGGAGCAGTTAAAGTAGAGATGGTACGTGAGTTCCTCGACATTGTCAGCACAGAGTACGCAGGTGTAGTCGTTCCCGTCAATCGTGATGTTTTTTCTCTTCAGGAGGTTGCGTGAGTTGAGCCGGTCCTAAAACATCAGCCACATGAAGATCTTTATTTTCTTTAGCACCTTTGAGGCCCAAATCCAGCTAAAGGGTGTTGGTGGGTTGATGTGTTTGTAATAGTTGTTGTAAATAAGCTTGGAGCTGAAAGTTCTTGTTCCCCCGATTGGAGTCCACTCATCCTGTGAAGCTTCCCTGTGTGAAATTTCCTCCAGCATGGCCTCCAGATTGGCCAGTTCCAACAGTGCTTCCTCCGACAGTGGTTGAAAAAAGTGATTGCCATGGTATGAGTTGCTGAGGTATTGGGCCATTGAGATGTTGGTTCTTTTCGCGAAGGAGTATAAACGGGGCATGTCCCTTCTGAGTACGTGATCTTCCCACTGATCCTGCCATAGTTGAATTGTGTCCCCTGTTGTAAGACTTCAAAATTCATGAGAAAAGAATCAGATAGGCTCACAACATCCCTCCACCAGAAGGATCCTTTTCCTTTTGTGTTGTGCGGGGGTTTACCATTGCTGTAATAGCGCTGGTTGATGAGGTGAACCCAGGGGATGCCTGCTTTGTTATAGATTTTCTAGAGGAATTTCATGAGCAAGGTTCCATTCATTGCAGTGAGGCTTTTCAGACCCAGCCCTCCATTTTCCTTTGGTGTTGTAACTTGGTTCCAGACCACCAGGGGCCGACCTTTGCCAGCGATGTCCGAGCCTCTCCATAAGCATTGTTTCCTGGCTTTTTCAATAGCTTGAATGACTGACTGTCTCAATTTGATGGTACACATCGCATAAATTGGGATGGCGGACAGAAAGTTGTTGATAAGTGTGCATCGACCAGCCATTCACAACCATGTTGCTGCTCCAGTTAGCGTTTTTTTCACCCTTAAGACAAGCCCTTCAAAGGCATCTGCTTTGGGTCTGTCGAGGCTCATCGGCAGACCTAAGTAAGTAAATGGGAATGAGCCAATAGTGCAACCCAGTGTGGCTGCTAGAATTGTGGCCTCCTCTTCATCAGTGTTTATTGGTGTTAAGCTTGATTTTGCCCAGTTCACTCTCAGCCCTGTAGCTCCCCCGAAGGATTGTAGTAAGTTTTTCAGAAAGAAGAGTTGTCTCTGGTTGGCTTTGAGGATTAGAATAGTGTCATTTGCATATTGTACTACCGGGAAGTCCTCGTTCATTTCTTGATGCAGTGGCAATGATAGAAGTACAAGCTCCACTGCTTTGTTGATTAAAATTTGTAGATGATCTGCTGCCATTACAAATAGCAGGGGGGATAACGGGTCCCCCTGCCGAACACCTCTTCTGCAGTGAAAAGTCTTACCTGGCACTCCATGGAGAAGAACTGAGGAGGTGGCAGTAGATAGAATATCTGTTACCCATGTGATCCACTGTTCAGGAAAACCCAAAACTCTCAGCATGTGTATAATGAAGTCATGTTCCACCTTGCCAAAGGCTTTTTCGAAGTCCAGTTTGAGTACTATGACACAAGTTGGTTTTTTGCATTGATAAAGGTACTCATAGACCCAAGCCTTGCAGTCCTGGATGGTTCTTTTTTTTTGATGAAACCATATTGATTTTTGTGGATAATGGTTGGGATGACTTTCTGCTGTCTAACTGAGAGTATCTTAGTGATCAGTTTGATAGTGGAGTTCAGCAGTGATATGGGCCTGTAATCTGTAACTCTGTGGGGATTATTGATCTTCAGGATGAGAGTGATTAAGGAACTGTTCAGGGGCTGGATACTGATGTTTCCATTAAAGAAGTCCGAGCACAGTAGATAAATGTCTTCCTTAATGATGTGTCAACATGCCTGAAAGAATTTTGTGTTAAACCCATCTGGACCTCGGGCTTTGTCGGTTGGCATGTTTTTGAGTGTGGCATCAATTTCCTCCCTGGTGACCGGGCTGCATAATGTATGTAGATGTTGTCTAGGCAGCACCCAATGGTGGATTTGTGGCCATTGTTGAGTTGGGGCAGATTGCCCTAACCTTTCCGAAAATTCCTTCCAAAGAGCTGAGGCTTTGTGCCCATGATCTAGTAGCTCTACTCCATGGTCATATTGAATGACTGATATATTGTTTCTCCTGTATCTTTCTGTTGCTGCAACCAAGAAGAATTTTGTTGGCTCATCACCAAACATGTCCCAACGCTCTGTATAACGTTGTCTCCAGTAGTCATTCTGTTGCTTTAAGAGCTGAGTAAGCTAATGTTTGATCATGTTTCTGAAACAGTTTTCCTGCAAGTATAGTGTCCTCTGCTCTTTCATTGTGTCCATGATAAGAATAACTTCATTGCATCGTTCGATCAGTTTTTTCAGCCCACCTAGTGATCTGCTCCACTTGCGTAGCTTGTATCTCAGACGTTTTAATTTAGCAGAAACTCTCCTTGCACTACCAACTGTTGACAGAGGCTGGTCCCACGAGTCCTTGACAATGGTGAGAAACTGTGGATGTCTGAGCCAGTAGTTTTCAAAATGGTAGCATTTTGATTTAGGTATGGTGGTGCATATCTGAGCTACTAGTGGGACATGGTCTGATGTGTCCCTGGCCATTGGCCAAAGTGAGGAGTTGGGAAATGATAGGGACCATTGCACTGAGGTAAAGCACCAATCCAGTTGTTCCAGCAGAGGCGATTGTTGCATGTTTCTCCAAGTGTAATTCCTACCTTGGAGAGGGATTTCAATAAGTCCCAAGTGTTGGATGATGTCATTGAACATCTGCATGTCCCCTATATTTGCTCCCGCACGGTTGCGGTAACTGACGTGGCGATAAAAGTTGAAGTCCCCCAATATCATGCATAGCTCTTGCGGTTGCAATGAGAGATTCCAGAGCCAGTCGGTGAACTCCTGTCGACGAGGTCCCTGACAAGGTCCATAGATTGAGATCAGGTGCCAGACTAGCCCATTCAGTCAGGATGTGAACTGCATGAATATGGCAAAGTCCCTAATATTCAGAGCTTCCCCCTAAAGCAAGCTATCATTCCAGGCTACCAGAATACCTCCCGAGGCACCCCTGGATGGTGCAAAGACAAATTTGTTGAATCTTCTAGGTGCCAGTCATTTAAGGAAAGAAATGCCAATATGTTCCATTTTGGTCTCTTGTATACAGAAGATATTGCACTCCTGGACCTCCTCTATTTTGGACCTGACTGCTTGTTGCTTAGCAGTGTTATTAAGACCACGAATGTTCCAGTTAAAGACATTCCAGTTACGGTTTATGTTGTGCGCCAGAAATAATAGTCAGGTATGATAGGGCAGTCCGGGAAGTAGTCCCGACCGAGTGAATGAGGATGTGGACTATGAAACTAAGATCAGTGTGCAACGAGGGCCAATGAACAAACCAGTAATCAGACAGACAGATGAGCCAAGCAGCATAGAAATAGGTCACAGCCAACAGGCTCCATAATAGTCTAACTACCACAAGCTGAGGTTCCGGCCACCGGCCGATCAAAATGCAGAAATGTTCCCAACCGCGCATGTTCTCAACAGAGCATACCACAAAACAACAACCAGTACTGTTTCATACAACCACCCTACAATTCCAAATAGCAGTTTCCCAAAAGACGAACCCATCAGCAACATAGCAGTCCATAGTGTGTCTGGTGCCTTCCACTCCCAGCCAGTCAAGCTTGATGTACGACATCGTCATTCAGCTCCGGGAGGGACATCATCTGGTGCGCCACCTCAGGGGGAACGCCGCACTCGTTTACCTTCGTCGCCTGCAGCACATCAGTGGAGAGTTCAGGGTAGGGACGACAGGAGTCAAGAGAGTCAAGACTGGGGAATTTGATTGGACCTGGAAAGAGATTGAGTGCCGGCGTATCCTCAGATGTACCAGCATCGGGGCCATTCTCCTAAGCAGGTGGAGGCATGGTCCGATGTCCCTGCATGAGCATTTGGAGCCGAGGGCTCCTCCTTAGTTTGATGGGTTCCAGTGATCTGTTGGAGTAAGATGGTCCAACGATCTCCGCTACTGCCAATGTCAGGGCCTTGCTTTGCTTTCCTTTTATCTTATCTGCAGCGGCGATGGGCTCGGCAGTGATATCTTTGATGATCACTGAGGGGTGGCCAGAACTCTGCTCCCTTGACTACTGATCAGCGGAGTTAGAGAGCGACATGGTGATGACTTTATTGGACCCCCCTTGCCCATTGGGTTCATTGAACTGGACGTTCCACCACGCAGAGGGGGAGTTCGGGAAGGCCACCTGGAGCATTTTTCTCAGCCCTACAAAGTCCAGGGGGAAGCCAGTCTGGTTGCTGCGTAACATCCTCCGGGTTGACCAGTGGGAAGTTCCGTTGCTCCATCCTTGGGGCTCTGACAGCCGGTTCCGTCGTGTTCACGACGCTTGAAGCTTCCTCTTGAGTTGGGGCGTCAGAGAGGACGTCCATCTCATGGTGCGGTGGGGGCGGTGGCGGCCCCCATGGTTCCCAGCCATTGTTGGCCTGCTGCTGGTGCTGTTCATCAGGCGCCAGCCATTCCTCATCATCTTCCGGTTGTTCCTCCGATGGTTCTTGAAGAGGATGAGGGTCGCCATCCAGTGGCAGGTCATCTTCCGGGGGGATGCCCCCCCCCCCCCCCCCCCCGCCAGCCATCAGCTTCCCCAAAGCCATTCGGGGCAATCCAGTTGAGAATGTACACCGGGCAAGACCAGGAGCACCCGACCCCATCCCTGGTGCCTTGACGCAGGACTAAACTTCTGGGGACGAGCCTTGCATTGGTGTAGAGACATTTGACCAAGATGAAGCCCAGGGCCCTCGGGCTTGTGTGCCACTGAAGTAACTTGCCAAAACCAGAAACTACTAGCTCAATAGTTTCAACCGTCCTGTAGTCCAGTGGGAAGCCCAAGATCATAAACCAACCAACACGACCAAACTCATGAGTCCGGCGGTTTCTGCCAATTTCGTGCCTGATGAAGGACACACGGACGCCATCTACCACGATTGGCTCTCTCATCACAAGTAAGTCTCTAAACAAGCTGGTCTGGAATGCAAAAAGAGCTATGCCCAGTGGGGTGAGACAGGAGTGAGTAACGGTGATACCCATGTCTTGCAGAATGAAGTTCCGGATCCGTAGCCTGAATTCCTCGTACTGATCTTCCTGCAGCACGCACTCAGCGTCCACCGCCATAGCAAATTCTTTGTGAGCCGGGTGATGGTGACCGGGAAGGTGCACCACCATCCTAGGCAGCCGGTTTGGGCCTCCGTCGGTGAAGTCGAAGTGTTGGTTGGCCAGGAACCTCGAGGGATCAACCGGGAAGTTGGCCATGAGGCTAAGAGAGTTGGCTGGCAAAAGAGCGGTGGAGACGGATGTGGAGTGCAGGATGCAGAGGAGCAAGGAAGAAGGAGCGGCAGAGGAGAAGTTGAGGGGGGGGGGGGTTGTGTTTGTGAATGATCATGGCGGACGACGGTTCCATGGAAAGGCCAGAGGCCTTAATGGGGGGCGTGCTTCTCTTGCGCGAAACCCGAGGAACTCTGGCAGCCGAGAGGCAGTTCCGTCTAATATGCCCATATGTAAAGCAAATATTGCACCGTATCTCATTGCGGCATTGGAATTTCAGATGAAATGGGCTGAGGCATTTATAGCAGCGTTTCCCATCATACTGTCAAGTGCCATGATCACTTGGCCACCTCAGCTCCCTGCTCTGATCGCTGTCTTTTCGACGAAGAGTTCCCTCGGGACCTTGCAAGACTGTGGCCTTTGGAGCTCTATCTCCCTTCGGGCGAGAACACTCGCCGACCTCCCACTTAGTAGAGCTAAGCCTAGGGTGGCTACTGCTTAGAGCGGTCACATCAGGGGCATGCTCTGGGTTGTTGGCGCTCCATTGCACCGGAGGCCAGTGAGACATGAATGGAGTGGGACCAGACTTCCCTTTGTCCACCCGAAAATTCAAAATGTTGTATTATTTATCATGCCATGTACCTTCGTTCGCGGTGGTCGGTGAATGAACTCCGACGATCTTCCGATTAGCTAGAAAGCAGAGTCCGGTAGCACTTGTTGGGGCTTGAAGAAGATTGCAGAAAAATTTTCCCAACCACAACCCTTTTACCGTTGGGGTTGCCTTTTTTGCTGGAGAACCTTGCCGGATTGGGGAGGCGAAGGAGACCCGCCTGTTTGCTGGCTTCTTGCGTGAGACCAATGTCCAGCTTTCCTTCTGTTCCTGCTCCCACTTCTTATATTCAGAGATCCAATCCGGTCCACCCATGCGCCATAGATGAAAGTACACATCAAAGGTTGATGTGGTGATCCTCCGCTTTGCATTGATCAGCAGTCCCACATGCTTGCTCGCCACGGAGAAGCGAAATGAACGCTCTTGCAGTTGTTGGACATGAAAAGCCCAAGGTGAACCACCCAGCACCGAGCAAAGAGCCCATCCAACGGCACTCTCCGAGAGACGAAAAGTGTACCTTCGAAAGGCTGCAATCATGAGGAAGGAACCCTTGGGTGAAGACCCCAGGTGATGAACCGTGGAGCGGAGCTGGCGGTGAACTTCTTGTTCTAATATCTCGCCAGGACGAAGACCCCAGTCACCACTAGTCGGCAGGGGTCGATCCTCACCCATGTTGAGCAAGTCGACCGATCCCCAGCAGCGCTAAAGGCTATCAGCGCGTCCATGGTGGCGAGCAAGGGGAGGTGGTGGAGGTGGCGGAGGCGCGGGGCATGGAGGAGCGGGAGCGAGAGCAAGCCATTTTTTTCCTTAATTCCATGCCTGCTCCAACTAGTTGATGACAAGCAAATAGAACCTTCTCCCGATCACTGCATTGGACAATAGCAAGCTTCTTCTCTATGGACTTCAACCAATCATCCGCATCCATAGGGTCAGTGGCTTGAGCAAAGGTGGGTGGCCTAGTCCTCATAAACTTTACAAACCGGTTATGAGGCGGTGGGGGTGGTGGTGGAGGCATGTGGGGCTGATTGTTGACGTTACCAGCCCGAAGCTGTCCCATTGTCTGTATCATGGTCTGCATGAGCTAGTTTTGCATAGCCAATAGCTTCTCAATGTTAATAGCTCCTTGGGCGGGCCCATGTCCATTGTTGTTCTGAGGTGCTCCATTGTTCTCCTCCTCATCATTGCCATCCCTCTGGTTGTGAGTCCTCACCATCTGAAGAAAAGCAAGAGATAAGAACTTAGAAATGTCCCCAACTATATGCTTCAAGGGATATGAAACTAAGAAACTAACTACACTAGCCTAGGTGGACATGGCAATGCTAAGGCATCCCAAAACCCTCTATTAAGCACACAAGCAACCAATATATAGCAAACAGCACACCAAACAAAAACACATCGATTCCTGAGTGCTCCTATGTGCTCTAAAGTGTCCATTCTATCTAGGTTGCATCCTACCGTCCACCTGTGGCGCTGATACCAATTTGTGACACCCAGTTCCAAAAAATGAACCAAGTGAACGCATATGTGTGCCCAGGACGTTCAACACAGATACACGAGTGCATTCACAAAAGGATATACAGAAAATTACCACAACACAAGATTAACTAAGTACTTTTATTACACAACCATATTATCCTTGAATACAGGCACTAATGAATATAAATGACAAGTTTCAACTAATGCAGCGGAAATAACTAAATAAGCAACTATGCAGCTAAGCAAAGGGTATAGCGCAGCTCCAACACTCCACAAGCGAAGCTGACGGTAGACACGGCCTAGAACTCCGCATTATCATCATTAAACTCCCAATCCTAACCTACAACTGTTGTTGGGGGGAATTGCAAGGGTGAGTACATGTCGTACTCAGCAAGTGTGGAAAGTATGACATGTAGCTGATTCAAATGACGAATATGATAATGGCTAAGTGTTGAAAAGTACATTAAAACATTTGAAAAGCAATATATTACATGTATGTGAAGTAAACCCATCATGAACCATAAGTAATATCATAATACCAGTCCATATCTCATTACCATCATCCAAATTCTAGATTTCACCATTACCAATAACCATATCCAATAATAGAGTTTAACTCATAACCATCCATAACCATATTACTAACCATAACCATTACCAAACCATAACCATTACCAAACCATAACCATTCCAAAATCCCAAGCTTATATCTAATCATGGAAGTTGTCCAGTGCTCATAACTGGAAGCATGACTATCATGATAGTTTTATTAGACTCTGTAGAGTTTGTACCACTTTACCCACGTGTTTGTGATTTCATCACCTTGCAGTGACTGGAACCTCTATTATGCTGTCTCACACTTCCATTGGTGAGTGGACAAGAGATCACAAAATAGCCTTTACAAAGGGATTACTAGCCTATTTAGACCCCACTGGGATTTCACCGGTGGCGATGCCTCCAACTGAGCACATCTTCAACCAAGGGCCCCCTCTTAAGCCATTCAGATCCCAGGGTAGTCCCACCAATCATCAACAAACCCAATCCAACTACCCCTTCCCCGAGCACCCTTAATGGTCCAGATACCACTGGCAAAGCCCTAATTAATCAGTTAAGCCGCACCCATACTTGGCCTCGTGGTGACACTATAATCCTGGCTTATTCTCGCATGAACCGGTCCTTAGATCTAAATCAAGCAAACCACCATATCAGCCAACCCATCCGCATACTAGGCTTGCTTAGATCACCCATTACCATATCATATTAACCACTTCATGTTAATCATATCTCATAAATGCATAATTAAATTAAGTGGAGTAGTTGTCTTCCAATCCCAATTAATTAAGCGAAGCAAAAAGGTAAAAAGCCCATCCCGACTCTCTACCATAATTTCCAGGTGACAAGGGTGGTTAAACAAAGCTAGTAAACTTCCTATCATAGAATTCCTATCATATGACATGACATGCATGATTAATGCAAATGCAAGGTGGAACTTGTTAATGAGATGCTTTTAATGATCACTAACTAGTTCTAATAGCTTTTAACAAGTTTATACAGGTTTGGAGTTGATTAGATCTAATTTTAGAATTAATTCAACACAATTTAACCAGGAAAATCAGACTAGTCCGCTAGGGACCAGACAAGTGTGCACTGCACAAGAACAACATATTAGGGTTTTCTAGATCGACATGAATTTGGAGATTTGGGGTTGAATTCACGTAAGGAAAAGAGAATAGAAGGTATACCAGGTGTCTAGGACTCTAAAGAATCAAGAATCTTGGAGGCAACACTTTGATCTTGACGATCTAGGGTTGATGAAGAACTTGATGGTGATTTGTTGACGAAGAACGCGAAGTTGATGGAGATCTTGATCCTCTTTCGTTTCCTCCTCTTCTTATCTTTGCTCTAGATCTCCTTCTCCCTCCTTGGTGGCGTCTAATCACGAGCTAGGGTTTTGGTGGGGTGGAAAAGTGGAAAATAGATGTCAAGCCAAGGGGTGGGGTTGTTTATATAGAGGTGGAGGCTAGGGTTAGATGGATTTCGAGTTTGAGATGAGTAGAGGCCAGTTTGGAGTCCCTCATGGGCTCTAAAACAGTTAGACACGATGTCCCTAGGCCCACTTAACGTAAAACTCAAGAAACAAGTCGTGAAACAAAAGATCAACCCGATCAACCCGGGTCGCGATTTATCAGATAAGTCCGAAAAGGATCGGACTAGTCCGAAGTTGATCAGAGAGATATCGGACAAATCCGGACTGGACATCGGACAAGTCTGAACTTATCCAGAGTGGAAAACTGACAAGTCTGGCCAAAAATCGGACAAGTTCGACTTTAGTCTGAGGGAAAAATGGACAAGTCAACTGGAAGACCGGACTAGTCCGAACAAGTCCAGGGACTTAGCAAATTTTCAAGGATTCTTGGAACACCAGACTAGTCCGTACAGGGCCGGATAAGTCCGAAAGTGTCCAGAGGGAAAAACAGACTAGTCCAAAGAAAAACAGACAAGTTCCTTTGAAGTCAGAGAGAAATCAGACTAGTCCGCACCAAAATCAGACTAGTTCACACTTCCCAGAATTATTAAGTGTGTTTTTGTTTCTAATTCATTTTAAACTTGTTCCTTTTATGTTTCTCAATATTAAACATGTATTGGAATGTATGCAATGCATGATGGATGAAAATGGGGGTGTTACATCAGTTGGGCTTTTCTCCTTTTCTACACCACTTCATTTTTCACTTTTTGAGTGCACCAAACTATCTCATTTAAACTAACCTGCAGTCATCTCAAAATGTTCATTAGGATCTCTTTTTTTAGTCATCAATCATCCAAAACCCACAAGGGATTGCCTAGATGCACTTTCAATCTCTCCCTTTTTGGTGATTGATGACAACCAATTGAGATTTCACAATGAAGAGTGAAAATTGATTTTCATAAAGTGTGCATATATGAGAATAATGAATGAGCAACAAAAACTTCTCACATATATGCACTCTTTACGGTTGGGTGCCTAACAAGTGTGTGATCAAAAAGATGTGATGAGAAATACATAAGAACTTAACAGTTACAGCAACAATCATCACATTAACATAAATTAAGCATCAAACATTAAGTAAAGTAAGAACATCAGAAATAAATTACAATAGTAGTACATGTCCTTGATCATAAGTCCTTAATGGCTTAAAGGCTACAAAATAGACTACTAGACTCAATCTCTCCCCCTTTGGCATCAAGGCACCAAAAAGGGAAAATTGAGTGGAATCACTCATCGCCACTGCCTCCCACACTCTCGGTCCTCTCTTCATCTTCAGGTGCTTGAGGAGGAGGAGGAGGAGGAGGAGGAGGAGGAGCGGAGGCGCCAGCCAGTCCAAATGAAGCCAACTCTTGCTCAGTTAGAGGAGCCATCTCAGTGATATCTTCTTCAGAGTCTTCTAAGATCTGAGGTGACCCTACAGGCTCTATTTCCAGCTTCTCACAGATTGCTTTGATGTTGTCCTTCATGTATCATTGATGCTTCTTCTTGGCCATACTCTCCTTGTGCTACTTCACTTTGCGACAGGATGCAAAGATGGATGAGAGCATCTTCAGCACTCCACTGGAGGATTCTCTAGGAGGTGGAGGAGCAGGAGCAACAGCCTCAGATCTTGTTCCTTCTTGAGTCCTTTTAGATCTTTGCTCCTTTGTAGGTGAGGTAGGAGCAGAGGGGATATTGTAGATACTAGCCTTCTAGGGTCTGAGTCTAGTATGAGGCACATCCTTGACAAATTCAAGTCATGTCACCTTCTCAATCATATACATGATGTAGGGTGCATAGCCACAGGAACTGTTAAAAGTGATGGAGATGTTCACAATGTCATTGTACATGTACTCAAAGACATTGAAAGTACTTTTCTTGCTTATGACCTTCATCAATGTCCTGAGGGTCCCCTGAATAGTCCTTGCATCTCCCTCCTAAGGAGCTATGGTCTTCCTCAGGATCCTGTTAAGAACAGCAAAGTAAGGCTTCAAGTACTTTGTGGTTAGAGACTTGAATGGCATCCTTGTATCATAGAGAAAGTCAAGCTGATCTTTCTCCAGAGGCTTCAGATTGTAGATAATGATATCATTCTCCAAAGAATCTTCCAGGTGAAGAATTCTAGCAAACTCTTCATATGTGACACTATACTTTGCTCCATGTGTCATCTAGATCGTCTTGTCACTGTCATCACGAGCAAAGTAAAGAGTTGAGTAAAATTGAGTGATCATCTCATTATTCCAGTCCACTGGAAAGAAACTAGATCCTTCAGTCCATGTAGCTCCAAAGCATCCAGAACCTCTTGATAGGCTTGACATCTCTTGGACTGAAGGTAGGTGATGTCGACCCATTGACTTTCATTGACTAGGTTTCTCATCTTCAGATATACATACTCATAGTAATCAACATGGAAGTTACTCCAGAATCTTGGATCAGCTGATTATTTGGGCTGATCATAGACTTCTACCTTCCTGAACTTGTCAGCTAGCTCACCCCCTTTGCCAGTGAAATCAGCACTAGATCGCTGTCTGTTGCGGTGTGTAGGAGCTTTCATCTTTAATGGGCCAATAGGATCACTAGCAAGTCCTTTGCCCTTGTTGAAAGTTCTCTTGGGCCCCGATGAACTCCCAGCAGCATCCTTGCTCATGGGTTTCTTAATTACCACTTTCCTCTTTTTGGGGTGTTAATCATCGGGAGGAGAGGAGTGAACATTGACATCATGCCTTTTTTTCATCACCCTTTCTTTGGCTCTTTGCATTCGAGCACGTTCTCGCTCTTCATCATAGTTAAAATAACTATCCTCTGATCCGGAAGACATCGTGCCTAACAAGGAAGTTCAAGGATTTTATAAGAATTGATTTGAGATTATGTATAAATAGGAATTTAAAGGTTCAAATTGTCAGATATAGGACTTGTCCAATTTCAGAGTGTGTACTTGTCCGTAGAACCGAATTTGTCTGCACTTGGACACCAGACTAGTCCTATCTGGCATAACAACCCTAATTTCCTATTTTCAACAAATCTAGCTCAAATCGATTCACAAAGACTAGGAAACAGTAGGAGTACATCTAGAAGAGTAATGTTTGCCCTAGGAATCAAGTGAAATAAGCAAAAATCAAGAATAGTTGAGAGCTAGGGTTTGAGTGAGATTTTACTGAAAAGTTGAAGATTCGAGTTGAAGGAGCAGAGTAGAGGCTGGATTAGTCTGGAGTGGGCAAGCTCCGCATCGAGAGGATGATTTCCCTTGGAGAAATTTGTGTTTTTGATGGTTGGAAGTGGAAATCCCCTTTGGAGCTCACGATTGAAGAGAGAGAGTGCAAAGGAGATTGTGAGAGATGAGAGATGAGATCCTGACGGCAGATTAGGGTTAACCCCGACATATCTGGACTAGTGCGGTCGACAGCGGACAAGTCCGGTGTGTCAGACTAGGGTCGGACTAGTTTGTGTCAA
The DNA here is from genome assembly GCA_036927565.1 of Tuctoria greenei. NCBI lineage: Eukaryota > Viridiplantae > Streptophyta > Magnoliopsida > Poales > Poaceae > Tuctoria > Tuctoria greenei. Next base: position 133,060,172 of record JAYESD010000006.1, read on the forward strand.
CGGACTAGTCCGGTGCTGACACCGGACAAGTCTGGTGTAAGCAGGATAGAACAAAATTGAATCAACTAGATTTTGTTTGTTTGATCTAATAGTGATCTCAAGGACATTATTTCACAAATAATATTGATAACCATGAGCAGTAAGCAATCAACAATCATACAATGGCCATAAGTCACCAAGATTCACAAATTTAAATAGTTTTCAAGAGAAAATCGAGATAAGGGACAAATTTTTGCAACAACGAGTAAATTTTGAAATCACGGTCAGGTACGCAGTGTTTCAGGCCACATGATGGAGCAGCTTGATGCCTTGCATAGAAAACATGTACTTGACATGATATTATGCCTAGATGCACACAAGTACAATAAATTACCGAACAAAGGTGATATACCAGTTTAATATGATCTACATGAACCAAGATACACCAGAGCCAAAAAAAGAACGATATACCTTCTTCTTCATTCTCTTTGGCTCCCCCTTGATCATTGCCTCCATTTCTATATTGATTATCTCGATCTTTTGAGGTTGATCTTGTACATATTGAGCTTTTTCTCGTGTAGAGGCTCCTCCTTGATTATTGTCTATTGTTGTTGTACACTTTGAGCCTTGTAAAAATGGTTCGAGTGGAGATGAACTTGGACTTTTCATTGTACCCCATGAATATTTTCTTTCATCTGGTCATGTGGTTTAGGCCTATCAAGCACCTCTATGGATCCCTCGAAGGGGGTACACCTAGAAAACAGGATTACGCTTTGTTCCAGGTACCCAAGCTTGCTTGGGCCCTTTGATGTTAGTGATAAGAGATTTGGGCACCCACACACAGGATTTTGGACTCTTGTGGAGTGGCCCAACATACTTGGCATAAACATGGTTAAATTCATTCTTCATAAGAACATATGAGGCATTAAAGTCATGAAACATAATGTTCGGCCCGTATTTAGCTTTTTCATAAAAATAAGGAACATGTTTGATGTTTTTAACTTGATTTGAGCTTTCCTTGACAAAAGAAATTGATTCCTTGTTATTCTTGGGGTTTCTAGCATTCCGCTTTTCACCTTGAGAATATCCAAGGCCATCCTTGATATTAGGAGCTCTAGTAACCGAGTATGCACTTCGTGCATACTTGATTTTCTCCTTATCAAAAATGCCACCTTTGGGTGAATTATTGCTTCGTGCCACTTGAAGCTCATTTTTCAAGTCAAGAACCAAATTAGCACAATTGTAGGTTTTATATGGAATAGACTCAATATTTGAAGAAGGTGAGCTCTTAGAAGATGAGGAGGAAACACATTGCTTGACTGATTCAACTTGTACTTGAAGGTCCTTGTTAACTTTTGTCAAGTGAACAAGCTCATCCTTAAGTACAACATTTAAATCATTTATATTTGAGAAAGTTTCCTTGCTCAAAGCTAGCTCACGCTCAAGTGCTTCTCTCTTTTCTTTTTCAAGATCAAGAGCCTCTTCAACCTCAGAGTATCTCTCCTTTTGAAGGACGAGCATATCATCTTGTCGATTGATAAGATCTTCATTCTCAAATATTTCATCTGTCAGAATTTTTATTTTAGCTAATGTTTTTTTACTTAAGCCCTTAAACATGTGTTCATTCTCATCACTGCTATCAAAATCATCATCACTAAGGGAATGTGAAGATGAAGGTCTATATTTTTCCTTTTTATTACCTTCCTTGTCCATAAGGCAAGTGTGGTTGGGATCTATCAAAATGTTAATGCGACACTTCCCCCAGGCTCTGTCGAAGTGTTAATCATCATGGAGACGTCTATGGCGGACCGCTTGAGAAGTGCTAGAGCTGGATGCTTCGGCGTCGTCAACCATCTTCGTAAATACATCGATGGTAGGCCCCTGGTGTACAGACTATGACAAGAGAACCCTGTTAGCAACAAGAGTGAGGCAGGAGAGTTTACTCACTTATCCGCACTTGTTGTCGTCATTGACGTGCTGAGACGTCGAAGGCGGGCCCCTTGGGATGTGCCAGAGCTGGATGTTCTAGTGTCGTCCACCATCTTCATAGATACGTCGATGGTAGGCCCCTGGTGTACAGGATACCACAAGAGAACCCTTTTAGCAACAAGAGCGAGGCAGAAGAGTTTACTCACTTATCCACGCTTGTAGCTGTCATTGACATGCTGGGACGTCGACGGCAAGCCCCTTGAGAGGTGCTGGAGCTGGCTATCCTGCACATATGATAGAAAGAGGGGGGACTAGTCTGCTTGCTGGTTTACTTGTTCCTCTCCCTTAGCTATGTCATGTCTTACTGTCCTGTACTAATGCACGAAGCTTTGGTAATTCGATGCGCTGGTGCTCCGGGGTCCAGTTCCGCCGTCTTCAGGGTGTGAGCTTTCTAGCCCCAGTACTCAGCCGTAGTGCTGGGAGGCAGGGCGTGTATGCTTAGGGTACAGGACCAGACTAAGCAGTTTACACCCCCTAGACCTCCCGCTCGGCACAGGCCTTTCCTGGGGAACCTCCTAGTGCCACAGAACCCTAATGATGAGAGTAGCCGGAAGAACCCCTCACACACTGCAGGTACCTCAAGCGAACCCACCTGCATCAGGACTGCATGACTCCAGCATGGGTGAGTAACAGAGCGTACAACCGTGCATATAAAGGTAACATAAAATAAACGAGTCTAGTATGCATGATCATAAAATCAACGCTTAACTAAATGAACAATGTTGTTTAAGAAAACATGAAGTAAAACAGTGATTCTTTTTTATCGGCGTTCATAGGGGGAGACAGGCTTTTCCCAAAAGAGGGCAATGGCTTGCTTCCGGATGATGAGGGAGGCAGGGTGTACAGGCTTAGGGTTCGGGACCAAGCTAATCTGTTTGTACACTCTGTACCTGACCCTCCCGGAGCTAGGTTGTCCTTAATTCTGCTCCTAGGTCCTATGAAAACCTTTACACTGTCCTACAAAGATTAATATTTACAATTGGGGTGCTCAAATCTCCATGGGTAGCTGTGATGGTTGCGGGGCAACCACGCATGTCTACAGCTACTAGAGGGGTGATGAGCGAGCATCCCTACTTCCTGCCTTGATCGCCCGCCTTGCGAGTGGTCTGAGCAGATCCGGGGCTAAGCTTGGCAGCTTTGACGGGGGTGTCAATGCTGCGGAGGGCTGCAGCCGGGGCGCAGCAGGTGCTCTGCGCTGACACGAGCTTGGCAGAGGCTGACTTGATCCAGCGCCGCTCGGGACACGTGTTGGGTCTGTTGTGAGGGCTTGGAGCTGCTCCATGGCTAACACCACAGCAATGCAGTCTCCACGGATCCTGACGACGCCAGAAGGGGTTGGAATCTTCAAGACAAGGTATCCGTAGTGGGCCACGACCATGAATCGATATAGGGTGGGTCTGGCGATGATGGCATTAAAGGGGAGGCTGACATCCGCGATGTCGAAGAGGATGCTCTCCATTTGTAGTTGTCAGGTGTCTCGAAGGTCACTCGGACATGGATGTTGCTATATGGAATGATGCTCCCTGGTCCCACCCTTGAGAATGGGCTCGAGGGGATGAGCTTGGGCACTGGGATCCGCAGCTACTTGAAGGTTGCATGGTTGATGAGGTTGAGGCTGGCCCCGCCATCTATCAAGTTGTAGTGGAGCTTGACATTGGCATTGGTGGGGGCGACCATGAGAGGTAGAATCCCTGCCCCAGCCATGTTTTTGGGGCAGTTAGAGGCGTCAAAGCAGATCGGCGTCTCCTTCCACCAGTGGTGCGGTGCCGGAGTGGAGGCAGGGGCTATCATAGCCACCACACGACGAAGGTTCTTGATCGTGTTCCGGGACACAGGATCCCAAGACCCTCCAAAGATGACGTGGAGTGTCTTGTGATGCTTGTGGTCACTGCTGGCATCAGAGTCCTCGTCTTGGTGTACCACTTTGATGGCCCGCTCTTGCTTCTGGTACTCCATCTCCTCGTCATCGTCGAGATTTGGATCGACCTTCTACTTGCCCTCCCGCTAGCGGAAGGAGGCACCATCCGGGCGCTGCTGCGCCTGCTCTTGGTAGCATTCGGCACATCTCTTGATCTCTCGGCACTCACTCGTGGTGTGGTCGCGAGTCTTGTGCGCCGAGCAGGGATCTACTCCGTCATCAGCAGCAGGTGGCTGACGCGGGCTCTTATCGGGGTGCGGGACTACCGGTCGAGGTAGCTGCCTCAATGAGGGAACCATGCAGCGGCTTGTTCTAGCTGCCACTCCAGTTCTTGTTCTTCTTTTGCCGCTACCAGGGGTAACGGCGCCTTCTCCGGTCTGGCCGTCCCACTTGCTCTGGGGGCGAGCTGACCATGCCAGTCGCGGCCTTCTGCTGCCCTAGCGCAAAGGTCGGCGATGGAGAAGAGCTCGGAGACATCTTGCACGTTGTGCGTGGCTAACTTCTCGAGCATCTTGCGGTCACACACTCCCTGGCGGAATGCCACTATGACAGAGGCACTCGAGATGTTGGGGATGGAGTTGCGTACCTGGGAGAAACGCTGGATGAATGATTGCAGCGTATCCTTGGGTTGCTAACGCATGGCATGGAGGTCGAGCTTGGTGTTGGGGTGCATCTAGGAGCTGCCGAAGTTCGCTATGAACTATCGGCACAGCTCATCCCAAGTGGTTATAGACCCCTCGGGCAGGTTCATCAGCCGCGAGCATGTCGATCCAGTCAGGGCGTTCGGGAAGTAGTTCGCCAGGATGGTCTCATCCACTCCTGCAGCAAGGAGGGTCGTAGTGTACATCTACAGGAACTCGGCCAGGTTGATGCTTCCGTCAAACTTCTCCGGCATATGTGGCTAGAACTTGCATGGCCACGTCACGAAGCGAAGGTGCAAAGCCAACGCCACACAGCCTCCGATGGGCTTCGCTGGAGAGGCATACGGGGTAGCATATGCGAGGGGGTCTGCTGCATGATGTGCGGCACGTGCGGGACCTACGGTTGTGGCACTGGTTGTGCCATGTGTTGCTGCAGCGGTACCGACTGCACCAAGTACTGCTGCTGCATGTCCTTTTGCACCGTATACTGTAGGGGGTAGACGATCCGACATACTCCTGGTTAGGTGACGGAGGGTTTACTTGCGGTGCACCATGGACGGAGGACGCATCATGAACAGGGCATTAGGGGCCATATTCGGCATTGAGGTTACGCTGGCTCTCTCACTGCTGCTCGATGATGACTCGGTCATCGATGTGAGCTTGACAATGGTCAAGCTCAGCCCTCAGGTCCTCTGTGGGGAGTCGACCAGCACTCGTAGGCCTGGAGGAGCGGGAGTTGGCGGTGCGATGGTCGATGGACGGTGTGCGCGACAGCGACACGTGATGACTTCCCCTATTGGGGGAGTTGATGGCCGCGATGACGAAGTGGTCGATATCCTGGACCTACTGTAGAGCCGCTCGCTGGGCAGCGTTCAATGACGGTGGGTGGTGGAGTAGAGCCCTGACCGCTGCTAGAGCACTCTCTGGGCTTGCTGTAGGCGGCGCCGGGGGAGCCGACTGGGCCATGATGTGTCCCGATGCGCTGTCCTGACCAGTTGCACCTGTACGTTACGGATTAGAGAGCGCCGCTCGAGTGATGAATTTGGTCATCAGACAACGGTTGCGTAGATAGCTTTCCACGGGCCTATTAACACCATGGTGGTGAAAGCGCTACCACTTTTTTGAGGGAAAAAGCCCCTACCCAGCACGCCAAATGTCGAAGTGTTAATGTGACACTTCGCCCAGATCTGCTAAGGAGCAGCCCACGGAGGTTCTTGTTTGGCTGGGATTAGGCCTTAATCAAGTGTACGCGCGTATGAGAGTGTATGAGACTGTGGTTTTTATGTGGTTCGGGACGCAAGGAGCATAACACCTTAGTCCACGGTGGATTGTATTATTGGTGTGTGTGAATGCGTGTGTGTATCAGGGATTCAATGTTTGGTCCTTTGTAACATGGCAGTTCGGTCCTTTTATAGACAAGGCCGGACACCTTACAAGTGGTGTCCGGGGCTCGACAGGTGGTCCTGGGGCGATCTTATCCTAAAGATCTATGGCTTCTCGCGTAAACTTCCTTTGATCGTGGCTTTGAAAACTCGCCATCTTGTCGCCTGAGTCGCTAGTGGTCCATGCGTCGTTGCTGACAATGGTAGGGGATGTCCCGTCCAACTGCCTCTGTCACCGTAAGCTACCCACTTGGTGGGGTGGGATTGGCCCACGACGTGTTCACTGCAATGTGATTGGTCATAGCAGTACCTGACATTAGGCGTGTGCCGCGCCATGCGTCTGGGGAAGCCGCGTATCTTCAAGGCTTGAAAGGGACAAGGCGTACTACCCACTTAACTCTCGAAACTCTCTATTTAGGGCAAGTGGCTGGACTACGTGGCAGTGCCAGAGCCTTACAAGTGGGGTCGGCGCAGCTCGGGAGCTCACCCCGGCAGGGGAGGTCAGATCCCGTCTCATGGTCCATGTGGCAGCTCTGGAGCTCATACCCGCGGGGGTGGTCCGGTCCTGTCTCACGGTCCATGTGGCAGCCCTGCAGCCTGTTCCTGAGTAGACTGGGGACTCTAAGGCTACAGGATACGTGTTAGCGCCGAAGCCCGCCGATAAGGGAGGTGGTCTGTATGATGCCTCGGACCATGTGGCAACACCGGAGCCATATATCACAAGGGAGAGGGATCCTTACTTGTTCAACACATGGCTGCTTGGGAGCTCGCATCTAAGGGGCAGCTGAACTCTTCTTCGGGGTCTCTTGAGGGTACCCCGGATCCCGTATCTGAGGCAGATGGGTCCGGACCTTCTGAACACATGGCGCTCTCGGGCCCAGCCTCTGCTAGAAGGTGGGACACCTAGGCGGCTCTAGCTTGTGCATGAGGGTACCACGTATGTCGGGTACCGATAGTGGCCCCTGGGTCCACCCTAGGGAGAGACAACGAGCCTCAGGGTGGAGCCCTACCTCTGCTTCCCCGTGCTGCCTTTTAACTTTGTCTTGATCAATGAAGCGGTGTGTGCCTCTACCGTTGTGGCCATGTGTTCCTCTCTGGTTGAGGGTCGTGGTAACGGGATCTTTGCTTGCTGTGACATTATCATGACGATTCCTAATGCACCTGCTGCACTTCTGCTGCTTTCACTTCCATCTTTATGGGAACTGCCGTGTTGCCTTCTCAGGCGGAGAGCTGCATGGGCTAGTTTCTCTTACAGGGGCCCTGGGCCCGCTTGCCATGGATGCTAAGACATGAGCTCCTAATTCCGAGCCCGCCCAAATTTGCACGGTGCGCTCAAACGCCGCCAGGGTGCTTTTAAAGGGGACCTTCATGGGCAATGGTGGTTCCTTCTCTATGCATGCCCCAAACATTCGAGCCTTCGAGTGCCTCCTTGAGTGCCCACTCCTTCTTCACCCTCGAGGTTCTCGAATCTTGCTCCGATGGACTCAGTCGTGCCTCCTTCTCGGATGCAGGACGCCTCATCCGTGAGGCGGCTTTTTGTCTAGGAGGACGAGGAACGACGGGATTTGATTTGTCCCGGCTCCTTTCCCCTGATGTTGAGGGAGAAAGAGATCATATTCCTCTAGACCTATGCATACTCTGGGTTCGTCCCTCTCATTTCCTCCTTTCTGGTGACACTTCTAGAGGTTCCTGGGCTCCAGCTTCATCACCTGTTGCCGAACTCTTTGGTGGTGGCGGCGGTGTTCTCGCATTTCTGCGAGATGTTCATCGGGGTATATCTGTGTGTGCTGGTGTTCTGGTAGTTCTTCATGCTCAGGCAGACCGGGAAGAGGAGCAAGGCAGAATTCCTCGGTGTCTACTACTTCAAGCGTCGGGCGAACAACCCCTCCAAGTACATTACTCCGCTCTCCTCAGCGAAATTGCCTCGCTAGAGGAGCGACTGGGTGATCATGCATGTCGACGCCCACGATCGCATGGTCCTACCCACTGACTGGTTGGCGGTTAGGAAGATGGCCTAGGAGGAACATCCAGAGCTGGGGTCGGCGTATACTCCAGTGATGAAGAGGATCCGATTCTTGGCAGACCACGACCTGTCAGAGCTGGTGGTGATGGCAGACTTCATAAGTCGACGCCTGGCCCCCCTCCAGCATCATTGCCGCCCTTCATGGCTCTACTTAGGGCTTTAGGATGACACCAGGTTGCTGAGGGGTCGCGACAGGAAGACGACCTCGTAAGAGGTGTTTGACGTAATGTCCAACGCGTGCGATGACCCGCTGTCGCAAGACGTCTTCATCCTCCCACGGTCTTGCCCACAGCTTTGCACGGATGGGGACCTTCGGACACCGAACCTATATTTGATCGGTGTTGTGCCGCAGGAAGTTGGTGATGAGAGTCGGGGTCTCGTCATCGTCAATCCTCCACAGGAGTCCACACCTGCTCCAGGCTTCGAAGCTTCAAGGGCAGAGGACACACCCTCTGTCGGAGGGAAAGGTAAGGCGCCGGTCCCTAACACTGACAAGGGGAAGGGGAAGTCACTAGTGGTCGAGGTTGTGAAGAAGAAACACCCTCGATTGTCGCCGAAGGCGCCGCCGCAGGTGGCCTTCGCTCCACGTCAACATCACCTGGTGCACCCCTCCTCAGCATTGGTTGTCGGTGGTTCTTCAGGGGGAGGCTCAGCCCGTCAAGCGTTGGCTCTGCCAACGTCTGTGGTCGGCATGTTGTCCAGCATCCCCGTCGCCAGTGCAGTCCAAGGTGCCACAGGGGGCTCCGGGAGCGTTACGCCTACGGGGCCTCAGGCCAAAAGGCCTCGTGCTGACATCGGCGGCAACTCGGGGGGAGGCTCCGGGAGTGGCTCTGTTGGAGTCAGTGGAGATATGTTGACACAGGGTGGTGGCATCGCTGATGGTTCCGGTGGAGGCCCGACCGGGACGACCTCACATGCCACACCATCATCAGGACCCGCGGCTTCAGGGCCACCGAAGGTGGAGGCCCGCTGGAGCTTCCGAGGATGTCATTAAGGCATTCTTACCAATGCTTGCTTTGTTATCTCGCTTGCTTTTGTTGATTGATCAGGCCTTGATTTTGATTTGCAAGGCCACGTCGGCTGTTGTGATGCCCTTACCGCTGAGAATAGTGTCCTAAAGCGCTTCAAAGGCAGCCCAAGGGGCTACGGCTGCACCGGCAGAACAGACCGTCGGTTCGGTTCAGGGGAGGGCTGCTCCGGCGCCCGCGCCTAACGTGACTGATGAAGCGTCTCTAGTCGTCGTCCCGGAGGCACCTCCAACTGCTGTGCTGGAGGCAATGTTGGAGCCGACTCGGTGAGCTGAGGGCCTGGCCTCCGAGGTTTTTGATCCGGCAGCTGGCTCCCTGGGCGATGGTGGTGTTGCTGCTTTAGACGGCACCATAGCTTCCGCTCAGTCCCCGGAGAGGGGGGGCCCGGTATTAGTGGTCTCGCCTTCATCGCTGGAAGAGGAAGGGGTTCCCGAGATGGTTACAGGGCAGCCCTTATTGACTTCGGTAGAGTAGGAGCATCTCTCCAACGTCGTGGCCTCAGCGTAGTCCAGCATCGACCCGGTGCAGACCAACATCCAACGGGTGCAGGGAGCCATTGTTTCAGAGTGGGAGAGGCTGCAAGCAGAGGGCGATCGCCACCGGTCCTGGGAGGACCTCTTGAGGTCCATGATTGCTGATGCAAAGGCGAAGCACCAGCGAGAGGAAGAAGTGCTGGAGCCAAGGCACCGCTTGGTGAAGGCCACGGATGCCATGTCCTAGAGGATTATGGCCGATGCCAAGGCATCCAGCAAGGCGGCTGATTCCCGCCTGCGCACCCTCCAAGCGGGTCAAGTGGCCCACAATTGTCGCGAGGCCGCTGTTGCTGAGTAGGAGGTCACTGTTGCTGAGCAAGAGGCAGCAGCCTAGGCAATGATGGCTCAGGTCGAGGCAGAGCAGGGAGGCATAGTGGGTCAGGTAGCAGTCTCAAGCTGACGACCTCGAGCTTCGAGAGAGCAACTTGGCGCGGGACCGGGAGCAGCACCTAGCTGAGCGCCAGGAACTCCTCATGTTGGATCTTGACATCCGTACTTGGGATTTGACTTCAGAGTGTCGCGCCCAGGAGCTTGATCAGTAGGAGCGTCAGCTAGCCCAGCGTCTTAAAGCCGATGGTCGGGCGGTGGCGGAGACAGTGGCATCCCACATCCTGGTGTGCTACCGGAGTCGGTACCCCGAGTTGCCACTGGAGCCGATTTTTGAAGGCCCTATCGCAGCGCGAGGCTGCAGCAGCGGCGGAGGTTAAGGATGCCGCCAAACATGTCGTAGCACAATTCGCCAAGGACTGAGGCTAGCAGCCCGTCTTTGTATCCGGGGTTCGCCCCTTTGTAAATATTCCTTAATGAATTTTAATTTGTGTTTGACTTCTTGGCCTGTCTTTGTGCTTCTCAACTGTTGCTTTGAGTCCTTAGCTGTGTAAGGGTTTGCAGAACCTTTGCCAAGCTTGTTAGTTTTTGAGGACCAATGATTGCACAATTAATATGGCTGAAGTGCTGTTCCTTGACCTCCTGCCTACGGAACCCCCTTAGAGGCCCTTTGGTAGATGTGGCTAGTTGACTGGGCTCATCTACCACTTGATCGCAGGATGTCTTTGACAAGCCCCCAATAGAGCAGGTGAGTTGGAGTGGATTAATTCAGTGTCGCCCACCATCGCCACGATAGCATCGACGGGCGTCCCTCTGGAGGTGCCGGAGCTGGCTGCTCCGGTGTCGCCCACCATCATCGTAGAGACATCGACAGCAGGCCCCCTTGGGGGTGCCAGAGCTGGCTGCTTCGGCGTCACCTACCATCGTCATGGAGACATCGACGACACGCCTTCGGGAAAGTGTCGGAGCTGGATGCTCTGGTGTCATCCACCATCTTTGTATATATGTCGATGGTAGGCCCCTGGTGTAGAGTCTATCACAAGAGAACCCAGTTAGTAACAAGAGCAAGGCAGGAGAGTGTACTTACTTATCCACGATTGTTGCTGTCGTTGACGTGCTGAGACGTCTATGGCAAGTCCCTTGGGAGGTGCTGGAGCTGGCTGCTTCGGCATCACCCACCATCATCGTAGAGACGTCGACGGCAGGCCCCATGGGAGGTGCCGGAGCTGGATGCTCCAGCGTCATTTACCATCGTCGTAGAAACGTCGACCGCAGGCCCCTTGGGAGGTGCCAGAGCTGGCTACTCTAGCGTCGCCCACCATCATTGTAGAGACGTCGACGGCAGGCCCCTTGGGAAGTGCTAGAGCTGGATGCTCCGGCACATCAACCATCTTTGTAAATACTTTGACGATAGGCCCCTGGTGTACAGGCTATCAAATGAGAAGCCGGTTAGCAACAAGAGCAAGGTAGGAGAGTTTACTCACATATCCGCGGTTGTTGCTATCGTTGACGTGGTGAGACGTCGTCGGCAGGACCCCTGGGAGGTGCCAGAGTTGGCTGCTTCGGCGTCGCCCACCATCATCGTAGAGACGCCGAGGGCAGGCCCCTTGGGAGGTGCCGGAGCTGGCTGCTCTGGCGTCACCCACCATCATCGTAGACACGTCGACGGTAGGCCCCTTGGGAGGTGCCGGAGCTAGCTGCTCTAGCGTCGCCCACCATCGTTGTAGAGATATCGACGACAGGCCCCTTGGGAAAAGCCAGAGTTGGATGCTTTGGCGTCGTCCACCATCTTCGTAAATATGTTGACGGTAGGCCCTTGGTGTAGAGGCTATCACAAGAGAACCCTGTTAGCAACAAGAGCGAGGAGGAGAGTTTACTCACTTATTCGCGCTTGTTGTTGTCGTTGACGTGATGAGACATTGATGATAGGCCCCTTGGGATGTGCCAGAGCTGGATGCTCTAGCGTCATCCACCATCTTCATAGATACGTCGACGGTAGGCCCCTGGTTTACAGGCTATTACAAGAGAAGCCTATTAGAACCAAGAGTAAGGCAGGAGAGTTTTCTCACTTATCTGCGCTTGTTGTTGTCGTTGACGTGCTGAGACGTCGACGGTAGGCCCTTTGGGAGGTGCTGGAGCTGGCTGCTCTAGCGTCTCCCACCATCGTCATAGAGACGTCGATAGCAGGCCCCTTGGGAGGTGCCAGAGCTAGCTGCTCTGGTGTCGCCCACCATTGTCGTAGTGACATCAACGACAGGCTCCTTGGGAAGTGCTGGAGGGTGATGCTCTGGCGTCATCCACTATCTTCGTAGATACGTCGACGGTAGGCCCCTGGTATACATGCTATCACAAGAGAACCCTGTGAGCAACAAGAGAGGCAGGAGAGTTTACTCACTTATCCACGCTTTTTGTTGTCGTTTACGTGCTGGGACGTCGATGGCAGGCCCCTTGAGAGGTGTCAAAGCTGGTTGTCCTGCACATATGATAGAAAAAGGGGGGACTAGTCTGCTCGCCAGTTTACTTGTTTCTCTCCCTTAGCTCTGTCATGTCTTACTGTCCTGGACTAACACAAGAGCCTTGGGTAATTCGATGCGCTGGTGCTTCGGGACCGGCTCCTGCTGTCTTCAGGGTGTGAGCTTTCTGGGCCCAGTACTCGGCCGTAGCACTGGGCGGTAGGGTGTGTATGCTTAGGGTACAGGACCAGGCTAAGAAGTTTACACACCCTGGACCTCCTGCTCGGCACAGGCCTTTCCTGGGAAACCTCCTGGCACCACAGAACCCTAATGACGAGAGCAGGCAGAAGAACCCCTCACACACTGCAGGTACCTCAAGCGAACCCACCTGCATCCGGACTGCATGACTCCAGCATGGGTGAGTTACAGAGTGTACAACTGTGCATATAAAGGTATTATACAATAAACAAGTCTAGTATGCATGATCAAAAAAATTAATGCTTAATTAAATGAACAATGTTTTTTTAAGAAAACATGAAGTAAAACAGTGATTTTTTTATCAGCGTTCATAGGGGGAGAAAGGCTTTTTTACAAAAGAGGGCAACGGCTTGCTTCCGGATGATGAGGGAGGTAGGGTGTACAGGCTTAGGGTTCGGGACCAAGCTAAGCTGACTGTACACTCTGGACCTGACCCTCCCGGAGCTCGGTTGTCCTTAATGCTGCTCCTAGGTCCTATGAAAACCTTTACACTGTCCTAGAAAGCTTAATATTTACAATAGGGGTGCTCAAAGCTCCAAGGGTAGCTGTGAGGGTTGTGGGGCAACCTATCTTGTCTACATCTACTAGAGGAGCGATGAGCGAGCATCCCTACTTCCCTCCTTGCAAGTGGTCTGAGCAGATCTGGGGCTGAGCTTGGCAGCTTTGGCGGGGGTGCCGGGGCGCAGCAGGTGCTCCATGCTAACGCGAGCTCAGCGGAGGCTGACTTGATCCAGCGCCTCTCGAGACAAGTGTTGGGTCTGCTGTGAGGGCTTGGAGCTGCTCCAAGGCTAACACCGTAGCAGTGCAGTCTCCGTAGATCCTGAGGACACCTGAAGGGGTTGACATCTTCAATACAAGGTAGCCGTAGTGGGCTACGACCATGAATCAATACAGGACGGGCCTGCCGATGATGGTGTTGAAGGGGAGGCTGACATCCGCGGCGTCGAAGAGGATGCTCTCTGTTCTATAGTTGTTGGGTGTCCAGAAGGTCACCCGGTGATGGATGTTGTCGTATGGAATGATGCTCCCTAGTCCCACCCCCGAGAATGGGCTCGAGGGGGTGAGCTTGGACATCGGGATCTGCAGCTTCTTGAAGGCTGCACGGTTGATGAGGTTGAGGCTGACCCCGCCATCTATAAAGATGCAGTGGAGCTTGATGTTGGTAATGGTGGGAGCGACCAGGAGAGGTAGAATCCTTGCCCCAGCCATGTTTTTGCGGCAGTCAGAGGCGTCAAAGCTTATCGGTGTCTCCTTCCACCGGTGGTGTAGCACCGGAGTGGGGCAGAGGCTATTGAAGCCACTGCACAATGAAGGTTCTTGACCGCGTTCCGGGACACGGGATCCCAAGACCCTCCGAAGATGACATGGAGTGTCTTGCGACGCCCGTGGTCGCTACTGGCGTCGGAGTCCTCGTCTTGGTGGACCACTTTGATGGCCTGCTCTTGCTTCTAGTACTCCATCTCCTCGTCATCGTCGATCTTGGGGTCGACTGTAACACCCTCATTTTCACCCATCATGCATTGCATACATTCTAATACATGTTTAACATTAATCCACATAAAAAGAAACAAGTTTAAAATCAATTAGAAACAAAACCGCACTTAAGAATTCTGGGAAGTGCAGACTGGTCTAATTTTGGTGCGGACTAGTCCGATTTCTCTCTGACTTCGAACGGACTTGTCTGTTTTTCTGCGGACTAGTCTGTTTTTCTCTCTAGACACTTTCGGACTTGTCTGGTCCTATGCAGACTAGTCCGGTGTTCCAATTTCTTGGACATTTTGCCAAGTCCCTCGACTTGTCCGGACTAGTCCGGTATTCCAGCAGACTTGTCTGTTTTTCCCTCTAACTAAAGTCGGACTTGTTCGATTTTGGCCAGACTTGTCTATTTTTCTCCTCTGGATAAGTTCGTACTTGTCCGATGTCCAGTCCGAACATGTCCGATGTCTCTCTATCCAACTTTGGACTAGTCCGGTCCTTTTCGGACTTGTCCGATAAATCGCAACTTCGAGTTGATCTGTTGTTACACGACTTGTTTCTTGGGTTTTATGTTAAGTGGGCCTAGGGACGTCGTTCCTAACTCTTTTAGAGCCCATGTGGGACTCTAAACCGGCCCCTACTCACCCCCAAACTGGAAATCCATCTAACTCTAGCCTCCACCTTTATATAAACAACACCACCCCTTGGGTTGACATCTATTTGCCACTTTTCCTCCACACCCAAACCCTAGCTCGTGAATAGCCACCACCAAGGAAGGAGAAAGAGATCTGAACAAGAAGAAGAAGAGGAGGAAATGAAAGAGGATCAAGATCTCCATCAAGTTTTCGTTCTCCATCGCCAATTCACCATCAAGTTCTTCATCAACCCTAGATCGTCAAGATACAAGTGTTGCCTACAAGATCCTTGATTCATTGGAGTTATAAGCACCTGGTATACCTTCTATTCTCTTTTCCTTATGTGAATTCAACCCCAAATCTCCAAATTCAAGTCGATCTAGAAAACCCTAATTTGTTGTTCTTGCGCAGTGCAGACTTGTTCGGTCCCTAGCGGACTAGTCCGATCTTCCTGGTTAAATTGTGTTGAATTAAATCTAAAATTTGATCGAATCAAATCCAAACCTGTATAAACTTGTTAAAATCTATTAGAAATAGTTAGTGATCATTAAAAGCAACTCATTAACAAGTTCAACTTTGCATTTGCATCAACCATGCATGTCATGTCATATTGAGTAATGTGTGTGCACTCTTTGATTGTGTTTCTTGTCTTGTAAGTTTATTGTGCGGATTAGACAGATTTGAGTTGGAGAGCGCCGAGGAGGATCTCCAGCACCAAGAGTTTGAAGGCTTTGACCCGAACCAATCCCAAGAGCAAGGCAAGTGTCGTTGAAGCATATTGATCCTGTTTCTAAAATAAATGTTTTTGTTTGCAAATTGCATGCTTGCGTCAATTTGATGGGAGATCCTATGATAGGAGGTTTACTAGAATTGTTTGACTGCCCTTGTCACCTGGAATTTATGGTAGGGAGTCGGGATGGGATTTTTACCCTATTTGCTTCGCGAAACTAATTGGGATGGGAAAACAACACTACACATTAATTATGCATTAATGAGATTATGGTTGATATGAACTGGTTAATATGATATGGTAATGGGTGATCTAAGCAAGCATGGTATGTGGATGGGTTGGATGTTATGGTGGTTTCGCTTGCTTTAGATCCGGTTCGTGGAGCGACCATCCAGGATTTACAATGCCACCACGAGGCCAAGTATGGATGCGGTATAGCTGATTAATTAGGGCTTTGCCAGTGCTATTTGGACCATTAAGGATATTCGGAGAAGGGGTAGTCGGATTGGATTTGTTGATGGTTGGTGGGACTACCCTGGGATCCAAATGGCTCAAGAGGGGGACCATGGTTGAAGATGTGTTTAGTTGGAGATATCGCCACCAGTGAAACCTCATTGGGGTCTAAATAGGCTAGTAATCCCTTTGTAAAGGCTATTTTGTGATCTCTTGGCCACACACCCAAGGAAGTGTGAGATGGCATAATTGAATAGTCATCAAAAGGTGATGAAATAACAAACACGTGGTTAAAGTGGTACAACCTCTGTAGAGTGTGTCTAAAACTATCATGATAGCCGTGCTCCCGGTCATGAGCAACCTGGACCCTCACATGATTAGAGGGAAATTGGAATTTTAGATGGTTTGGCAATGGTTATGGTTAATAATATGGTTATGTGGCTGGATATGAATCAAATTCTGATTTTCATTATGGTTAATGGTAATGGTGAAATCTGGTATAATGGTGATGGATATGGAATATGGACTTGTACTATGATATTACTCATGGTTTATGATGAGATTACTTCACATAAATGTAATATATTGCTTTTAAAATGTTTTAATGTACTTTTCAGCACTTAGCCATTATTATATTTGTCATTTGAATCCGATACATGTCATACTTTCCACACTTGCTGAGTACGACATGTACTCACCCTTGCAATTTCCCCACCAACAGTTGAAGGTGAGGATTGGGCGATGATAATGCGGAGTTCTAGGCCGTGTCTAACGTCAGCTTTGCCTGTGGAGTGTTGGAGCTGCACTATACACTTTTTGCTTATGCTGCTTAGTTTGCTTAGCTGCTCAGTTTAGTTTATTTCCGCTGCATTAGTTGAACTTGTCATTAATAATCATTAGAGCTTGTATTCGTGGATATTATGAATTATGTAATAAAAGTGGTTAATTAATCTTGTTCTGTGGTAATTTTCTGTATACTCTTTTGTGATTGCACTCGTGTATGTGTGTTGAACGTCCTGGGCACACATATGCGTTCACTTGGTTCATTTTCAGAATCGGGTGTCACAAATTGGTATCAGAGCCACATGTTGACCGTAGGACGCAACCTAGATAAAATGGACACTTTAGAGCACATAGGAGCACTCAGGAATTGATGTGTTTTTTGCTTGGTGTGTTGTTTGCTATATATTGTTTGCTTGTGTGCTTAATGGAGGACTTTGGGATGCTTTAGCATTGTCATGTCCACCGAGGTTAGTATAGGTAGTTGCTTAGTTTCATATCCCTTGATGCATATAGTTGGGGACATTTCTAAATTCTTATCTCTTGCTTTTCTTCAGATGGTGAGAACTCGCAACTAGAGGGATGGCAATGGTGAGGAGGAGGGCAATGAAGCACCTCAGAACAACCAGGGAACTTAAGGAATTATTGGCGATGCAAAACCAGCTCATGCAGACCATGATACAGACTATGGGATAGCTGTAGGCTGGTAAGAACAACAACAATCAGCCTCAGATGCCTCCATTGCCACCCCTACCTCCTCTTAACCGGTTGGGAGAGTTCATGAGGACTAGGCCGCCGACCTTTGCTCAAGCCGCTCACCCTATGGATGCTGATGATTGGCTCAACTCTGTGGAGAAGAAGCTAGCTATTGTCCAATGCAGTGAACGGGAAAAGTTTCTATTTGCTTCTCATCAATTAGTTGGAGCAGCTGCGGATTGGTGGGATGCTTATTGCAATGCTCATGTGTGACACCCGGTCTCGAAAATGAACCAAGTAAACGCATATGTGTGCCCAGGATGTTCAACACACATACACGAGTGCATTCACAAAAGAGTATACAGAAAATTACCATAGAATAGGATTAATTAACCAAACTTTATTACACAATTCATATTATCCTCGAATACAAGATCCAATGAATACTAATGACAAGTTCAACTAATGCAGCAGAAATAAACTAAATAGGCAAACTAAACAGCTAGGCAGCATAAGCGATAGGGTAGTGCAGCTCCAATCAACACCACAGGCAAAGCTAACGGTAGACACGACCTAGAACTCCGCATTATCTCCATTAAACTCCCAATCCTGACCTGCAATTGTTGGGGGGAATTGCAAGAGTGAGTATATGTTGTACTCAGCAAGTGTGGAAAGTATGACATGTGGTTGATTCAAATGACGAATATAATAATGGTTGAGTGCTGAAAAGTACATTAAGACATTTGAAAGGCAATATATTATATGTATATGAATAAACCCATCATAAGCCACGTAGTTATCATAATACTAGTCCATATTCCATATCCATCATCATATACCAATATCCATATTCAATACCAGAAATTAATTCATAACCATCCATAACCATCCCAAATCCCAATTTTCCTCTAATCATGTGAGGGTCCAGGTTGCTCATAACCGGTAGCACGGCTACCATGATAGTTTTAGACACACTCTGTAGAGGTTGTACTGCTTTACCCACGTGTTTGTGATTTTATCACCTTTCGATGACTATATGTAAGGATCGAATGCCCAAGAGGGGGGGTGAATTGGGCTTCCTTTCAAAAATATAAGCAATAAAACTTAATTCCTAAAAGCCCAATTCCCTACGCAAATGATCTATGCATTGAAGTAAATAGCAACTTCGCGGTATATAAAATGCATAAATGTAAGGGAGAGGAAGAGGATGCAAACTCCCGAGGAGACACGAGGATTTATCCCGTGGTTCGGCAAGATCGTCAAGATCTTCCTACATCCACGTTGTGGCACCCACCAAAGGGTATAGCCACACCCAAGTCACCGAGACTAGGGATCTTCACTATTCTTCTCCGTTTACCAACCTTGGCAAGGTGGAGCTCAAGCCTTGTACAACTTCGATCCTCCGGGCTTCCACAATCCTCTTGGCAAGCTCCGGAAGTCTCTCTCAGTTACAAACACCAAGGGACACTCCCTTAAGGCTCTCACTACCCTAGAGATTCCACTCACCAAGAATGGAGGCACACAAGCTCTCTCTAGCTAGTTCTAGCCTATCTCTTGGTGTGTAAGTGATCTAAATGATGTAGAAGTGATGGCTCTTTGTCTTGAATGCTTGTGGATGTGTAGATTATGTCTGATGATCAAGACTTGTCGATTTGACAGGTTTAGGGGGTATTTATAGCCAGCCTCCACTTGGTCCAAGGATATTGCAAACTGTATTGATGGACCGATGTAGCT
Source organism: Tuctoria greenei (assembly GCA_036927565.1). Taxonomy (NCBI): domain Eukaryota; kingdom Viridiplantae; phylum Streptophyta; class Magnoliopsida; order Poales; family Poaceae; genus Tuctoria; species Tuctoria greenei. The sequence goes on from JAYESD010000006.1 coordinate 133,079,207, forward strand.
TAGCCCTTAACATCGGATGATCCGGTGAGTACTTTTTTCTGAGGTCTTCTTCTTCTGCTGAACCAACTCAACCGATGTGTTGTTCTCTGGAAACATCGGTTGATCCGGTGAGTTGATTTTGTTTGCTTCGAGTTCTTTCTAAGTGATTCTTTTGAACTTTGCTCGATTGACCTCTTAGACATTTGTTGGAAATGTACTTCTGATGGTTGTCAAGCATTAAGTGTCATCAATTATGGTTGAATGACTTTGACATAAGAGCTTTTACTTCTTATCTTCACAACATTGATTGATCTCATAAATTGATTGTTTAGTAGTCTCCAATGACATATGGATTTCATTTGATTGAGTGATATGGGAGACCTTGCATCCACAAATTCATTAGTAAAATCCAATGGTTGTCATTAATCACCGAAACCATACCTCATGGGGGCCTAGATGCTTTCAATCTCCCCCTTTTTGGTGATTGATGACAACACAACAATTAAAGCACAATAGTAATGAATTTGATAGTACGAAACCTAAGAGGATATGCAATGAATACAAGATTATCACACTTGATAGTAATGAATTTGAAAGCTCAATCAAGGAATAACTCAAGGGAATAAGTGATCATAAGATATAGATAGACACCAAATAAGCTCAATCGATTAATAACTTAAGAGTACTCAATAAACACCAAATGAGTAGCAAAAACATCGAATTACAAAAGATGGTATAGGTAAACTCCCCCTAAGGCTAGGACACTCCCCCTGAGAATAAGCTATCCTCCCCCTGACTCTTCTCTAACTCTTCTCCCCCTTTGGCATCAAGACACCAAAAAGGATCCGAGTGCCTAAGGACCCTGAGTACTAGGCGCGATGACGAACTGGTCACCGTTGTGAGTGCTGTCGTCGGAGCTGCTGCCTGGAGTAGAGGTGGAAGGAGCTGTCGGAGCCGTAGGAGCCGCCGTCGGTGCCTGCTGAGTAGTAGATGCTGGCAAGGGGGCACTGACGATGGATGCCGGTGTCTGTTGGAACAGCGTTGTAGCCGGCAGTGGAGAGTGGATTGGTGCACTTGGAGCCAGCAGTGGAGACATGCTGATCGACGGGATCGGCGTGGTCAGCACCGGAGCTGCAGCTGGAGCAAGGACAGGTGGTGGTGGAGCAACGCCTAGCAGCTGTGATGGCAGGGCAATCCCAGTCTGGGTGTAGAGGTTGGTGATCAACCCCAGAATGCCCATCATCGCCTGTTGCGTCTGCTGCTGCTGGTCGAGGGAGCGCTGGTGCATCTGGTCGATCAGCCCAATCAGCTGGTCAGTGTCCTCTCGCCTCTCACGGGCGATCTGGCAGCTGCATCTCCTACTGCTGCTGCTGGAGCTCCAGAAGACGTGCTGCCTCCTCAGCTCGGCCCTGCTCAGCTGCAAGCCGGTCCAGGTGCTGCTGCTCAACCATCTACTGCAGGAGTGAGGTGAGCTCTGACGGCTGAGAGACCTGTGCCTCTGAGACGGGAGGTGGAGTAGGGGGTGGCACTGTAGAGCCTCCAGCCTCCGCGTCGTGCTGCCTGGGTGAGGGAGGAGATGGGAAGTACTCCTCAACACTGTCATCTGTGTCGCTCTCGGACCATATATGCTGCAGGTCCTCACCCTGAGCCTCTGCCTCTGCCAGCCTCTCATCCTCCTTCTCCAGATCTGACCAATCCTCCTCGGATAGACGAGCCCTGACCTGACGCTCGACTGGAGGGCCAAGGCGGCGGTCTTCAGGAGCTGGAGCACGGTAGTGGCTAAACCGTGTGACACTCTCGTCAGTGCGACGGTCATGCACGGCGGACTCCTCAGGAACCATCATGGAGAGCAGGTAGCTGATCCAGTGTCCATACACTAGCTGCCTCATCATTCCCACTCCATCGGTGATCACATCCTCCATCTCACATATGAGGACGTCCACAATATCAAACTCCATCCCGTTCATGATGTAGAACAGGAGGGTCTGCTGCAGGCTGGTGAACCCCTCTAAGTATCCTGACCTCGGCAAGAGTGTGCGGCGCAAGGCAAGGTGCATTGTGCGCGCAGCAGGAGTCAGTAGTGCTGGTACCCTCGGCTGGTCTGGAGAGAAAGTTGGTCCAAACAGAGAGCAGATCTCCTCCAGTGGTGGTGCCACTCCTCCAGTGAGCGGCCTCCTCGGCGGGTCTGCCTGACCATATACCCTCTCATGCATGCAAGTGTCGTGCAGGTCCACTCCTAGCAGATGTGCCAACGTCTGCCTCGTCAAATGATAGTGCTGGCCCATGAACATGAAGTCTATAGACCTGCGGCCCTCAGAGACGTAGAGGGTGGCGTAGAATACGCGGACCCAGTCCTCCACGTAGGCACTCCTCTTGTAGGACACCAGCTCCACAAGCCCTTTGTACCTCGCAAATAAGGGGCGAATCTCCATCTCTGCTACCAGGGCAAGCTGATCCCAGTCCAAGAAGTTGTGCTGGAAGAGCTTGTGGCCTCGGCGTCTATAGGTCTCGTATAGAGACGCCTGTGTCACGGTCCAGAAACGACTGTCCACAAGAGCCTCTCTGGGCTGTGGGTACCACTCCTCAAGCAGAACACTCAATCTGAGTCTTCTTAGCTGCTTGGCCTTCATCTTCTGGTAATCAGTCAACCTGACACCTTCACCAACACGGATGTTGGTGTCCATCTCGTAGGTGGCTCTCTGGGCCTCCCTGTCCTCACGACGATCGGCAGCAGTTGGTCTCGAACGTGGTGCTGCCGCGGGATGACCACCACGGGTCCTGGCTGATCGCCGGTGAACGAGTGGCACTTCCGTCTCTTCTTCTGCTTCGGACTCATCTATCACAGGAGGCTGCCTCGGACGAGCCTCGCGGATCCTCAATGATCCTCCTCGGCCACGCTCTCGCTCCTCAGTGGCGCGAGCGGCCATCAATGCCTTCTTCTCCTCCTTCGAGAGCTTCTGCTTCTTTGCGGCCGGCTCCGCAATGGCCTTGCCCTTGTTCTTCTTGTCACGAGCCATTGCGATGAGGCGCAATGACGTCAAGCGCACGACACGATGATCGACGTGGCCGGAAACCCTAACGGCGACGAGACGGCGACCGTTGAGGGAGGCACCACGACGATGGTGGAGAGGGTGGTGGTGTGGCTGCTGGGGGCGTCGGCGATATTGGTGCACGAGCGGCGGTCGGCGGCGTTTGGCTGCGGCAGTGGAGGAGAGTGGCGGCGGCGGCTGCGGTGGTGCGGCGGCGGCTGCGGCAGCGGTCGGAGGGCGGCGGAGGCGGCCGGAGGGCGGCGGTGACGGCCGGAGGCGACGGTGGCGCAGGGCGAGAGAGAGACGGCGGCGGTGGAAGGTGAGGCGCGCGTCGGGGTCGGGGAGAGAGAAAGAGGGAGGCGAGGCGGCGTTTAAAAAGTGGGTCCCAAACCCTAGCCGAAAATCTAACACCGGATGGACCGACGTTAAACGTTAGAAGCATCAATCGAATGGCACAGTAAGGGTATTCAAAAAAGGTGCTGTTGACACCGGATGGTCCGACGTGGAAGGGAATGTCATCGGTGGAATTCAGCACAGTTCCAGAAGTGTGAACACCGAATCGACCGATGTTTTTCAGAATGAACTCGTCGGTTGATTTGTCACACTTGACTGAACTGACTCTTGGCTTTTGAACACCAACTGATCAGATGATGGTCTGACCTAAGCATCGGATAATCCGATGACTATAAAACAGCAACATCCCATATATGTCCTTTGACCAAACAAACAAGCAATGAGAAACACATGTCTCAGGACTTTTTGGGCAACCCCTTACCCCTCAAAAATGCTAATTTGCCAATGAATTGGCTAATCCTTAAAGCGAATAGAACACCAAAGAAAATAGGAAGGAAATCACCCAAATAAAATGTAAGGCCCATGCTTTGTGAGCTAGAGTATGAAGACTTCTATCTCTTTAAAGCATGTTCCTCTAGGCATTAACGCACCTAACATTTTGTTCTTTCCACCACATATGAGTTGAGATATTGCATTTCAAACAAGTCTCTTTCTCATGAGGTGGGTTCCCCTTTGTGACAATCTACCGTATGCAATGCCAAACATTTTATAATGCAAGAAATTACAAGTCTATATGGCAGGCATCATGCAAGGCATAAAATAAATCTATCTTGCCAAATTTGAACCTTTCAAAGGCTTCTTCAGGGAGAGCCACTCTCCAAGCCTTGGGAAAACCCAAAAGAACATTCATCCCAAGCTAACCCTTGCTCACCCCTATCCTTTGAGAGTTAGGCAAGACCTATATGAAGTGCATTCTTACATGACGTTTGTTGCATCTAGCACATTTAACTCACTTCTTAGCCTAGAAAAACTTTTCTCATCAAGTGGTTTAGTGAAGATATCCGCCAATTGTTCTTCGGACCTAACACCTCGCAATGAGATGTATCCCTTAGCTTCATGGTCCCTCAAGAAAAGATGGTGAATATCAATGTGCTTAGTGCGGGAGTGTTGAACGGGGTTTTTAGCAATCTTAACCGCACTTTCATTGTCACAAAGGAGAGGCACACAACCAAGTTTAATACCAAAGTCCAAAAGGGTTTGTATCATATAAAGAATTTGGGCACAACATGCACTGGCCGCTATATATTTCGCTTCCGCCGTGGACAAGGCGACGGAATTTTGCTTCTTGCTAGACCAAGATACTAGGGAACGCCAAAGCAAGTGGCACCCACCGGAGGTACTCTTGCGATCCACGCGGCATCCGGCAAAGTCCAAATCCGAGTATCCCAAGAGGTGGAATTTTGCACCTTTAGGGTACCACAAGCCCACACTAGGGGTATGCTTAAGATACCTAATTATCCTAGACACCGCCTTCCTATGCGATTCTTTAGGTGCCGCTTGAAAGCGAGCACACAAGCATACACCAAACATGATATCAGGCCTAGATGCGGTAAGATAAAGCAATGAACCAATCATAGAATGGTAGTTAGATTGGTCAATAGGTTTACCATCCTTATCCGCGTCGAGATGACAATTTGTTGCCATTGGAGTGCTTCTTGAGCTACAATCTTCCATCTCAAATTTCTTCAAGAGGTCCTTGGTGTACTTCTCTTGATAGACGAAGGTCCCCTCTTTAAGTTTCTTGATTTGAAATCCAAGGAAGAAGTTGAGCTCTCCAGTCATTGACATCTCGAATTCCCTAGACATCATTTTGCCAAACTCATGGCTAAAAGCTTCGTTAGTTGAACCAAAAATAATATCATCAACATAAATTTGACAAATAAACAAATCTCCGTTGATGTCTTTGGTGAAGAGTGTAGTGTCCACCCTCCCGATCTTGAATCCTTGCATGATCAAGAAATCCCGTAGTCGTTCATACCACGCCCTAGGTGCTTGCTTGAGCCCGTAGAGCGCCTTGTGCAACCTATACACATGATAAGGATTCCTCAGATCTTTAAACCCGGGAGGTTGTTCAACATAAACAAGCTCGTTAATGTAACCATTAAGAAAGGCACTTTTCACATCCATTTGATAAAGTCTAATAATTTGATGTGATGCAAAGGCAAGAAGTATATGGATGGCTTCTAGCCGGGCGACCGGAGCAAATGTCTCCCCAAAGTCTAGTCTTTCAACTTGCGAGAACCCTTTGGCCACAAGTCTTGCCTTGTTGCGGACCACAACACCATTCTAGTCTTGTTTGTTGCGGTACACCCACTTTGTTCCGATGACGTTCGTGTCCTTGGGTCGCTCCTCCAACACCCAAACTTCATTGCGAATGAAATTGTTGAGTTCTTCTTGCATGGCCATCACCCAATTTGGGTCTTGGAGTGCTTCCTCAATGTGAGTGGGTTCTACACATGACACAAACGTGTAGTTCTCACAAAATGAAGCGAAATGGCGAGAACATGTACTTACACCCCTTGATGGATTTTCGATGATTTGGTCCATCGGATGCACCTTGGAGATGCATCCATGCCTCATAAGTGGTTGCGAAGCACTTGGCGATGGTGATGCGTGTTGCTCCTCTTGTGGTTGGACTTGATCATGGACTTCTTCTTCTTCTTGATGTTGTTGAGCTTGTGAGTCTTGAGTCGGCAATGGATCATCCTTCTCTTCTTCGTCAACTTGAGGTTCCATAGAGGTGTTGTTGTTGCAACTTGAAGCTCCCCCTTGATCATGGCTCTCCTCAACTTCAGGCTTGATATCTCCAATGGTCATGTTCTTCATGGCTTCTCGTAGAGGCTCATCATCTATTTCATCATGACCAAAACTCTCCTCTTGGAATCCATTAGTCTCATCAAACTCAACATCACAACTTTCCTCAACTAAACTGGAGGTTTGGTTGAATACTCGATATGCTTTTGAGTTTGATGCATAACCAAGAAATATACCAACATCACATCTTATTTCAAACTTACCGAGCCTTTTCTTGCGGTAGATGTAGCACTTGCACCCAAAGACTCGAAAGTAGGAGATGTTGGGCTTTCTCCCAATGAGAAGCTCGTACGGGTCTTTTGAAGTAGTCGATGTAGATAGACCCTATTTGTGGCATGGCATGCCGTGTTGATTGCTTCGGCCCAAAACTTCTCCGACGTGTCGTAGTCATGAAGCATTGCTCGCGCAAGAGTGATGAGTTTCTTATTTTTCCTTTCAACAACACCATTTTGTTGAGGAGTGTATGTGGCTGAAAACTCATGCTTCACACCTTCACGGTCACACCACTCCCCAATGTTGTAGTTCTTGAATTCGGTGTCGTTGTCACTCTGGACCTTGATGATGGGAAGTTGAAATTCCCTTTGAGCGCGGTTGGCGAAGGTCTTGAATACTTCCGGAGTTTCACTCTTGTCACCTAGAAATAAAGTCCAAGCATAGCGAGAGTAGTCATCAACTATAACGAGACAATAGAGGTTACTGTCAAGGCTTTGATATGTGGATGGTCCGAAGAGGTCCATGTGGAGTAGCTCAAGTGGCTTGGAGGTTGACACCATTGTCTTCATTGGGTGGTGTGAAGCAACTTGCTTCCCGGCTTGACTAGCACTACAAAGCTTGTTCTTCTCAAATGTGACATCCCTCACGCCGGTCACCATCCCAAGCCTGAATGACTTCTTGAGTTTGCTCATCCCTATGTACGCTATGCGTCGGTGCCATAGCCAACCCAAGCTTGTCTTAGTGAAGAGACAAGTGGTCAAGCTAGCATTCTTGTTGGAGAAGTCTACTAGGTAGAGGTGTCCATGCCGAAATCCTTTGAAGACTATGTCTTGGCTTGTTTCACTACTCACAACAACATCATTTTTGCTAAATGTGCATGTTAGTCCAAGATCACATAGTTGTGCAATAGAAAGTAAATAAAACTAAGTGACTTAACGTACAAAACATTAGAAATAGATAAGTCATTTGAAATAGCAATTTTACCTAACCCAATTACCTTTCCCTTAGAGTTATCACCAAAGGTGACTTGTTCATGATTGTCAGGGTTTTCTATGGTGGTGAACATACCATCATTGCCGGTCATATGTTGGGTGCACCCGCTATCGAGTACCCAATGCTTTCCTCCGGCTTTGTAGTTCACCTACACACATGAATTCAATTTTTAACTTTAGGCACCCAAGCCAACTTAGGTCCTTGTATGTGTGATACAAGTGTCTTTGGGACCCAAAGTTGCTTGGGGAGCTTCCCCTTCATGCCCTTCATGTCTTTCCCAATGAACCTAGCCTTCACCTTTCCATCTACTTTACTCAAGAGATAATAACGATCATTGAAAGTAGATTTATAATTAATGGGCAATTTTGGAGAAGGTCGGTTAGGAAGAGGACACTCCCTTGTGTGGTGACCGGTGACCTCACAATGTTGGCAATAAGAACCAACTTCCTTGATGAAGCTTGTTCTAAGCTCCGGTGAGGGCACCTTTCCTTTGTTAGGCACCGGGAAGGATCCAAGTCCTCTCTTGTTGAAGGACTTTGCTTGTTGGAAGAGTATTTCCTTGTGTTTGACTTCCCCTTTTGAAAGTCTAGCCACACTAGTGCGGAGACTCTCAATTTCTTCCAACAAGTCCTTCTCCCTAGCATTTGCTTTCAAAGGCAAAGACTTGTTCAAGGCATTAGTGACATGAGAAGTAATGGATATCCTATCATTAAGAGTTTATTTCTTTATATTTTTCAACTCTTGATCAAGCACGTCATGAGCAAGGTTATGTGTTTGATGTTCTTGTATTAGCTTGTTGTGCTCTCCCAAGAGTGTTTGGTGTGCTAAGTTAAGCTCATGATTATCTAACTTGATTTTAGCCTTATATTCCTCAATTTGCTTGACATGGGATTTGAGCGTGTCATGCTCTTTAAGTATGCTTTCATACTTGTCAAGCAAATCGAGGTTAGCACTCTCAAGTCTAGCACGAGTTTCTTCAAGAGCTTCAACCTTACTCTTTTACCTCTTAATGATAGCATGATATTCATTTATCAAAGAAGTTAAATCATCGGGGGAAAGCTCATCATCACTAGAGTCGTCACATACCTTGGTGTTACCTTTCGCCATGAGGCACATGGGCGGCGGATGAAGAGGTGAGTCATCATTGTTGGCAATGGCGAGGCCGGCCAAACTTTCTTCTTCCGCTTCACTCTCTTCATCACTTGTTTCTTCGTCAGTGACCCATTCATTTGCCTCACACATGAACACCTTTTGTGGGCCATTTCTCTTCTTTGGGAAGAGTCTTGTCTTCTTGCCCTTGTCATGTTTCCTCTTCCCAAAGGATCTTGGTTTGGGTTTGGCCTCTTCTTCATCATCTTCACTATCTTCAAGCTTGCGATGCTTGCTCTTGTGGTTCTCTCTTCTTTTGTCCAGTTTTGGACAATCATAGGAGATGTGGCCTTGATCACCACAATTGTAGCAAGTCTTGTGATCATCTCTCCTTGGTAGAAACGCTTTCTTCTTGGGATCAAAAGTGTATCCCTTCTTAGTAATCTTGGAGTTCAAGCGTGAGAACTTTCTCATCATCAATGCACGCTCATCATCATCATCTTCACTTTATGCTTGCTATTCTTCACTTGAGCTAGGCTCAACCACCTTCTTCTTCTTGAGGCTTGTTTTCTTGGTGGAGGCCCTTAGAGCAATTGTTTTTGAAGATGATTGCTCTATCATCCCAAGTACACTCATCTCATGAGCGTGAATTTCTCCAATGAGCTCTGAAACTTTAATGTGGTCAAGAGACTCCTTTTGAAGAATGGAGTTGATGATGTTGTACTTTGGCTTGGGAAGGAGCATGAGGATCTTGCGGTTGATGAGTCCCTTGCCAAGAGAAGCAATGTCAAGAGCATTAATTTTTTCAATAAGTACATTCAAGCGAGAGAATATCTCATTGACATTTTCATGAGGTAGCATCTTAAATTCATCATATTTTGCTTTAAGCATGTGATATTTAAGTTCCTTGACTCGAGAAGAACCCTCATGAATCTCTATTAAGCAAGCCCAAATTTCACAAGCTTTTTCTTTGCTAGCAATCCAAGCAAACACATCTTGACTAATACATTCATAGATTGCATTCCTAGCTTTAGCATCCCATTTAATTTGATCACCAACATAGTTGTGTTCTCCAAACCCCGCGTGGGTCACTTCCCATACTTCGGGAGCAATAGCCTCTAGATAAGTGCGCATGCGTGCTTTCCAATAGGCAAAGTTCTTGCCCTCGAAGATAGGAACTGAACCCCCAACCTTGGACATTTTAGCTCTCTAGCGGTGAAGCTAGAATGATCCTATGAGCAACCTTGCTCTGATACCAATTGTAAGGATCGAAAGCCCAAAAGGGGGGGGGTTGAATTGGGCTTCTTTTCAAAAATCTAAGCAATAAAACTTAATTCCTAAAATCCCAATTCCCTACGCAAACGATCTATGCATTGAAGTAAATAGCAACTTCGCGGTATATAAAATGCATAAATGTAAGGGAGAGGAAGAGGATGCAAACTCCCGAGGAGACACGAGGATTTATCCCGTGGTTCGGCAAGATCGTCAAGATCTTCCTACATCCACGTTGTGGCACCCACCAAAGGGTACAGCCACACCCAAGTCACCGAGACTAGGGATCTTTACTATTCTTCTCCATTTGCCAACCTTGGCAAGGTGGAGCTCAAGCCTTGTACAACTTCGATCCTCTGGGCTTCCACAATCATCTTGGCAAGCTCCGGAAGTCTCTCTGAGTTACAAACACCAAGGGACACTCCCTTAAGGCTCTCACTACCCTAGAGATTCCGCTCACCAAGAATGGAGGCACACAAGCTCTCTCTCTAGCTAGTTCTAGCCTATCTCTTGGTGTGTAAGTGATCTAAATGATGTAGAAGTGATGGCTCTTTGTCTTGAATGCTTGTGGATGTGTAGATTATGTCTGGTGATCAAGACTTGTCGATTTGACAGGTTTAGGGGGTATTTATAGCCAGCCTCCACGAAATAGCCGTTGGAAAAAGTAGGCTGACAGAACTTTCCTGCGAACACCGGATGATCCGATGTCTCCCCTTTAGTTATCATCGGTCAATTTCACTTTAGCTGACGTCATTGTGTCAGATATGACCGTTGTTAGACCGATGTTGCACTTGTCTTCACATCGGATGATCCGGTGGCTCTTCCTCCAGAATTGGCTCAAACTGGATGCTTACTGGAGTGATTGACCGATGTGTATATTTCTGTACATCGGATGATCCGGTGCTACACTTGGTCCAAGGATATTGCAAACTGTACCGATGGACCGATGTATCTTAGCCCTTAACATCGTATGATCTGTTGAGTACTTTGTTCTGAGGTCTTCTTCTTCTGCTGAACCAACTCGACCGATGTGTTGTTCTCTAGAAACATCGGTTGATCCGGTGAGTTGATTTTGTTTGCTTCGAGTTGTTTCTAAGTGATTATTTTGAACTTTGCTCGATTGGCCTCTTAGACATTTGTTGGAAATGTACTTCTGATGGTTGTCAAGCATTAAGTGTGATCAATTATGGTTGAATGACTTTGACATAAGAGCTTTTACTTCTTATCTTCACAACATTGATTGATCTCATAAACTGATTGTTTAGTAGTCTCCAATGACATATGGATTTCATTTGATTGAGTGATATAGGAGACCTTGCATCCAAAAATTCATTAGTAAAATCCAATCGTTGTCATTAATCACCGAAACCATACCTCATGGGGGCCTAGATGCTTTCACTATAGAATCTCAATTATGCCGTCTCACACTTCCTTAGGTGTGTGGCCAAGAGATCACAAAATAGCCTTTACAAACAGATTACTAGCCTATTTAGACCCCACTAAGGTTTCACCGGTGGCAATGTCTCCAACTGAGCACATCTTCAACCAAGGGCCCCCTCTTGAGCCATTCGGATCCTAGGGTAGTCCCACCAATCATCAACAAACCCAATCCGACTACCCCTTCCCCGAGCATCCTTAATGGTCCAAATAGCACTCGCAAAGCCCTAATTAATCAGCTACGCCGCACCCATACTTGGCCTCGTGGTGGCACTATAAATCCTGGATGGTCGCTCCATGAACCGGTCCTTAGATCTAAAGCAAGTAATCCACCATACATCCAACGCATCCACATACCAGGCTTCCTTAGATCACCCATTACCATATCAGATTTAACCAGTTCATGTGAACCACAATCTCATTAATGCATAATTAAATTAAGTAGTGTAGTTGTTCTTCCATCCCAATTAATTAAGCAAAGCAAAAAGGTAAAAATCCCATCCCGACTCTCTACCATATATCCCAGGTGACAAGGGTGGTTAAACAAGGCTAGTAAACTTCCTATCATAGGATTCCCATCAAAATTGACACAAGCATGCAATTTTGCAAACAAAACATTTATTTCAAAACAGGACCAATATGCTTCAAGGACACTTGCCTTGCTCTTGGGATTGATTCGAGTCAAAGCCTTCAAACTCTTGGTGCTGGAGATCCCCCGTGGCACTCTCTAACGCAAATCCGTTTAATCCGCACAATAAACATACAAGACAAGAAACACAATTAAATAGTGCACAAATATTATTCAATATGACATAACATGCATGGTTAATGCAAATGCAAGGTAGAACTTGTGAATAGATTGCTTTTAAATGATCACTATCTAGTTCTAATAGATTTTAATATGTTTATACAGGTTTGGATGTGATTAGATCTAATTTTAGAATTAATTCAACACAATTTAACTAGGAAAATCGGACTAGTCCGCTAGGGACTGGACAAGTCCGCACTTTGCAAGATCAGCAGATTAGGGTTTTCTAGATCGACGTGAATTTGGAGGATTGGGGTTCAATTCACGTAAGGAAAAGAAAATAGAAGGTATACCAGGTGTTTAGGACTCCAATTAATCAAGAAACTTGGAGGTAACACTTGGATCTTGATGATCTAGGGTTGGTGATGAACTTGATGGTGAATTGGTGATGAAGAACGAAACTTGATGGAGATCTTGATCCTCTTTCGTTTCCTCCTCTTCTTCTTCTTGCTTGGGATCTCCTTCTCCCTCCTTGATGGCATCTCTCCACGAACTAGGGTTTGGGTGGGGTGGAAAAGTGGCAAATAGATATCAAGCCAAGGGGTGGGGTTGTTTATATAGAGGTGGAGGCTAGGGTTAGATGGATTTCGAGTTTGAGAGGAGTAGAGGCGGGTTTAGAGTCCCACATGGGCTCTAAAAGATTTAGGCACGACGTCCCTCGGCCCACTTAACGTGAAACCCAAGAAGCAAGTCGTAAAACAAAAGATCAATTCGGAGTCATGAAATATCGGACAAGTCTGACAAGGACCGGACTAGTCCGAAGTTAGTCAGAAAGAAATCGGACAAGTCTGGCCAAAAATCGGACAAGTCCGACTTTAGACAGAGAGGAAAATGGACAAGTCCGCTGGGACACCAGACTAGTCCGGACAACTCCAGGGACTTAGCAAATTTTCAAGAATTCTTGGAATATCGGACTAGTCCGCATAAAATCGGACAAGTCCGAAAGTGTCCAGAGGCAAAATCGGACTAGTCCGCAGCAAAAAAAGGACAAGTCCGTTTGAAGTCAGAGAGAAATCGGACTAGTCCTCACAAAAATCGGACTAGTCCGCACTTTTCAGCATTTTAAGTGTGGTTTTGTTCCGAATCAATTTTAAACGTGTTCCTCTTTATGTGGATTAATGTTAAACATGTATATGAATGTATGTAGGGCATGATGCATGAAAATGAGCGTGTTACAAACCTACCCCCTTAAAATGAATCTCGCCCTCGAGATTCGACGCGGAAGAGAAGAGATAGGGAAATTCCTTCTTGAGATCATCCTCCAATTCCCATGTTGCTTCTTTTTTTGTGGGGTGCTTCCATTGAACTTTACACCATCGAATCACCTTGTTCCTTTTGACTCTCTCCTTGTTTTCCAAATTTTGATCGGTTGCTCGGCATAGGTCAAATCTGCCTCTAATTCCAATCTTTCCATTGGCACTTGTTGTTCCAGTACTCTCAAGCACTTCTTGAGCTGGGAAACATGAAAAACATCATGGACATACGATAGATGAGATGGCATCTCCAACTTATACGCTACTTCTCCTCTTTTGTCCAAAATCTTGAATGGTCCAATGTAGCGAGGTGCTAGCTTGCCTCTTATGTTAAACCTCTTATAACCTCTCATTGGTGACACCTTAAGGTAAACGTAGTCTCCCATTTAGAAGGCTAATTTCCTCCTCCTATTGTCCGCATAGCCTTTTTGTCTTGATTGGGCAGCCTTCAAGTTTTCACGAATAACCTGGACTTGTTTTTCAGCTTCTTGCAACACATCCGGACCAAATACTTGAGTTTCTCCTGCCTCATTCCAGAATAAAGGTGTCCTACACTTCCTTCCATATAGTGCCTCATATGGTGACATATTCAAACTTGCTTGGTAACTATTGTTGTATGAAAATTCTGCATATGGCAAGCTCTTGTCCCAACTTTTCCCATGCTTTAAAGCACAAGCTCTTAGCATGTCCTCTAAAATCTGATTGGTCCTCTCGGTTTGTCCATCCGTTTGAGGGTGATATGCTGAACTAAAATTCAACCTCATTTCCAAAGCTTCATGCAATTTTTGCCAAAACCTGGAAGTGAATTGTGAACCTCTATCCGAGACTATCTTTTTTGGGACTCCATGCAAACATACTATTCTTCCCATATACAGTTCCGCCAATTTCTCTCCATTGTAGGTGGTCTTGACAGGAATAAAGTGGGCTGACTTAGTTAACCGATCCACAATTACCCAAATTGAGTCGTAACCGGACTGAGTACATGGTAAACCATCTATGAAGTCCATACCGATCTCTTCCCACTTCCATTCCGGGATCTTTAATGGTTGTAATAGTCCAGCTGGCCTTTGATGTTCCGCCTTGACTCGTTGGCACACATCACACAATGCTACGTATTTAGCTATGTCCTTCTTCATGCTATCCCACCAATAACACGTCTTCAAGTCTTTCTACATCTTTGTACAACCAGGATGAATTGAGTATGGTGAGTCATGTGCCTCTTTTATTATTGTCTCCCGAATATGCTTCACATTAGGCACAACAATCCTCTTACCAAGCCATAGGGTACCATGTTCATCCTCATCAAATCTGAATTCTCTCCCCTCTTGGGTCCTTTCCTTGATTTCCTGAATCTCTTCATCCTTTGTTTGTGCCTCTCAAATTTCTTGCTCCAAGGTCGGATTTAACTCCATCATCCCCATCTCATTTATGAATCCGAGATTCAACCATTCAAACTCCTTGCATAACTCCGATGGCAACTCTCGAACCATGAGTTGATGACTTACACCTTTCCAACTCAATGAACCAGCCACAACATTAGCCTTCCCTGGATGATAGTTGATCCCCAAATCATAATCTTTGGTGAGCTCCAACCATCTTCGTTGCCTCAAATTCAGGTCCGTTTGTATGAAAATATACTTAAGACTCTTGTGATCCGTATAAATTTCACACCTATGTCCAAGGATATAGTGTCTCCAAATCTTCAACGCATGTACCACAGCTGCAAGTTCTAAATCATGTGTGGGGTAATTCTGCTCATGTTTCTTCAATTGCCTCGATGCATATGCAACCACTTGACCTTATTGCATAAGCACACATCCAAGTCCTTGTCTCGATGTGTCGCAATAAATATCAAAACTCTTGCTCACATCCGGTAGTACCAAAATTCGGGCTGTTGTCAACCTCTTCTTCAACTCATCAAAATTGTTTTGACAAGCTTGAGTCCATTGGAAAGCCTTTCCCTTCATTAGCAATTCCATCATCGGCTTGGCTATCTTGGAAAAGTCCTTGATGAACTGACGGTAATATCCAGCCATCCCAAGGAAACTCCTTATTTCCTTTACATTTTGCGGTGGTTCCCACTTCAACACGTCTCTCACTTTTCCGGGGTCAACTGATACTCCTCCTCTTGGGATGATATGACCCAAAAACAACACCTCTTTCAACCAAAACTGACACTTGTTGAACTTGGCATACAATTGATGCTCCCTCAACTTCTGCAGCGTAAGCCTCAAGTGTTCCTCATGTTCCTTCTCATCCTTCGAGTAGATCATAATGTCATCAATAAACACTACAACGAACTTATCCAAGTACTCTATGAAGACCTTATTCATGAGGTACATAAAATAGGCAGGTGCATTTGTCAATCCAAAGGACATCACGGTGTACTCATAAGATCCATACCGCGTCCTAAAAGCTGTCTTGGGTATGTCCGATGGTCTAATCTTCATTTGAATATATCCCAATCTCAAATCAATCTTAGAGAAGATACAAGCACCCTTCATCTGATCAAACAAGTCTTCTATGCGTGGCAAGGTGTACTTGTTCTTGATTGTCACCTCGTTGAGAGCTCGGTAATCCACACACATCCTTTGGGTTCCATCCTTCTTGTCCACAAATAGCACGGGCACTCCCCAAGGTGAAGAACTAGGGCGAATAATACTTTTCTCTAGTTTCTCTTGAATTTGCTTCTTGAGCTCTGCTAGTTCCACAGGAGGCATCCTATACGGCCTCTTAGATATAGGTGCAGTTCCAGGTATTGAATCAATAACAAACTCAATATCTCTATCAGGTGGCATACTTGGCAACTCGTCCGGAAAAACATCCAAAAATTCACACACCATCGGAATCTCCTCCATTGCGGCACTGACTATATGATTCAGCTCCAATTGCTTCGGTGTAGTTTGAGATGCTTCAAATTCTATGGTGATCCCTTCTTCATTGGTCAACTTCACCGTCTTCGTGGCACACTCAATAACCACACTGTGCTTCCTCAACCAGTCCATACCAAGTATAATGTCCAATCCTTGATAATCAAAAATAGTGAGGTTGGCGGAGAAGTCTACCCCCCTTATTCTAAGGCTTACCTTTGGACATACTATATGTGTCCTCATCTCTCCTCCAGAAGACTTAACCAATAGAGTAAACTTCATATGAGAGATAGGCAAACTATACATGGCAACATACTTTGATGCAATGAATGAATGTGATGCTCCAGAATCAAATAACATAGTCGCGGGGTTGGAGTTAGCAAGAAACATACCAATGACCACGTCATCCGCTTGTTAAGCATCCTCCGTAGAGACATGGTTCACGTTGCCACGAGCAAAATTCTACTATCCACCGTTCCCTTGTGGCGCTCCTCCATTAGGTCTTGGGTTTTGCCTCGACGCATTGCTTCCTTGACCAAGGCCTGACTTAGGACATTGATGTGCAAAGTGTCCAGATTCTCCACAAGTATAGTATTTCTTTAATCCACTGGGATTATTGGGGCGGGCTTGGTTCTGAACATTTGCTCCAGGAAAATTAGCACGAGGTGTATAAGGCATTGGAGGCCTAGGTGCTTGCATAAAAGGGTGTTGCTGCTCAAACTGAGCTGGGCGCGGTGCAAATCCAGGGCGTTGTACAGGAGGCGCAAAGCGAGGGTGCACATTACTTCTTTGTGGCTGTCCTTGATATGGCGCCTTCCTCTTGTTATCCTGTTCCATCTCACGAATCTTGTTCTCAACCGCAATTGCTTTGTCCACAAGCTTCTGAAAATTGGCATAATCACAATTGAGCAATTGCACTTGGATCTCATTGTTCAAGCCCCTCATGAATAAGTATTTTTTCCGACTGTCCCGACTCACATCTTCAGGAGCATACCTTGAAAGTTGAGTGAACTTACTGAGATATTCACTCACGCTTGATCTTCCTTGCCTTAAGTTCTCAAATTCTTGCCTCTTCAAAATCATAACACCTTCCGGTACATAATGGGAACGGAAACTCTCCTTGAAGTCGGCCCAGGTAATTTTCTCTTGGTTCTCATGAGCATTGCATAGTGAATCCCACCAATCGGCAGCTGCTCCAACTAGTTGATGAGATGCAAATAGAACCTTCTCCCGGTCGCTGCATTGGACTATAGCAAGCTTCTTCTCCACGGACTTGAGCCAATCATCCGAATCCATAGGGTCAGCGGCTTGAGCAAAGGTTGGCGGCCTAGTCCTCATAAATTCTCCCAACCGGTTATGAGGAGGTGGGGGTGGCGGTGGAGGCATGTAGGGCTGATTGTTGATGTAGCCAGCCTGCAGCTGTCCCATTGTTTGTATCATGGTCTGCATGAGCTGGTTTTGCATAGCCAAAAGCTGCTCAATATTAATAGCTCCTTGAGCAGGTCCTTGTCCATTGTTGTTCTGAGGTGCTCCATGGTTCTCCTCCTCATCACTAGCATCCCTCTAGTTTCGAGTCCTCACCATCTGGAAAAAAACAATAGGTAAGAATTAGAAAACGTCCCCAACTATATGCATCAACGGATATGAAACTAGACAACTAACTAGCCTACGTGAACATGGCAATGCTAAAGCATCACAAAATCCTCTATTAAGCACACAAGCAAACAATATATAGCAAATAGCACACCAACAAAAACACATCGATTCCAGAGTGCTCCTATGTGCTCTAAGGTGTCCATGTGTGACACCCGGTCCCGAAAATGAACCAAGTGAATGCATATGTGTGCCCAGGATGTTCAACACACATACACGAGTGCATTCACAAAAGAGTATACAGAAAATTACCACAGAACAGGATTAATTAACCAAACTTTATTTTACAATTCATATTATCCTCGAATACAAGTTCCAATGAATACTAATGACAAGTTCAACTAATGCAGCGGAAATAAACTAAATAAGCAAACTAAACAGCTAGGCAGCATAAGCGATAGGGTATCGCAGCTCCAATCAACACCACAGGCAAAGCTGATGATAGACACGGCGTGGAACTCCGCATTATCTCCATTAAACTCCCAATCCTGACCTGGAACTGTTGGGGGGAATTGCAATAGTGAGTACATGTCGTACTCAGCAAGTGTGGAAAGTATGACATGTGGTTGATTCAAATGACGAATATAATAATGGTTGAGTGCTGAAAAGTACATTAAAACATTTGAAAAGCAATATATTATATGTATATGAATAAAACCATCATAAGCCATGTAGTTATCATAATACCAGTCCATATTCCATATCCATCATCATATACCAATATCCATATTCAATACCAGAAATTAATTCATAACCATCCATAAACATAATACCAACCATAACCATCCCAAATCTCAATTTTCCTCTAATCATGTGAGGGTACAGGTTGCTCATAACCGGGAGCACGGCTATCATGAAAGTTTTAGACACACTCTACAGAGGTTGTACCACTTTAACCACGTGTTTGTGGTTTTATCACCTTTCGGTGACTATAGAATCTCAATTATGCCGTCTCACACTTCCTTAGGTGTGTGGCCAAGAGATCACAAAATAGCATTTACAAAGGGATTACTAGCCTATTTAGACCCATTGAGGTTTCACCGGTGGCGATGTCTCCAACTGAGCACATCTTCAACCAAGGGCCTCCTCTTGAGCCATTCGGATCCCAGGGTAGTCCCACCAATTATCAATAAACCCAATCTGACTACCCCTTCCCCGAGCATCCTTAATGGTCCAAATAGCACTCACAAAGCCCTAATTAATCAGCTACGCCGCACCCATACTTGGCCTCGTGGTGGCACTGTAAATCCTGGATGGTCGCTCCACGAATCGGTCCTTAGATCTAAAGCAAGTAATCCACCATACATCCAACCCATCCACATACCAGGCTTCCTTAGATCACCCATTACCATATCAGATTTAACTAGTTCATGTCAACCACAATCTCATTAATGCATAATTAAATTAAGTAGTGTAGTTGTTCTTCCATCCCAATTAATTAAGCGAAGCAAAAGGTAAAAATCTCATCCCGACTCTCTACGATATATCCCAGGTGACAAGGGTGGTTAAACAAAGCTAGTAAACTTCCTATCATAGGATTCCCATCAAAATTGACACAAGCATGCAGTTTTGCAAACAAAACATTTATTTCAAAACAGGACCAATATGCTTCAAGGACACTTGCCTTGATCTTGGGATTGATTCGAGTCAAAGCCTTCAAACTCTTGGTGTTGGAGATCCTCTGCGGCACTCTCTAGTGCAAATCCGTCTAATCCGCACAATAAACATACAAGACAACAAACACAATCAAAGAGTGCACAAATATTACTCAATATGACATGACATGCATGGTTAATGCAAGTGCAAGGTAGAACTTGTGAATAGATTGCTTTTAAATGATCACTATCTAGTTCTAATAGATTTTAACAAGTTTATACAGGTTTGGATGTGATTAGATCTAATTTTAGAATTAATTCAACACAATTTAACTAGGAAAATCGGACTAGTCCACTAGGGACCAGACAAGTCCGCACTTTGCAAGATCAGTAGATTACGGTTTTCTAGATCGACATGAATTGGGAGGATTGGGGTTCAATTCACGTAAGGAAAAGAGAATAGAAGGTATACCAGGTGTTTAGGACTACAATGAATCAAGAAACTTGGAGGTAACACTTGGATCTTGATGATCTAGGATTGGTGATGAACTTGATGGTGAATTGGTGATGAAGAACAAAACTTGATGGAGATATTGATCCTCTTTTGTTTCCTCCTCTTCTTCTTCTTGCTTGGGATCTCCTTCTCCCTCCTTGATGGCATGTCTCCACGAACTAGGGTTTTGGTGTGGTGCAAAAGTGGCAAATAGATGTCAAGCCAAGGGGTGGGGTTGTTTATATAGAGGTGGAGGCTAGGGTTAGATGGATTTTGAGTTTGAGAGGAGTAGAGGCCGGTTTAGAGTCCCACATGGGCTCTAAAAGAGTTAAGCACGACGTCCCTAGGCCCACTTAATGTGAAACCCAATAAACAAGTCGTAAAACAAAAGATCAATTAAGAGTCATGAAATATCGGACAAGTCGGACAAGGACCGAACTAGTCCGAAGTTAGTCAAAAAAGAAATTGGACAAGTCTGGCCAAAAATCAGACAAGTCCGACTTTAGACATATAGGAAAATGGACAAGTCTGCTGGGACACTGGACAAGTTCAGGAACTTAGCAAATTTTCAAGGATTCTTGGAATATCAGACTAGTCCGCATAAAATCGGACAAGTTCGAAAGTGTCCAGAGGCAAAATCGGACTAGTCCGCAGCAAAAACGGAAAAGTCCATTTGAAGTCAGACATAAATCGGACTAGTCCTCACCAAAATCGGATTAGTCCGCACTTTTCAGCATTTTAAGTGCAGTTTTGTTTCGAATCAATTTTAAACTTGTTCCTCTTTATGTGGATTAATGTTAAACATGTATATGAATGTATGTAGGGCATGATGCATGAAAATGAGGGTCTTACATCATGAGAACCAAGAGAGGATTTCTTGGGCCAAATTCAAGGAGAGCTTTTGTTCTCATTATGTGTCCGAAGGTGTTATGATTTTGAAGTGGCAGGAATTTGAGAACTTGAGGCAAGGAAGATCAAGTGTGTGTGATACCTCAATAAATTCACTCAACTCTCAAGATATGCGCCTGAGGATGTGAGCTGGGACAGCCGGAAGCAATACTTGTTCATGAGAGGC
This sequence comes from Tuctoria greenei, assembly GCA_036927565.1. NCBI lineage: Eukaryota > Viridiplantae > Streptophyta > Magnoliopsida > Poales > Poaceae > Tuctoria > Tuctoria greenei. Next base: position 133,100,134 of record JAYESD010000006.1, read on the forward strand.
TTGAACAATGAAATCCAAGTGCAGTTGCTCAACTGTGATTATGCTAACTTCCAGAACCTTGTGGACAAAGAAATTGTTGTGGAGAACAAGGTCCGAGAGATGGAGCAAGACAACAAGAGGAAGGCGCCATATCAAGGACAACAACAAGGAAGTAATGTGCGCCCTCGCTTTGCACTGCCAAATGCGCCTTATTTCAGCTCCTCTGCGCCTGCTCATCGCCCTGGATATGCACCGCGCCCAACTCAGTTTGTGCAGCAACGCCCTGTCATGCAAGCACCTAGGCCTCCAATGCCTTATGTACCTCGTGCCAACTTTCCTGGTGCCAATGCGCAGAACCAAGCTCATCCCAATAATTTTGGTGGAGTTAAGAAGTGCTATACTTGTGGAGAAGCTGGACATTTTGCACATCAATGTCCTAAGTTAGGCCTTGGTCAAGGAACCAATGCACCGAGGCAAAATCCAAGACCCAATGGAGGACGGCCACAAGGGAATCGTGGACAGCAGAATTTTGCTCGTGGCAACGTGAACCATGTCTCCACGGAGGATGCTCAACAAGCGGATGATGTGGTCATTGGTATGTTTCTCGCAAACCCCAACTCAGTGACTATGTTATTTGATTCTAGAGCATTGCATTCAATCATTGCATCAAAATATGTCAGCAAGTATAGCTTGCCTATCTCTCATATGCAGTTTACTCTATTGGTTAAGTCTCCTGGAGGAGAGATGAGGACAAATATAGTATGTCCAAAAGTAAGCCTTAGAATAAGGGGGTTGGCTTCTTTGCCAATCTCATTGTTTTGGATTCTCAAGGATTGTACATTATACTTGGTATGGACTGGTTGAGGAAGCACAATGGATTTATTGAGTGTGCCACGAAGACGGTGAAGTTGACCAATGAGGAAGGAATCATTGTAGAATTTGAAGCATCTCAACACACAACAAAGCAGTTGGAGCTGAATCACATGGACGGTGCCGCAATGGAGGAGATTCCGGTGGTGTGTGAATTTTTGGATGTGTTCTCGGATGAGTTGCCAGGTATGCCATCTGATCGAGACATTGAGTTTGTTATTGATTTAATATCTCAAACTGCACATATAGCTAAGAGGCCATATTGGATGCCTCTTAAGGAATTAGCGAAGCTCAAGAAGCAGATTCAAGAGAAACTAGAGAAGGGTTTTATTCGCCCAAGCTCTTCACCTTGGGGAGCGCCCATTCTTTTCGTGGATAAGAAGGATGGGTCACAAAGGATGTGTGTGGGTTACTGAGCTCTCAACAAGGTAACAATCAAGAACAAGTGCACCTTGCCCCGTATAGAGGACTTGCTTGATCAGATGAAGGGTGCTTGTGTCTTCTCCAAGATTGATTTGAGGTTGAGATACTTTCAAATGAAGATTAGACCATCGGACATACCCAAGACAGCTTTTAGGACATGATATGGATCCTATGAGTATACTGTTATGTCCTTTGGATTGACCAATGCACCTGCCTACTTTATGTACCTCATGAATAAGGTCTTCATGGAGTACTTGGATAAGTTCTTCATGGTGTTTATTGATGATATTGTGATCTACTCGATGGATGAGAAGGAACATGATGAACACTTGAGGCTTACGTTGCAGAATTTGAGGGAGCATCAATTGTACGCCAAGTTCAACAAGTGTCAATTTTGTTTGAGAGAAGTATCATTTTTGGGTCATATCATTTCAGGAGGAGGAGTATCGGTTGACCCCGAAAAGGTGAGAGATGTGCTAAAATGGGAGCCACCACAGAATGTCAAGGAAATAAAGAGTTTCCTTGGAATGGCTGCATATTACCGTCGATTCATCAAGGACTTTTCCAAGATAGCCAAACCAATGACGGAGTTGCTAATGAAGGGGAAAGCATTTCAATGGACCCAAGCTTGTCAAGAAAGTTTTGAGGAGTTGAAGAAGAGGTTAACTACAGCCCCGGTTTCGATTTTGCCGGATGTAAGCAAAAGCTTCGATATTTATTTTGATGCATCGAGACAAGGACTTGGATGTGTATTAATGCAAGAAGGTCAAGTGGTCGCCTCTGCATCAAGACAATTGAAGAAACATGAGCATAATTACCCAACGCTTGATATGGAACTTGCAGCGGTGGTGCATGCATTGAAAATTTGGAGACACTACATCCTTGGTCATAAGGGTGAAACTTATATGGATCATAAGAGTCTTAAGTATTCTTTCACACAAACGGATATGAATTTGAGGCAACGAAGATGGTTGGAGCTCATCAAAGATTATGATTTGGGAATCAGTTATCACCCTGGAAAAGCCAATGTCGTGGCCGATGCCTTGAGCAGAAAGGGAGTAAGTCATCAACTCGCGGTTTAAGGGCTGCCATTCGAGCTATGCAAGGAGTTTGAATGGTTGAACCTTGGATTTGCAAATGATATGGAGATGATGGAGTTAAATCCAACCTTGGAGCAAGAAATTCGAGAGGGTCAAACAAAGGATGAGGAAATCCATGAAATCAAGGGAAGGACCCAAGAAGGGAGAGAATTAAGATTTGATGAGGACGAACATGGCACTTTATGGCTTGGAAAAAGGATTGTCATGCCTAATGTGAAGCATATTCGGGAGACAATACTAAAGGTGGCACATGACTCGCCATACTCAATTCACCCCGGTTGTACAAAGATGTACAAAGACTTGAAGACATGCTATTGGTGGGCTAGCATGAAGAAGGACATAGCTGAGTACGTAGCATTGTGTGATGTGTGCCAACAGGTGAAGGCAGAACATCAAAGGCCAGCTGGATTATTGCAACCATTGAAGATTCCGGAATGGAAGTGGGAAGAAATCAGCATGGACTTTATAGTTGGTTTACCGCGTACTCGGTCCAGTTATGACTCAATTTGGGTAATTGTGGATCGATTAGACCAAGTCAGCTCACTTTATTCCCATCAAGACCACATTTAATGGAGAGAAGTTAGTGGAACTGTATATGGGAAGAATAGTATGCTTACATGGAGTACCAAAGAAGATAGTATCGGATAGGGGTTCTCAGTTTACCTCCAGGTTTTGGCAAAAATTGCATGAAGCATTGGGAACGAGGTTGAATTTCAGCGTAGCGTATCACCCTCAAACGGATGGACAAACTGAGAGGACCAATTAGATTTTGGAGGACATGTTAAGAGCTTGTGCTTTGAAGCATGGGAAAAGTTGGGACAAAAGCTTGCCATATGCAGAGTTCTCATACAACAATAGTTACCAAGCAAGTTTGAAGATGTCACCATATGAGGCACTATATGGAAGGAAGTGTAGGACACCTTTATTCTGGAATGAGGCAGGAGAAACTCGAGTATTTGGTCCAGATGTGTTGCAAGAAGCTGAGAAAAAAATTCAGATTATTCAGGACAACTTGAGGGCTGCTCAATCAAGTCAAAAGGGCTATGCGGACAATAGGAGAAGGAAACTAGCCTTTGAAGTGGGAGACTTCGTATATCTCAAGGTGTCACCAATGAGAGGTCATAAGAGGTTTAACATAAGAGGCAAGCAAGCACCTCGATACATTGGACCGTTCAAGATTTTGGACAAACGAGGAGAAGTAGCATATAAGCTGAAGATGCCAGCTCACTTATCAGATGTTCATGATGTGTTTCATATTTCCCAGCTCAAAAAGTTATTGAGAGTACCGAAAGAACAAGTGCCAAAGGAAGAATTGGAACTAGAGGAAGATTTGACTTATGTCGAGCAACCGATCAAAATCTTAGAAACCAAGGAGAGGGTCACGAGAAACAAGGTCATCAGATGGTGTAAAGTTCAATGGAAGCACCACACATAATCAGAGGCAACATGGGAGTTGGAGGATGATCTCAAGAAGGAATTTCCCTATCTCTTCTCTTCCGCGTCGAATTTCGAGGGCGAGATTCATTTTAAGGGGGGGTAGGTTTGTAACACCCTCATTTTCATCCATCATGCATTGCATACATTCTAATACATGTTTAACATTAATCCACATAAAAAGAAACAAGTTTAAAATCAATTAGAAACAAAACCGCACTTAAGAATTCTAGAAAGTGCGGACTAGTCTGATTTTGGTGCGAACTAGTCTGATTTCTCTTGGACTTCGAACGGACTTGTCTGTTTTCTGCGGAATAGTCTGTATTTCTCTATGGACACTTTCGGACTTGTCTGGTCCTATGCGGATTAGTCCAGTGTTCCAATTTCTTGGAAATTCTACCAAGTCCCTGGACTTGTTCGGACTAGTCTGGTATTCCAGCGGACTTGTCCGTTTTTCCCTCTGACTAAAGTCGGACTTGTCCGATTTTGGCCAGACTTGTCTATTTTTCTCCTCTGGATAAGTTCGGACTTGTCCGATGTCCAGTCCGGAATTGTCCGATATCTCTCTATCCAACTTCGGACTAGTCTGGTCCTTTTCAGACTTGTCCAATAAAACACGACTCCGAGTTGATTTGTTGTTATACATCTTGGGTTTTATGTTATGGAAGCTTAGGACATCATGCGTAACTCTTTTAGAGCCCATGTGAGAGTCTAAACTGACCCCTACTCACCCCCAAACTCGAAATCCATCTAACCCTAGCCTCCACCTCTATATAAACAAACCCACCCCTTGGCTTGACATCTATTTGCCACTTTTCCTCCACACCCAAACCCTAGCTCGTGAATAGCCGCCACCACGGAGGGAGAAAGAGATCTAGAACAAGAAGAAGAAGAGGAGGAAATGAAAGAGGATCAAGATCTTCATCAAGTTTTCGTTCTCCATCGCCAATTCACCATCAAGTTCTTCATCATCCCTAGATCGTCAAGATCCAAGTGTTGCCTCCAAGATCCTTGATTCATTGGAGTTCTAAGCACCTGGTATACCTTCGATTCTATTTTCCTTACGTGAATTCAACCCCAAATCTCCAAATTCACGTCGATCTAGAAAACCCTAATCTGTTGTTCTTGCGCAGTGCGGACTTGTCCGGTCCCTAGCGGACTAGTCCGGTCTTCCTGGTTAAATTGTGTTGAATTAAATCTAAAATTTGATCGAATCAACTCCAAACTTGTATAAACTTGTTAAAATCTATTAGAACTAGTTAGTGCTCATTAAAAGCAACTCATTAACAAGTTCCACTTTGCATTTGCATCAATCATGCATGTCACGTCATATTGAGTAATGTTTGTGCACTCTTTGATTGTGTTTCTTTTCTAGTATGTTTATTGTGCGGATTAGACGGATTTGCGCTAGAGAGTGTCGAGGAGGATCTCCAGCACCAAGAGTTTGAAGTCTTTGACCCGAACCAATCCCAAGAGCAAGGCAAGTGTCCTTGAAGCATATTGATCCTGTTTCTAAAATAAATGTTTTTGTTTGCAAACTGCATGCTTGCGTCAATTTGATGGGAAATCCTATTATAGGAAGTTTACTTGAATTTTTTGACCACCCTTTTCACCTGGAATATATGGTAGAGAGTCGGGATGGGATTTTTACCCTTTTTGCTTCACGAAACTAATTGGGATGGGAAAACAACACTACACATTAATTATGCACTAAAGAGATTCTGGTTGATATGAACCGATTAATATGATATGGTAATGGGTGATTAAGCAAGCATGGTATGTGGATGGGTTGGATGTTGTGGTGGTTTCGCTTGCTTTAGATCTAAGGACCGGTTCGTGGAGTGACCATCCAGGATTTACAGTGCCACCACGAGGCCAAGTATGGGTGCGGCGTAGCTGATTAATTAGGGCTTTGCCAGTGCTATTTGGACCATTAAGTATGCTCGGGGAAGGGGTAGTCGTATTGGGTTTGTTGATGGTTGGTGGGACTATCCTGGGATCCGAATGGCTCAAGAGGGGGCCCTTGGTTGAAGATGTGCTCAGTTGGAGACATCACCACCGGTGAAACCTCAGTGGGGTCTAAATAGGCTAGTAATCCCTTTGTAAAGTCTATTTTGTGATCTCTTGGCCACACACCTAAGGAAGTGTGAGACGGCATAATTGAGATTCTATAGTCATTGAAAGGTGATGAAATCACAAACACGTGGGTAATGTGGTATAACCTCTGTAGAGTGTGTCTAAAACTATCATGATAGTCATGCTCCCGATCATGAGCAACCTGGACCCTCACATGATTAGAGGGAAATTAGAATTTGGGATTGTTTGGTAATGGTTATGGTTAATAATATGGTTATAGCTGGATATGAATCAAACTCTGATGTTGATTATGGTTAATGGTAATGGTGAAATATGATATAAGGTGATGGATATGGAATATGGACTTGTACTATGATATTACTCGTGGTTTATGATGGGATTACTTCACATAAATGTAATATATTGCTTCTAAAATGTTTTAATGTACTTTTCAGCACTTAGCCATTATTATATTCGTCATTTAAATCAGCTACATGTCATACTTTCCACACTTGCTGAGTACGACATGTACTCACCCTTGCAATTCCCCCACCAATAGTTGCAGGTCAGGATTGGGAGTTTAACGATGATAATACGGAGTTCTAGGCCGTGTCTACCGTTAGCTTTGCCTGTGGAGTGTTGGAGCTGCGCTATACCCTTTTTGCTTATGCTGCTTAGTTTGCTTAGCTGCTCAGATTTCCGTTGCATTAGTTGAACTTGTCATTAATAATCATTAGAGCTTTTATTCGTGGATATTATGAATTTTGTAATAAAAGTGGTTAATTAATCTTGTTCTGTGGTAATTTTCAGTATGCTATTTTGTGATTGCACTCGTGTATGTGTGTTGAACGTCATGGGCACACATATGTGTTCACTTGGTTCATTTTTGGAATCGGGTGTCACATCAACCTTTTACTTGCCCTCCCGCTGGTGGAAGGGGGCACCATCCGGGCGCCGCTTTGCCCGCTCTTGGTAGCATTCCGCGCATCTCTTGATCTCTCGGCACTGACTCGCGGTGTGGTCACGAGTCTTGTGCACTGGGCAGAGCTCTACTCTGCCGTCAGCAGCAGGTGGCTAACATGGGCGCTTCTCGGGGCATAGGGGTTTGCCACCACCGGTCGCGGCAGATGCCACGACGGGGGACCCATGCAGTGGCTCGTTCTGGACGCCACCCCGGTTCTTGTTCTTCTTTTTGCCTCTACCAGGGGTAACAGCGCCTTCTCCTATCTGGTCGGCCTCACCCGCTCCAGGGGCGGGCTGAGCATGCCAGTCGCGGCCTTCTGCCACCCTGGTGCACTGGTCGCCGATAGAGAAGAGCTCGGAGACGTCTTGCACATTGTGCGTGACTAACTTCTCGAGCATCTTGCGGTCACACACTCCCTAGTGGAATGCCACTATAACAGGGGCACTCAAGATGTTGGGGATGGAGTTGCGTACCTGGGAGAAACGTTGGATGAATGATTGCAGCATCTCCTTGGGTTGCTGACGCGCGGTGTGGAGGTCAGAGCCGGGGCGCGTGTAGGTGTAACATCCTCATCTTCATGCATCATGCATTGCACAAGTTCATATACATGTTTAGCATTAATTCACATAAAAAGGAATGAGTTTAAAATGAATTTAAAGCAAAATCACACTTAAAAGTTCTGAGAAGTGCGGACTAGTCCATTTTTTGTGCGGGCTAGTCTGGTTTCTCTCTGGCCTCCATTCGACTTGTTCGATTTTGGCCAGACTAGTCCGGTTTTGTCTTTGTACAATTTTCAGATTTGTTCGGTCCATTGCAGACTAGTCCAGTGTCCCGAATCCTTGAAAATTCGCTAAGTCCTTGGACTTGTCTGGACTTGTCCGATGCCTTGTGGAGTTGTCTGTTTTCCCCTCTGACTAAAATCGGATTCGTTCGGTTTTGGCCGGACTTGTATGATTTTCCTATAACCAAGTTGATACTTGTCTGATAAAGTCTGAACTTATCCGATTTCTCTCTGTCTAACTTTGGACTAGTCCTGCCTAGTGCGGGCTTGTGCAGTGATCGCGATTCCAAATTGATCCTTTGTTCCACGACGTGTTTTTTGGTTTTACCTTAAGTGGGCCTAAGGACGTCATGTCTAACCCATTTTTGGAGCCCATGTGGGACCCCACACCGGCCTCCACCCACCCCAAACTCTAAATCCATCAAACCCTACACCTCCACCTCTATATAAACAACCCAACACCCCACCCTTTTACCTATTTGCCTCAATTGAAAGACCACCAAACCCTAGCTCGTGGATAGCCGCCGCCAAGGAGGGAGAAGGAAATCCAAAGCAAGAAGAAGAAGAGGAAGAAACAAAAGAAGATCAAGAGACCAAGATCTCCATCAACTTTGTGTACTTCATCAACAATTCACCATCAAGTTTTCTTCATCAACCATAGATCGTCAAGATCCAAGTGTTGCCTCCAAAACCCTTGATTCATTGGAGTTCTAAACACCTGGTATACCTTCTACTTCCTCTTTATCACGTGAATTCAACCCCGTTTCTCCAAATTCACGTTGATCTAGAAAACCCTAACTCGCTGGTTTTGCGTAGGGCAGACTAGTCCGTCCTTGTGCGGACTTGTCCAGTTCCCAGATTCATTTAATAAAGAAATAATTCCAATTTGATGTAATATCAACATGAACCTGTATAAACTTGTTAATAACCATTGTAAATGATTAGTGAACATTAATTGTAACTCATTAACTCGTTTTGCTTTGCATTTGCATTAATCATGCATGTCATGACATATTGAGTAATATATGTGCACTTATTGATTGTAATTCTTGTCTTGTATGTTTATTGCGCAGTTTAGACGGATTTGCGCTAGAGTGTGCTGCATAGGACCTCCAGCACTAGGAATTTGAAGACTTTGACCCAAACCAAGCCCAAGAGCAAGGCAAGTGTCCTTGAACATATTGATCTTGTTTTTACAATAAATGTTTTGTTTTTAAAACTGCATGCTTGTGTCAATTTGATGGGAATTCCTATGATAGGACATTTACTAGCTTTGTTTAACCATCTTTGTCGCCTGGAACACATAGTAGAGAGTCGGGAAGGGCTTTTTACCTTTGCATCACTTAATTAACTGGGATGGGAAAACAACTATACCATTTAATTATGCATCAATGAGACTATGGTTAATATGAACTGGTTAATATGATATGGTAATGGGTGATCTAAGCAAGCCTGGTGTGTGGACGGTTTGGAAGACAAGGTGGTTGCTTGCTTTAGATCTATGGGCCGGTTCGTGGAGCGATCATCCAGGATTTATAGTGCCACCACGAGGCAAGTATGGGTGTGGCGTAGCTGATTAATTAGGGCATTGCTAGTATTGCACGGATCATTTGGCAGACCGGGGAAGGGGAGTAGGATTGGGTTTGGATTTGAGGTGGGACTCCCTGGGATTCGAATGGCACAAGAGGGGGGCCCTTGGTTGAAGATGTGCTCAGTTGGAGACATCGCCACCGGTGAAACCTTAGTGGGTCTGTACATACTAGTAATCCCTTTGTAAAGGCTATTTTGTGATCTCTTGGCCACACACCAACGGAAGTGTGAGACGGCATAATTGAGATTCCTTAGTTACCAAAAGGTGATGAAATCACAAACACGTGGGTAAAGTGGTACAACCTTTGCAGAGTGTTAAAAACTATCATGATAGTCGTGCTCCCGGTCATGAGCACGTGGACCCTCACATGATTAGAGGAAACCTTGGGATTTGGGATGGTTCGGTTATGTTTTGGTATTGGGATGGTTTGGTACTGGTTATGGTTGGTAATATAATTATGGCTGGTTATGGATTGAATTATGGTATTGGATATGGTTAATGGTAATGGTGAAATATGGTATAATGGTGATGGATGTGGAATATGGACTTATACTATGATAATCATTGTGGGATATGATGGGTTTACTTCACATACATATGATACACTACTTTCCAACTGTTTTTAATGTACTTTTCAGCACTTAGCCTTTATTATTGTCGTCATTTGTTTAAGCTACATGTCAAACTTTCCACACTTGTTGAGTACGACATGTACTCACCCTTGCTATTCCCCCACCATTAGTTGCAGGTCAGGTTTGGGAGTATAGTGTTGATAATGCAGAGTTCTAGGCCATGTCTGCCGGCAGCTTGCCTGTGGTTTGATTGGAGCTGCGCCATATACCTATTTGCTTAGTTGCTTCATTAGATGATTTCTGCTGCATTAGTTCAAACTTGTCATTAATATTCATTAGAGCTTGTATTCGAGGATATTATGAATTGTGTAATAAAAGTGGATAATTAATCTTGTTTTTTGGTAATTATCTATATATCATTTGTGATTCACTTGTGTATATGTGTTGAACATCCTGGGCACATATATACTGCACTTGGTTCATTTTCGGTACCGGGTATCCCAAATTGGTATCGGAGCCACAGGTTGATTGTAGGACGCAGCCTAGATAGAATGGACACATTAAAGTACAGAGGAGCACTCAGGAATCGGTGTGTTTTTGTTTGGTGTGCTGATTGCTATGTATTTCTTCTTGTGTGCTTAGTAGAAGATTTTGGGATGCTTTAGCATTGCCACGTCCATATAGGCTTGTATAGGTTGTTGCTTAGTTTTGTATCCCTTAATGCATATAGTTGGGGACATTTATAAATTCTTATCTCTTGCTTTTCTTCAGATGGTGAGGACTCGCAACCAGAGGGATGCCAATGATGAGGAGGAGAACAATGGAGCACCTTAGAACAACAATGGACAAGGACCTGCCCAGGGAGCTATCAACCTTGAGTAGCTATTGGCTATGCAAAACCAGCTCATGCGGACCATGATACAGACTATGGGCCAGCTGCAGGCTGGCAACAACAACAATCAGCCTCTCATGCCTCCACCGCCACCCCCACCTCCTCATAACCGATTGGGAGAGTTCATGAGAACCAGGCTGCCAACTTTTGCTCAAGCTGCTGACCCTATGGACGCGGATGATTGGCTCAAGTCTGTGGAAAAGAAGCTAGCTATTGTCCAATGTAGTGATCAGGAGAAGGTCCTATTTGCTTCCCATTAACTAGTTCAAGCAGATGCGGATTGGTGGGATTCCTTATGCAATGCTCATGAAAACCAAGAGAGAATTACTTGGGCTTAATTCAAGGAGGGCTTTCGTTCTCATTATGTGTCGGAAGGTGTTATGATCCTAAAGAGGCAAGAATTTGAAAACTTGAGGCAAGGAAGATCGAGTGTGGGTGAATATCTCAAGAAATTCACTCAACTCTCAAGATATGCGCCTGAGGATGTGAGCCAGGACAGCCGGAAACAGTACTTGTTCATGAGGGGCTTGAACAATGAAATGCAGGTACAATTGCTGAATTGTGATTATGCCGACTTCCAGCAGCTAGCGGATAAAGTGATTGTTGTGGGGAATAAAGTTCGTGAGATGGAGCTAGATAACAAGAGGAAGGCGCCATATTAGGGACAGCAACAAGGAAGTAATGTGTGGCCTCGTTTTGCATCATCCAATGCGCCATATTACAGCACCACTGCGCCTGCTCAGCGCCCTGGTTATGCACTACGCCCAGCTCAATTTGTGCAGCAACGCCCTGTCATGGAAGCACCTATGCCTCCAATGCATTTTGCACCTCGTGCCAATTTCCCTGTTGCAAATGTGAAGAATCAAGTTCATCCCAATAATTCTGGTGTAGTTAGGAAGTGCTATACATGTGGAGAAGTAGGACACTTTGCAATTTAATGTCCTAAGTCAGGCCTTGGTCAAGGAAGCAATGCTCCAAGACAAAACGCAAGACCCAATGGAGGACAGCCGCAAGGGAACCGTGGACCACAGAATTTTGCTCATAGCAACGTGAACCATGTCTCTACGTAGGAAGCGCAACAAGCCGATGACGTGGTGATTGGTATGTTTCTCGCAAACTCCAACCCAGCGACTATATTATTTGATTTTGGAGCATCGCATTCATTCATTGCATCAAAGTATGTTGCCAAGTATAGTTTGCCTATCTCTTATATGTAGTATACCTTGTTGGTTAAGTCTCCTGGAGGGGAGATGAGGACAAATATAGTATGTCCAAAAGTAAGCCTTAGAATAAGGGGCATAGACTTCTTTACCAACCTCATTGTTGTGGATTCTCAAGGATTGGACATTATACTTGGTATGGACTGGTTGAGGAAGCACAATGGAGTCATTGAATGTGCCACAAAGACGGTGAAGTTGACCAACGAGGAAGGGATCAACATTGAGGTTGAAACAACTCAACATGCACCGAAGCAATTGGAGCTGAATCACATGGACGGTGTCGCAATTGAGGAGATTATGGTGGTGTGTGAATTCTTGGATGTATTTCTTGATGAGTTGCCAGGTATGCCACCTGATCGTGATATCGAGTTTGTTATTGAATTAATACTTGGAACTGCACTATAGTAAAGAGGCCGTATAGGATGCCTCCTGTGGAACTAGCGGAGCTCAAGAAGCAAATTCAAGAGCAACTAGAGAAGGCTTTTGTTCGTCCAAGCTCTTCACCTTGGGAAGCGCTCGTACTTTTCGTAGACAAGAAGGATGGATCCCAAAGGATGTGTGTGGATTACCGAGCTCTCAATGAGGTGACAATCAAGAACAAGTACGACTTGCCATGAATAGAAGACTTGTTTGATCAGATGAAGGGTGCTTGTGTCTTCTACAAGATTGATTTGAGGTCGGGATACTTACAAATGAAGATTAGACCATCAGACATACCCAAGACAGCTTTCAGGACATGGTATGGATCTTATGAGTACACTATTATGTCCTTTGGATTGACAAACGCACCTGCCTATTTTATGTACCTCATGAATAAGGTCTTCATGGAGTGTACCTGGACAAGTTCGTTGTGGTGTTCATTGATGACATTATGATCTACCCGAGAAGCGAGGAGGAACATGAGGAACACTTGAGGCTCACATTGCAGAAATTGAGGGAGCATCAATTGTATGCCAAGTTCATCAAGTGCCAGTTTTGGTTGAAAGAGGTGTCATTTTGGGGGGCATATCATCTCCGGAGGAGGAGTATCGGTTGACCCAGGAAAGGTGAGAGACGTGTTGAAATGGGAACCACCACAAAATGTGAAGGAAATAAGGAGTTTTCTTGGTATGGCTGGGCATTACCGTAGATTCATCAATGACTTTTCCAAAATAGCCAAGCCAATGACCTAATTGCTAATGAAGGGGAAAGCTTTCCAATGGACTCAAGCGTGTCAACACAGCTTTGAGGAGTTGAAGAAGAGGTTAACTACAACACCAGTTTTGATATTGTCGGATGTGAGCAAGAGTTTTGACATATATTGTGATGCCTCGAGACAATGACTTCGATGTGTGATCATGCAAGAAGGTCAAGTAATTGCCTACACATCGAGACAATTGAAGAAACATGAGAAGAATTATCCAACGCATGATCTGGAACTCACAGCCATGGTACACGCATTGATTTGGAGACATTACATCCTTGGTCATAGATATGAAATTTATACGGATCACAAAAGTTTAAAGTATATTTTCACACAAACTGATCTGAATTTGAGGCAACAAAGATGGTTGGAACTCATCAAGGATTATGATGTGGGAATTAATTATCATCTAGTGAAGGCTAATGTTGTGGTCGATGCCTTGAGTAGGAAAGGAGTAAGTCACCAACTCACGATTCGAAAATTGTCATCTGAGTTTGTAAGGAGTTTGAACGGTTGAATCTCAGATTTGCGAATGAGATGGGGATAATGGAGTTAAATCCGACCTTGGAGCAGGAAATTTGAGAGGGTCAGACAAAGGATGAGGAAATTCATGAAATCAAGGAAATGACCCTAGAGGGAAGAGAATTAAGGTTTGATGGGGATGACCATGTTACCTTATGGCTTGGAAAAAGGATTGTCATGCCTAATGTGAAGCATATCCGGGAGACAATATTAAAGGAGGCACATGACTCACCATACTCAATTCATCCCGGTTGTACAAAGATGTACAAGGATTTGAAGACTTGTTATTGGTGGGCTAGCATATAAAAGGACATAGCTGAATATGTAGCCTTGTGTGATGTGTGCCAACGAGTCAAAGTTGAACATCAAAGGCCAGCTAGATTATTGCAGCCATTAAAGGTTTCGGACTGGAAGTGGGAAGAGATTGGGATGGACTTTATAGTTGTTTTATTGTGCACCCAGTCCGGTTATGACACCATGTGGATAATTGTGGATCGGTTAACTAAGTCAGCTCACTTTATTTTCGTCAAGACCACCTTCAACGGGGAGAACTTGGTTGAACTGTATATGGTAGGAATAGTATGTTTGCATGGAGTTCCAAAGAAGATAGTGTCGGATAGAGGTTCTCAATTTATCTCCAGGTTTTGGCAGAAATTGCATGAAGCATTGGGAACAAGGTTGAATTTCAGCTTAGCATATCACCCTCAAACGGATGGACAAACTGAGAGGACCAATCAGATTTTAGAGGATATGTTAAGAGCTTGTGCTTTGAAGCATGGAAGAAGTTGGGACAAAAGCTTGCCATATGCAGAGTTTTCATATAACAATAGTTACCAAGCAAGCTTGAAGATGTCACCTTTCGAAGCTCTGTATGGAAGGAAGTGTAGGACACCTTTGTTCTGGAATGAGACAGGAGAAAATCAAGTGTTTGGACCCGACATGTTGCAAGAAGCTGAGAAACAAGTTCAGATTGTTCGTAAAATTTGAGAGCTGCCCAATCAAAGCAAAAAAGGATATGCGAACAATAGGAGAAGAGAACTAGCCTTTGAACTAGGAGATTTTGTTTACCTAAAAGTGTCACCCATGAGAGGTCATTAGAGTTTTAATCAGAGGCAAGCTAGCACCTCGATACATTGGGCCATTCAAGATTTTTGACAAAAGACGAGAAGTAGCATATAAGTTGGATATGCCAGCTCATCTTTCCGATGTACATGATGTGCTTCATGTTTCCCAGCTCAAGAAGTGCTTGAGAGTGTCAGAAGAACAAGTGCCAATGGAAGATTTGGAACTAGAGGCAGATTTGACGTATGCTGGGCAACCGATCAAGATCTTGGAAAGCAAGGAGAGGGTCACCAGGAACAAGTTTATTAGATGGTGTAAAGTTCAATGGAAGCATCACACGGAATCAAAGGAACCTTGGGAGCTGGAAGATGATCTTAAGAAGGATTTTACCTATCTCTTTCCTTCTACATCGAATCTCAAGGGCGAGATTCATTTTAAGGGGGGTAGGTTTGTAACACCCTCATCTTCATGCATCATGCATTGCATAAGTTCATATACATGTTTAGCATTAATCCACATAAAAGGGAATGAGTTTAAAATGAATTTAAAGCTAAATCGCACTCAAATGTTCTGAGAAGTGCGGACTAGTCCATTTTTTTGTGGGCTAGTCCGATTTCTCTCTGATCCCCGTCGGACTTGTCCGATTTTGGCCAGACTAGTCCGGTTTTGTCTCTTACAATTTTTGGATTTGTCTGGTCCATTGCGGACTAGTTCGGTGTCCTGAATCCTTGAAAATTCGTTAAGCCCTTGGACTTGTCCGACGTCTTCCGGACTTGTCCGTTTTCCTCTCTGACTAAAATCGAATTTGTCTGGTTTTGGTCGGACTTGTCTGCTTTTCCTCTGACTAAGTTCAGACTTGTCCGATAAAGTCCAGACTTATCCGATTTATCTTTGTCTAACTTCGGACTAGTCCAGCCTAGTGCGGACTCTTCCGGTGATCACGATTCCAAATTGATCTTTTGTTCCACGACATGTTTTTGGGTTTTACCTTAAGAGGGCCTAAGAAAAACGTGTCTAACCCCTTTTTGGATCCCATGTGGGACCCCACACTGGCCTCCACCCATCACAAACTCGAAATCCATCAAACCCTACACCTCCACCTCTATATAAACAACCCAACACCCCACCCTTTTACCTCTTTACCTCAATTGAAAGACCACCAAACCCTAGCTCGTGGATAGCCGCCGCCAAGGAGGGAGAAGGAGATCGAGAGAAAGAATAAGAAGAGGAGGAAACAAAAGAAGATCAAGAGACCAATATCTCCATCAACTTTGCATTCTTCATCAACAATTCACCATCAAGTTTTCTTCATCAACCCTAGATCGTCAAGATCCAAGTGTTGCCTCCAAAACCCTTGATTCACTGGAGTTCTAAACACCTGGTATACCTTCTACTTCCTCTTTCTTACGTGAACTCAACCCCGTTTCTCTAAATTCATGTCAATCTAGAAAACCCTAACTAGCTGGTTTTGCGTAGGGCGGACTAGTCCGGCCTTGTGCAGACTTGTCCGGTTCCCAGATTCGTTTAATAAAGAATTAATTCCAATTTGATGTAATATCAACATGAACCTATATAAACTTGTTAATAACCATTGTAAATGATTAGTGAACTTTAATAGTAACTCATTAACTAGTTTTGCTTCGCATTTGCATTAATCATGCATGTCATGACATATTGAGTAATATATGTACACTTATTGATTGTAATTCTTGTCTTGTATGTTTATTGAGCGGTTTAGACGGATTTGCGCTAAAGTGTGCTGCGGAGGACCTCCAGCACCAGGAATTTGAAGACTTTGACCCAAACCAAGCCCAAGAGCAAGGCAAGTGTCCTTGAACATATTGATCCTATTTTTATAATTAATGTTTTGTTTTCAAAACCGCATGCTTGTGTCAATTTGATGGGAATTCCTATGATAGGAAGTTTACCGGCTTTGTTTAACCATCCTTGTCACCTGGAACACATAGTAGAGACTCGGGAAGGGCTTTTTACCTTTGCTTCACTTAATTAATTGGGATGCAAAAACAACTATACCATTTAATTATGCATCAATGAGACTATGGTTAATATGAACTGGTTAATATGATATGGTAATTGGTGCACTAAGCAAGACATGGTGGTTGCTTGCTTTATATCTAAGGACCGGTTCGTGGAGCGAACATCCAGGATTTATAGTGCCACCATGAGGCCAAGTATGGGTGCGACGTAGCTGATTAATTAGGGCATTGCTAGTATTGCGCGGATCATTTAGCGCACTGGGGAAGGGGAGTCGGATTGGGTTTGGATTTGAGGTGGGACTCCCTGGGATCCGAATGGCACAAGAGGGGGCCCTTGGTTGAAGATGTGCTCAGTTGGAGACATCGCCACCAGTGAAACCTCAGTGGGTCTGTACATACTAGTAATCCCTTTCTAAAGGCTATTTTGTGATCTCTTGGGCACACACCAACGGAAGTCTGAGACGGAATAATTGAGATTCCTTAGTCACCGAAAGGTGATGAAATCACAAACACATGGGTAGAGCGGTACAACCTCTGCAGAGTGTTAAAAACTGTCATGATAGACATGCTCCCAATCATGAGCAACCTGGATCCTCACATGATAAGAGGGAAACTTGGGATTTGGGATGGTTTGGTTATGTTTTGGTATTGGGATGGTTTGGTATTGGTTATGGTTGGTAATATAATTATGGTTGGTTATGGATTGAATAATGGTATTGGATATGGTTAATGGTAATGGTGAAATTTGGAACAATGGTGATGGATGTGGAATATGGACTTATACTATGATAATCATTGTGGGACATGATGGGTTTACTTCACATACATATAATACACTGCTTTCCAACTGTTTTTAATGTACTTTTCAGCACTTAGTCTTTATTATTATCGTCATTAGTTTAAGCTACATGTCATACTTTCCACACTTGCTGAGTACGACATGTACTCACCCTTGCTATTCCCCCACCAAAAGTTGCAGGTCAGGTTTAGGAGTATAGTGTTGATAATGCAAAGTTCTAGGTCGTGTCTGCCGTTAGCTTGCCTATGATTTGATTGGAGTTGCGCCATATCCCTATTTGCTTAGTTGCTTAGTTGCTTCATTAGATGATTTCTGCTGCATTAGTTCATACTTGTCATTAATATTCATTAGAGCTTGTATTCGAGGATATTATGAATTGTGTAATAAAAGTGGAAAATCAATCTTATTTTGTGGTAATTATTTGTATATCGTTTGTGATGCACTTGTGTATGTGTGTTGAACATCCTGGGCACACATATATTGCATTTGGGTCATTTTCGAAATCGGGTGTCACAGTAGGAGTTGCCGAAGTTCGTCGTGAACTGCCGGCACAGCTCATCCCAAGAGGTTATAGACCCCTCGGGCAGGTTCATCAGCCACGAGCGGGCTGATCCAGTCAAAGCGACCAGGAAGTAGTTCACCGGGATGGTCTCATCCGCTCCTGCAACAAGGAGCTTGTGGTGTAGATCTACAGGAACTCGGCGGGGTTGATGCTTCTGTCAAACTTCTCCGGCATATGTGGATGGAACTTGCATGGCCACGTCACAATGCGGAGGTGCAGATCCAACGCCGCACAACCTCCGATGGGCTTCGCCGGAGAGGCATACGGGGTAGCATACGCCAGAGGGATCTGCTGAAAGACGTGCGGCACCTGCGGGACCTACGGTTGTTGCACCGGCTATGCCATGTGTTGCTGCAGCAGTACCGGCTGCGCCAAGTACCGCTGTTGCATGTCCTGCTGCACCGTATACTGTAGGGGGTAGACGAGCCGACATACTCCTGGTTAGGTGACTGAGGGTTTACTTGTGGTGCACCTTGGACGGAGGATGTGTCATGAACAGGGCATTGGGGGCCATATTTGGCATCGAGGTTGTGCCGCCTCTCTCGCTGTCGCTCGATGATTACTCGGCCGTTCATGTGAGCTTGATGACGGTCAAGCTCAGCCCTCAGGTCCTCGTGGGGAGTCGACCAATGCACGTAGGCCCTGAGGAGCGGAAGTTGGCGGTGCGACGGTTGATGGACGGCGTGCGCGACAGCGACACATGATGCCTTCCCCTGTTGGGGGAGTTAATGGTCGCGACGATGAAGTGGTCGATATCCTAGACCCACTATTGATCCGCTCCTTGGGAAGCGTTCAGTGATGGTGGGTGGTGGAGTAGAGCCCTGGCCCCTGCCAGAGCGCTCTTTGGGCTTGTTGTCGGCGGTGCCTCGGGAGCCGACTGGGCCGGGATGTGTCCCGATGCGCTGTTCTGGCCAGCTGCACCTGCACGGGGGTGCGACGGACTAGAGAGCACCGCTCGAGCGACAGATCTGGTCATTGAACGACGGTCGCGGAAACCGCCTTCCACGGGCCTGATGAACACCATGTTGGTGAAAGCGCTAAAACTTTTTTGAGGGAAAAAACCCCTACCTTGTGCGCCAAATTTCAAAGTGTTAATGCGACACTTCCCCCGGATCTGCTAAGGAGTGTCCTGCGGAGGTTCTTGTTCGGCGGGACTTAGGCCTCAATCAAGTGTACGCACATATGAGAGTGTATGAGACTGTGGTTTTTACGTGTTTCGGGCTGCAAGGAGCATAACACCCTACTCTACGGTGGATTGTATTGCTGGTGTGTGTGAATGCGTGTGTGTATCGGGGATTTGATGTTGGGCCTTTGTAATGGTGGCGGTCCGGTCCTTTTATAGACAATGTCAGATGCCTTAAAAGTGGGGTCCAGGGCCTGACAGGTGGTCCCGAGGCGATCTTATCCTAAAGATCTATGGCTTCTCGCGTAAGCTTCCTCTGACCGTGGCTTTGAAGACTCACCGTCTTGTCGTCTGAGTCGCCAGTGGTCCATGTGTCGTTGCTAACAGTGGCAGGGGATGTCCCATCCATCTGTCACTATCGTCGTAAGCTACCCACTTGGCGGGGTGGGATAGGCTTGCGATGTCTTCACTGCGATACGATTGGTCGTAGCAGTACTTGAAATTAGGCGTGTGTCACGCCATGCGTCTGAGGAAGCCGCGTATCTTCAAGGTTTGACAGGGACAAGGTGTACTGCCCTCTTAACTCCCGCAACTCTCCGTCCAGGGCAAGTGGCTAGACTACGTGGCAGCGTTGGAGCCTTACAAGTGGGGTCAGTGCAGCTCGGGAGCTCACCCCCGTGGGGGAGGTCAGGTCCTGTCTCACGATCCACGTGGCAGCTCGGGAGCTCACCCCCGCGGGGGAGGTTGAGTCCCATCTCATGGTCCACGTGGCATCCCCGGAGCCCATTCCTGAGTAGATCGAGGACTCTAAGGCCACGGGATACGTGGCAGCGACGGAGCCCGCCCATACGGGAGGTGGCCTTTCTCATGCCTCAGACCACGTGGCAGCATCGGAGCCCTATCTCACACAGGAGAGGGATCCTTACCTGCTGGACACATGGCTGCTTTGGAGCTCGTCTCCAAGGGGGAGCTGATCTCTTCTTTGAGGTCTCTTGAGGGTACCCCAGATCCCATATCTGAGGTAGATGGGTCCGGGCCTTCTGTACACGTGGCGCCCTCGGGCCCTGCCTCTGCTGGAAGTAAGGACACCTAGGCGGCTCTAGCTTGTGCGCAAGGGTACTTGGTATGTCGGGTACCGACAGACTCCTTCCATCGTCCCAAGTTTGGAAAGAGAGTGGACTTCATGGAACTTCTTGATGGCAATGGTGGCCATCTCCTCTTCTTCATCGGAGGAAACCTCGTCGTTTGAGTCCCACTCCTTGCCAATATGCACTTGATGAGCTTGCCTCCTTTTCCTGAAGATTTTCTTTTCTTGATGCTTCACTTCTTTCTTCTTATTTTCTTCATATGGGAAATCAACTATGAAGTTCCCATGTTCACCACAGTTGTAGCATGAGCATCTAGATCTGGATTTGTCTTTTTCTTTGCTCTTGTTTTCACTAGAGTTGTTGCCTTTTATTCTTCTCATCATGTGCTTGAAGTTTTTTCATGAAGAGGATCATTTCTTCGTCATCCATGTCGATACTCACATCGTCACTATCTTCATCTTCTTGCCCCTTGTGGACTTTCTTGTCATTTGATTTGCTAGTCACCTTGAGAGCCACCCCTTTATTCTTGGATGAACTTAGCTCGGCAAGATCTTTCACATATTTGGCTTCCTTTTCCATCATCTCATGGTTGATGATCTTGCCCAATAGTTCATCTGGAGTCATTTTATGGAACCCCGGACTTTCTCGGATCATCAAGCATAAAGTGACATTGCGGGGCATGAATGCCCTTATCATCCTCTTTACAACCTCATGATCGGACCACTTCTTGCTTTCGTAGGAACAATTTCGTTGATGAGTGCCTTCATTCAGTTGTATATCTCTTGAGGACATTCGCCCTCCTCAATGGCAAATCTTCCGAATTCTCCTTCAAGTATTTCAATTTTCGCTTCACAAACTGAGCGATTTCCTTCATGGGTAGTCTTGAGTGTATCCCATATTTTCTTGGCACTCTCTAGTCCATCAATCTTGGTGAACTCTTCTTGGATAAAAGAAGAAGTGATCACTGTGATGGCTTGTGCATTGCGGTTAATCTCTTGCTCTTGCTCCGGAGTGAGTTCGTCATCGTTATCCGGGATATCTACACCTGTACACACAACATGCCGAAGACTGGGGTTTAAGGAGATAAGATGCATTTTCATATTATACTTCCACATTGTATAGTTATTGCCGTCGAAATGTGGAGGTCTCCCAATGGGAATAGAAAGATAATGATTATTGGAATTAAGATGATCATAATTATAAGGATCTCGGGAGTAGTTGTGATGACCACTCTCGTCATCTTCTCGTCCTCTTTTGCCTTTTGGATCAGGAGTTTCTTCCTTAGAACTGCCTTGAGGTAACGCACTTCTTCATCGTCGTGTTGATTTCCCCTGAGTGCATCGAAGGCTTTTGTATCTTGCTCTTCTTGAGTGTTGAGCACCTTCGGGGTCTCATTGTTCTTCTCAGATGCCATTGATCTCTCTGAGCGGTGAGTCTCATCGATGCAGAACCTCCTCCGATACCAATTGAATGTGGCCTAGAGGGGGTGAATAGGCTTTGAAAATTTCTTGCACACTTAATCAAATGGTCAAATGCTCGATAGACCAGACTTGTCTGGATGGAGATGCGGACTAATCCGGTGTGCTAAATGTGTGTCAAGTTGATTAAGTGTTGATTCAGGAATTAAACTTTATAGCAGTGGAAATTTGAACAACTGGTAAGATCACTTGAATTAACAATCAATATTGTGAAGTTACACGTGAAAAGCAATTTGTAATTCAAGTTATAATATTGATCAACTATGTGCTCTAAGCAATGAAGATGCAAAAATAAAGAAGCACGCGAGACACTGATTTTTACCGGGGTTCGATCCCACAACAGAGATCTACGTCCTTGTTGAGGAAGCCTACACACAGCCGGGTCTTTTCACACCCTTTCCCTCATCAAGTCACCACATAAGGCCGACTTGATTCCACTATCAAGGGTAATCATCGAGTTTATGGGGCAACCTCACACGTTGAGATCTCCCACAAGAATTACAATGAAAGGATGATCAAATACACTCAAAAAGATTACAAGAAAATGTACGAGTGTAAAGAGATCAAACCTGTGACACCTAGTTCCAAAAAAATGAACCAAGTGTGACGCATATGTGTGCCCAGGATGTTTAACACACATATACAAGTGCATCACAAACGATAACCAAAAAATTTCCACAAAACAGATTAATTAAGCACTTTTTATTATAGAATTCAGGATAATCCTCAAATCACAACTCTAATGACCATTTATGACAAGTCTGAGACTAATGCATCGGAAATGAACTAAATTTCAGCTAAGCGAATTAAGCAAGCTGAGCAAAGGGTAGTGTCGGTACCCCGCAGACCGGGTACCCCCGCAAACAAGGAGAAAACGGCTAAGGACTCGACCTCTACTTGGAGGCAGAGTCCGAGGCTGCCACGTCATGGAGGGAAGGACCAGATCCTACCTCCCTGCCGGCGCGGGCTCCCGGGCTGCCACGTGGCTGGCAGGACCGGACCCTCGCCTCCCTGCCGAGGCGGGCTCCGGGGCAGCCACGTGGCACACAGAACCGGACCCTCGCCTCCCCGTCGAGGCAGGCTCCGGGGCTTCCACGTGGCCGGCAGAACCGGACCCTTGCCTCCCCGCCGAGGTGGGCTCAGGGGCAGCCACGTAGCCATTGGAACCCCCGGGACCAGGCCCGTCTCCCCGCAGGGAAGGGCTCCAGAACTACCACGTGGCCCGCAGGGCTGAGCCTCCACCCTTCCGTGGAGGTGGGTGTAACACCCTAAATTTTCGCATCATGCATCGCATACATGATCAATCTTTAAACATTAGTAGGATAAAAGGAAAATAATTATAGCCTAAAACTTGCAATAGGAAATAAGTATAAAAATTATAATAATAAAAAAATATATAAAAGATATAAATAAAATAATAATATATAAAAAGAAATATATATAAATAAATTATATATAATAATAAATATATATATAATAAATAATAAATAAATAAAATGAATAACATAAATAAAATAAAAAATAAAAAATATAAAAATAATAAATAAATAGTAATATATTTATATAAAAAATATAAAAATATATAAATAACAATATATAATAACAGTATATAAAAAAAGAAAAAAAAAGAAAAACCTCCCGCCGGCCAGGCCGTACCGGCCCAGCCAGCCACGCCCACGCGACCGCGCTCCCACCGACGTGCCGCCCTCCCGCACTCCCGGGCCCCACCCCGCAGGCCACGCCCACCCCGTGCGCCCCGCCGAGCTGCGTCGGGTCCCACCCGCATCGGCTCCCGCGCCCTCGACTCCCGCCCCCCCCTCGCCGTACCGCGCTGGACCCCACCCGCCTGGCCCGCTCGCCCCGCCGCCTGCCCGTGTCCCGCCCGACCGACGCCGCCTGCGTGCGCCTTCCGCGTAGCGCCCGCGCTCCGATGCCCCACGCCGCCTGCGCCTCCCACGACCTGCCCCGGCGCCCCGCCCGAGCCGCCTCCCACGCACCCCGCCGCCCGCTGGGTCCCGCCTGTCCCCGACCCCAGCGCGCGCCGCGCGTCCCCCGCGGCCCAGCGCGCCGCGCGCACCTCGCCCGGGCCCCACGCCCCGCTCGCCGTACCGAGCGCCGCTCGCGCCCCCATCCCCCGTACCGCAACTCCCGCCGTTTCCCGCGCGATACGCATCCCGCGCGTAACTCCCAGCGCCGGCCCTAGCACCGCGTGCCGCCGGTTATAAAAGGAATCGAGGCCCTCGTAGTCCCCAGCACCCAGAAAGCCATGCCGCCAGAAAAAAAAAGGGACCAGAGGCTGCGCCGCCAGGGGAAGAAAAGAGAGGAAAAAAGAGGGGAAGAAGAGGAAGAAAAGAGGAGGGTGCCGTCGTCCACCGGAGATCGTCGCCGTCGTCATGCCGCCGGAGGACCTTGCGCATCTACTTCGTTTACGCATTGTCTCCATCCCGCGATCATCGAAGCCATCGCATCTACGGTAGGCCATGTTCCCAATGCGAATTTTAGAGATCATATTGAACCTAATAGGCGTAATTTGATCGTAGTTGTGTCATCTTTTTAATTTCAGCAGCATTGATTCCCGCTAAAACCCCCGTAAACACATATGAACACGTATGAACTAGTTGCATCTAATTAATAAACAACCATAGTTAATTAATAATTAAACTTTGCATGCATGCATATCATCGCATATTGATTAATGTGTGTGCATCATGTTGATTTGTACATATTTTCTTGTATGTGTGATCATGAGTAGAGGGAAGTGCTCAAGAGGTCGCGTACGAGGATTTTCAGAATCAAGATTTCGAAGCGCTTAAGCAACCCGATCCGCTGGAGCAAGGCAAGTGCCCTTGAAGCATATTGATCCTGTTTTTAAAATAAATGTTTTGTTTGCAAAATTGCATGCTTGTGTCAATTTGATGGGAATCCTATGATAGGAAGTTTACTAGATTTGTTTAACCACCCTTGTCACCTGGAATATATGGTAGAGAGTCGAGAAGGGTTTTTACCTTTTTGCTTCGCTTAATTAATTGAGATGGAAAAACAACACTACATATTTAATTATGTATTAATGATATTCTGGTTAATGTGAACTGGTCGATACGGTTTGGTAATGGGTGATCTAAGCAAGCCTGGTATGTGGATGGGTTGGATGTCATGGTGGTTTGCTTGCTTTAGATCTAAGGACCGGTTCATGCGAGAATAGGCTAGGACTACAGTGCCACCACGAGGCCAAGTATGGGTGTGGCGTAGCTGATTAATTAGGGCTTTGCTAGTGCTGTTTGGACCATTGTGGATGCTCGGGGAAGGGGTAGTCGGATTGGGTTTGTTGATGATTGGTGGGACTACCCTGGGATCCGAATGGCTCAAGAGGGGGCCCTTGGTTGAAGATGTGCTCGGTTGGAGGCATCACCACCGGTGAAACCTCAGTGGGGTCTAAATAGGCTAGTAATCCCTTTGTAAAGGCTATTTTGTGATCTCTTGGCCATACACCAAAGGAAGTGTAATTGGCATGAGGGAGGTTCTTTAGTCACCAACGGGTGATGAAATCACAAACACGTGGGTAAAGTGGTACAAACTCTGCAGAGTATTAAAACTATCATGATAGTCGTGCTCCCGGTTATGAGCGCCTGGATGACCTACATGATTAGAGGAAAATTTGGGATTTGGGATGGTTATGGTTTGGTAATGGTTATGGTTGATATTATGATTATGGTTATGGTTATGGATGGAATTATGGTTTATGACATTGATTATGGTTATTGGCAATGGTGAATTATGGACAGGTATTATTATGGTCACATGGTTTATGATGGGTTTACTTCACATAAATATGATACATTGCTTTTCCAAATGGTTTTACTGTACTTTTCAGCACTTAGCCATTATTATTGTCATCATTTGAATCAGCCACATGTCATGCTTTCCACACTTGCTGAGTACGACATGTGCTCACTCTTGCAATCCCCCCCAACAGTTGCAGGTCAGGATTGTGAGTTTAATGGCGATAATACGGAGTTCTAGGCCGTGTCTACCGTCAACTTTGCCTGTGGTGTTGCATGGAGCTGCGCTATCCCTTTTGCTTAGTTTGCTTAGTTGCTTAATTAGTTTATTTCCGCTGCATTAGTTGAACTTGTCATTAATATTCATTAGAGCTTGTATTCGAGGATAATATGGTTTGTGTAATAAAATTTGATAATTAATCTTGTTCTGTGGTAATTTTCTGTATACTCTTTTGTGATTGCACTCGTGTATGTGTGTTGAACATCCTGGGCACACATATGCGTTAGCTTGGTTCAGTTTCGGAACCGGGCGTCACAGTGGGCTCCGGAGGCGCCACGTGGCCTGTACAGTCGGGCGCTCGACTCCCCGCAAAGGCAGGCTCCTGTGCGACCACATGGCAGACGGCCAACTCAATGCGTTAGGAGGTCGCGGTAAAGGAAAGAGTGCGTTGCTCAGACAGGCATTAAGTACACACGCCTTCCCCAGACGAAGCGGAGTCGCGCATGTGCAAGTCAAGGCTCCAGTGTCCTGTCTTGTCCAAGTAGCCGCAACAGACCCACTGCGCAAGACGGGCGAGTGAGCCGCGGGGATAAGACGGGCGGGACATGCCCTTCCATCATCAACAACTATGTGTAGCCCTGGTGCACGACGCGGCAGGATGGCACATTGAAGCCCCTGACAAAGGGAAGTAGATAGCATTTAATCCTAGATCTTGTATAGGATTTGGCTCTCCCCGGGACCACCTGTCGGGCCCCGGGGCCCACTTTGTGACTGCCGAGTCCTTGGACTATAAAAGGACTCAGCAGGCGACCTTCACAGGGGATCGAGACTGATACACGCTCAAGCAAGGCAAGACACAAATACTCCCGTGGACGTAGGATGTTACGCTCCGGCGGCCCAAACCACGTAAACCCTCTATGTTCATCATCTCGCTACGCTCAATCTCCTGGGACTAGCCCTCGTGAATCTGAAGAACCTCCGCGGGCTGCTCTCTAAGCAGGTCCAGGGGAAGTGTCTGTAAGACCTATGTGTGCTGAATACATTGGCTTGTAGTGAATACACTTGCTTTGAAGATAAAAGTTTTGAGTATCACCAAAACACCTTTTTATTAAGGTCCGACTAGTTTTTGTTAGCTCCGGCTCAAGGTCCGGGTTGCTCTGGCAAGGTCCGAAACTTGACCGCATTGCTTCTGTTTTTCATTTGCAATGTTTTGTACTTGATTTACATCTCTAGAAAGATTGCTTAGTATTCATTTGCTAAATCTTTGGTGCGTTTTTGGTTGACATGGATGATATCGTGTTATTGTGGTTTTGCAACATGCTTATGTGAGGTTCTCACGTAAGGTGTTGTGTTCGGAACTAACTTGAGTCAAGTCGAGGACTTGGGTTCGTATGGATTGGTTCTTTATTCATGTGCAGGTGTTGCTTGAGTTCAAGACATGGCTGGTGATGAGATCCATTGGAATAGTCTCAGGGAGGAGATCAGGTTCCAACAACAAAATTCAGGAGGAATTGTGGTTGAGCTGATCAGGAGGTTGTGCAGCATGATTGAATCAAGAACAATGCATGTGAAGGTATCGTGGATGTCATTGGAAGATGTTTGCACGTGTGCAAGGAGTGCATGGACGTGGCTACATGGTTCCGAGGCGTGATGAAGAGATGTGGACATAAAGAGTTGGTCGGAAAGGTCCAACTGACTAGGTTATGGTAGCTTTTCACGTGCTCTTCAATCCTACAATTGGTATTAGAGCCACGGTGCTCTAATATTTGTGATTTGCAGGTGTTTTTGACTAATCATCATGGAGAAGTACTCCGCCAAACCTGGTGTGTTTGCTAGTATTGATTTTCAGATTTGGAAGGCACGCATGGAGGCTTTCATCTAGGCACAAGGCTTCGCAATATGGGAGAAGGTATACAAGCCTTACGAAGTGCCATCAAATGATCAAGTTATAGCTACAAATCTGAGAGATGTCGACAACAACAAGGCTCGGAACTTGATCATACAAGGATTATCACAAAGCGACTTCGACCGTGTTGCACACCTCCGATGTGCATACGATGTGTGGAAAGCACTTTGTGACTACCACGAAGGATCCAACACGATCAAAGAGGTAAGGCAAGACATGTTCAAGAAAGAATACATGAGCTTCAAGATGCAACCCGGTGAGTCTATTGATGACCTTTTTGCTCGCTTTAATAAGATTCTCAGCAACTTGCGTAGTGTCAATGTTAATTTTTTAGATGCTGAAAATGCTAGGCAATTGCTAAGTGCATTAGATATGTCAAATTGGGAGATGAAAGTCACATCTATTCGTGAATCTACTGTCATGAGTTCACTTACTTTAGATGTTCTATATTCCAAGTTAAAAACTCATGAAATTGACATAATCTCATGTAAGAACCCCAACAAGACTATTGCTTTTGTTTCTCAACGTGACATGCCTAGTTCCGGTCAAACATCATCTTGTGGTACACTTGCTTTGCTGTCCTCTCTAACCCTTGAACAGATTGAGGAGTTTCCAGAGGAGGAGCTAGCGCTCATCTCTACCCGATTCTCAAAAGCATTGCAAAATGTGAGAACTAGAAGGAGAGGAAGCTCCAATCCTCAACGATGCTTTGAATGTGGTAAGACAGGACATTTTCGTTCAGATTGCCCTAACCTTTCAGGTCCTACTTCCCGGGGTGAAAAGAATACAAGAACGAAGCACTCCTCTGCAAAAGATACGAAGAAAAAGAAGGGTTTTACAGGACTTTAATTGGTGAGCAGTTTTATCTCAGCACTCCAGGAACTTGGCTCAAGCGACGTGGACATTGGAAGTGATGAAGATGAAGATGATTTGGAAAACTTTTGCTTCATGGCGGGCAAGTCAAGATCAAGTATGGAGGAGGCAGAACACAACAGCTACAATGAAGAGGTATGTCCTACTTGCAAAGAAATGTGTGATGCTATTTCTCGTGCCACTGTTATTGTTAAGAAAAAGGACAAAAAGCTTAGGGACAATGCTGTTAAAATTGAGTCACTAGAATCTGAAATTAATCGTTTGAAATCCTTGATTCCTAGTGATGATTCTTGTTCCTCATGTGACTTAATATATGAACAATTGTCCTCCCTAAGAAGTGCACATACCTCCACATTTGATAAACTTGAACTTGAAATTGAAAAGAACAAAAAGCTTACTGCACTTAATTTTGGAAACTTAAAAGATGCTTCTTGTTCTACAAGACTAGCTGGGCGAGCGCTGCCCTTCTTCAAGATTCTACGGAAGTCGGGTCCCTTTGTGTGGACCGAGGAAGCGGAAGCGGCGTTCCAGGAGCTCAAGAAGCACCTGACAACGCTACCCATCATGGTGGTGCCAGAACCCAGCGAACCACTCTTGCTGTACATCACCGCAACAACGGAGGTGGTCAGCATGGTCTTGGTTGCAGAGCGGCCGGAGCTACTGCCGCAACAAGCACCTGAGGGAGCCCCTGAGGAGGAAGCTGAGCCTCATGGCCCAGACCCAGCAGAGTACCCCCTCGCTGTGTGCTCCAGTGACCAAGTGCCCTCCGGGTCCCAGCCCCCGGAGGTCCGACTAGATCCTGGGGGCCACATTCCCCAGGATGCAGACGCATTGCAAGGAGCCCCGGACCCCCCAGGATGGGTTAGGACCTCCCAACGGCCAGTCTACTACATCAGTGAGGTCCTCCATGAAGCAAAAACAAGATATCTGGAGGTACACAAACTGTTGTATGCAGTGCTCATAGCGTCGAGGAAGCTCCGGCATTACTTCCAGGCTCACCGGGTTTCAGTGGTCACCTCCTTCCCACTAAAGACCGTACTCCACAGCCCCAACTCGACTGGCAACATCGCCAAGTGGGCAGCGGAGCTGGCAGAGTTCGAGCTAGAGTTCTTACCTCGACATGCAGTCAAGAGCCAAGCACTGGCGGACTTCTTGGCAGAATAGCCTCCATCACCAAGCAACCCAGGGGGCCCGGATAACGGAGAAATGGATCCCAAGGCTCCAGTTTTCACAGAAACCCCCTGGACGCTCTACTTCGACGGCTCCTCGTGGAAGCAGGGGGCCGGGGTCGGGGTCCTGCTCCTCACCCCAACTGGGCAGCAGTTTAAGTACATGGTGCGCCTCGACTTCAAGGCGACTAACAACATGGCAGAATACGAGGCCCTAATTTTTGGGCTAAAGACTGCCCTGACTCTCAATGTCCATCAACTTCTGGCTAAAGGTGATTCTCAGTTGATCATCAAGCAAGCCAAAGGGGAGTGCAGCTGCAACGACCCTCAGCTGGCAGCATACTTGCTGCATATCCAGAAGCTGGAGAAGGACTTTGAAGTCTTGGACCTGTGCCATGTACCCCGAGCCGATAACTCAATCGCAGACGACCTGTCAACGAAGGCCTCCACAGGGGCCCCCGTGCCTGAAGGAGTCTTTGCAAGGACGTTACTGCGACCAACCGCTTGGGCAGCCAAACCGGGCGAAGGGGGCGAGCCCAGCACCTCGAAGCTGGCAGTCCCGGCGGCCCTGCTACCATGGAGTCCGCCAAGGATCGTATGCGCCATCGGGGGCTCCAAGCTACCGGGCGCCCAAGATCCAGAGGCTCAAGCAAATTCCGATGCATGGATCTCGGAGGTCCGGGACTACTTGAAAGACAACATCCTTCCCGAAGAACGTGCCCTGGCAGAAAGGATAGCCTGCATGGCTAAGAGGTACACGCTGGTGGAAGGGGATCTCTACCGGCGTGGCGCCAATGACATACTGCTGCGATGCATTACCTGGGAGGAGGGCTGCGACTTGCTCGTAGAGATCCATGGAGGCGAGTGTGGGAACCACACGTCATCCCGCACGCTGGTCGGTAAAGCCTTTCGGCATGGCTTTTACTGGCCGACAGCACTCCAGGATGCGACTGAGATGGTCAGGAGATGCAAGGCGTGCCAGTTCCATGCTAGGCAGATGCACACACCAGCTCAGGCGTTGCAGATGATCCCTCCCTCATGGCCATTCGCTGTGTGGGGGTTGGATATCCTGGGACCCTTTCCCAGAGCCGTCGGAGGATTCCGGCACCTCTACATCGCCGTAGACAAGTTCACCAAGTGGCCGGAAGCCGCCCCAGTTGTCACCATCAACAAGCAGTCAGCAGTCAAATTCATCAAGTCGATCGTCTGCCGGTTCGGGGTCCCGAACAGAATCATCACTGATAAAGGGACCCAGTTCACAAGTGCAGTGTTCCAGGAATACTACGAGGACCTTGGGATCCAAGTCTGCTATGCATCTGTTGCTCATCCAGAGAGCAATGGACAGGTCGAGAGGGCCAATGCAGAGATCCTCAAGGGCCTCAAGACTCGCACATTCTCACACCTTGAGAAGCATGGTGCAAGTTGGGTAGATGAGCTTCCGTGTGCGCTGTGGGCTAGCCGGACATCAACCAGCCGGGCTACAGGGGAGACGCCTTTCTTCCTGGTGTACGGGGCAGAGGCCGTCCTCCCCCCAGAAATTACCATGGGCTCCCCCCGTGTCTAGGTGTACGATGAAGCCACGCAGGACCAGCTCTGGCGTGAAGACATGGACCTCGTCGACGAGGGACGAGTGAGAGCGGCTCTCCGAAATGCACGGTACAGACAGGCGCTCTGGTGCTACCACCAGAGGACCGTGCGAAGTAGGGAGCTAAAGGTAGACGACCTATTGTTGCGTCACATACTCTCCCAGGAAGGGGCTAACAAACTCTCCCCCAGATGGGAGGGCCCCTTCCGGGTTACAGAGGTATGCCGCCCAGGGTGCGTCCGCCTAGCTACGGAGGATGGAGAGCGACTGCCCAACCCATGGAACATCGAGCACCTCCATAAGTTCTACCCCTAGACTAGCGTTAGGACAATTTTCTTTCATTGTAAAAGGTAAATAGTGTCTAGGGACAGTACTTAGGGTAACTAAGGCTAGGGAGATGGGGCTTTGAGTGCACATTTCGCTTAGCATGGTCCAGAACCCTGAGTAGGTGCACTCGACGTCCTTTGTCGCCCGGGTCGGGTCGTTCCCCTTGTAAATTCTGTCCCATCTTATGGGAAACCGCAATGAAAGAATGTTGTCCTGCCCTGTATAGGGTTTGTCATTCAAAAAATTATCTTTAATTTTTTATGATGATATTGTTGTAAGTTCGCCATAGCTCGTGATCTATCATGGGCGCTGTCATTTTTTCCCTGCTTTAGCAATAGTGGGAGCCTTGCTGTCTGGTTGCAGGTGGGGTTGCTTGAGGTACCTGCAATGTGCCTGGAGCCTTGGATGTTCCCATACTCGGGGTCCTGTGTCTCCAGACGGTCTCCCCCGGGAAAGGCTTACACCGAGCGGGAGGTCCAGGGGCACAGCCTGCTTAGCCTGGTCCTGTACCCTAAGCCTGTGCGCTCTGCCCCCCCCCCCCCCAGCACTGCAGCTGAGTACTGGGGGCCAGATGGACCACCCTTAGGTAGTATGGATAGCGAGCCCTAGGTGCAGATGCACTGAATAACCCAAGCCCCATGGGTCAGCCCAAGATCGTAAGTCAAGCGACACTAAAAAAGAGCAGGGGAGAAATGACCAGCGGACAGAATTACTTCTCCTATATTTGATCTATATACAGGTCTTCAAGGAGTTATCCCGGCGACAACCGTTAGAGTACCCACGAAGATGGCGGGCACAACTAGACTGAAGCTCCGGTGGCACCCCCAGGGGGCCTGCCGTCGACCTTTCACCGAAGATGGTGGGCACCGCCAAACTGAAGCTCTGGTGGCACCCCCAGGGGGCCCGCCGTCGACCTTTCACCAAAGATGGTGGGCACCGCCAGACCGAAGCTTCGGCGGCACCCCCAGGGGCCCGCCATCGACGTTTCACTGAAGATGGTGGGCACCGCCGGACTGAAGCTCCAGCGGCTCCCCTAGGGGGCCCGCCATCACTGTCCCTGCATACTCAGTTACAACAATGCTACCTACGCATCCTAAGCTCCCCTGCAACCGTCCGCCCTAAGTTCTAGGTATTTGACAGGTGTGCCCATAACAACTGGCCACACCTGCCAGGGGGCCACACTCCGGGGGACGGCAGGTCCGAAAAGCTAAGGAACAACAGGCAACTAGAAGATATTGCTGAAAAGTAAAACATGCTAAGTATGGGGGGCACTCCAAGCAGATTTTTCGTTCCAAAATGAAGGTTTGTCATCACAAAAACTACAAAGAAAAACTGAAAGAAACACAAGATACAAGCAGCGCATGGGGAGCCCTCAGCTGCTCCGCTGGAATCTCGAGGTGATGAGTGCCACGGCATCTGAGACTTCAGATTTGGCGACCTCCTCCCTCTCGGCAATGGGCCCCTCGAGGACCGGCTGAAGAGGGACATCAGGGTACCAGCTCTGGTAGCAGGACAGAATGTGTGTCGCCACCTCCTTCACCAGCATCTTCCCTTCTGCCTCCAGCTGGTTGTCGATGACGGCCCCCAGCGAACGCATCTTCAAGCTGGTGGAGTCAAGAGCTGGGAACACCTGACTCACCTCCTGCGCTGGTTCCCCCAAGCGCACTGGGCTGAAGCCGAGCAGCACCAGAGCTGAGTCGGTGCCGCCCAGGAACTCCCAGACCTTCCAGGCCTCAGCAGAACGCGACGCCCGGAGCTCTTGCACCTCCTGCTAGGCTGTCGCCAGCGCCCGGGGGCCGCCGTCAAGGAATCGTTCCTCCTTGGCTGCCAGGGCCCTCTCTGTGACACCCGGTTCCGAATATGAACCAAGTGTAACGCATATGTGTGCCCAGGAAGTTCATCACACATATACGGTTGCATCACAAACGATATACAGAATTTAACCACGTCTTAACTAATAAAATACGTACTTTATTACAATAATCCAATAATTCACGAATGATAAAACTCTAAATAATGCAGCGGAAAATAAACTAAACAGTACGACTCCAATCCACAGGCAATTGACG
Source organism: Tuctoria greenei (assembly GCA_036927565.1). Lineage (NCBI taxonomy): Eukaryota > Viridiplantae > Streptophyta > Magnoliopsida > Poales > Poaceae > Tuctoria > Tuctoria greenei. The sequence goes on from JAYESD010000006.1 coordinate 133,133,778, forward strand.
GCGGTACGCAACCTAGTACTCCACGTGATCCTCAGGGTACTCCCAATTGTCTCCAGTAGCTGTTGGGGGGTATTGCAAGGGTGAGTACATGTCGTACTCAGCAAGTGTGGAAAGTATGACATGTGGCTAATTCAAATGACGAACGTAATAATGGCTAAGTGCTGAAAAGTACAGTAAAACATTTGAAAAGCATTATACTATGTCTATGTGAAACAATCCCATCATAACCATCATATTAACATAATATAAACCATATCCAATTATTGCCAACATCACCATTATCCATGTCCAATTACCATAACTCAAATTCATATCCATGACCATAATCCATAAACCATAACCATTACCAACCCATAATCATAAACCAACCATAACCATTACCAAACCATAACCATCCCAAATCCCAATCTCCAACTCTAATCATGTAGGTCATCCAGGCGCTCATAACCGGGAGCACGGGTATCATGATAGTTTTTAAACACTCTGCAGATGTTGTACCACTTTACCCACATGTTTGTGATTTCATCACCTTTCGATGACTAAGAAACCTCCATTATGCCATCTCACACTTCCGTAGGTGTGTGGCCAAGAGATCACAAAATAGCCTTTCAAAAGGGACTACTAGTATGTACGGGCCCACTAAGGTTTCACCGGCAGGCTTGAATCTCCATTCTCCCACCCACGGGCCCCCTCGAGTGCCATGTGGATCCCAGGGCAGTCCTCCTCGACTCCCATTCCCCGCGCCATCCAATGGTCCATACAATACTAGCAGCGCTCCTAATTATTCAGCTACGCCGCACCCATACTTGTCCTTGTGGTGGCACTGTTGACCTGGCATATTCTCGCATGAACCTGTCCTTAGATCTAAGGCAAGCAAACCACCATAACATCCAACCCATCCACATACCAGGCTTGCTTAGATCACCCATTGTATTGACCAGTTCACATTAACCAGAATATCATCGATGCATAATTAAATGTGTAGTGTTGTTTGCCATCCCAATTAATTAAGCGAAGCAAAAAGGTAAAAACCCTTCCCGACTCTCTACCATAAATTCCAGGTGACAAGGGTGGTCAAACAAAACTAGTAAACTTCCTACCATAGGATTCCCATCAATTTGACACAAGCATGCAAGTTTGCAAACAAAACATTTAATAAAACAGGATCAATATGCTTCAAGGACACTTGCCTTGCTCCGACGGATGGGGTTTCTCAAGCGCTTCAAAGTCTTGATTTTGAAAATCCTCGTATGCGGCCTCTTGAGCACGTCCCTCTACGCGTGATCATACATACAAGAAAATACACACAATTCAATATGATGCACACACATTAATCAACATGCGATGATATGCATGCATGCAAAGATTAATTATTAATTTATTACGGTTGTTTACTAATTAGATGCGAGTAGTTCATACGTGTTCATATGAGTTTACGGGGGTTTTAGGGTGGATTAATGCTGCTGAAAATAAAATGACGATGCAACTATGATCGAACTACGCCTATTAGGTTCAATATGATCGCTAAAATTCGCATCGGGAACATGGCCTACCGTAGATGCGATGGCTTCGATGATCGCGGGATGAGGACAATGCGTAGACGAAGTAGATGCGTCCTCCGGCGGCACGACGTCGGCGACGCGATGGCGACGACGATCTCCGGTGAACGGTGGGGCCCTCCTCTTTTTCTTCCTCTTCTTCCCCTTCTTTTTCTCCTTTTTCTTCCCTGGGCGCAGCTCTGTTTTCTAGTGCTTTTTCCCTCTGTACCGGCGGCTGCGGTTTGCTGGATCTGGAGAACTCACGAGGACCTACGGTCCTTTTTATAGGGGCGGCGGGAGAGGCGATCGGGGGCCGAGTCGGTTCTGGGAGCCGGCGGGATCGGGCGTCGGGAGCGGTACGGGCGGTTCGGGAGCGAGGCGCGGAAGCGGGATTCGCGGGAGGCGGGAATCCGGAGCGGAGGAAGGGTGCGGGCGGGCGAGCCGGGGCCGGGTGGGACCGGGAGCGCGGGGGGGGGGGGGGGGGGGCGGGATCGCGCGCGCGGCCAGGTCAGCGGGGCGCGCGGAGCGGGGCCCAGCGGCGGGGCGCGCCTGGGCAGGCCGGGGCCGCGGGGTGGCTCGGCTGGCTGGGCCGCTTGGCCTGGCCGGCGGGTTGACCCTTTTTTTTCTTTTTTTTCTTTCTTTTTTTTTTTTACTTTCTTTTGTTATATAATTTATTATATATATTTTATATATATATATATTATTATTTATATTATATATATATATTATTTATTATTTATTATTATAATAATATATACTATTAATATTAATATTTTATTTATTTTTATATATTGTTATATATATTATTTATATATATTTTTATTATTATTATTATTATACTTATTCCTTATTACAAGTTTTAGGCTATAACTATTATTTTCTTTTCCTTCTTTTGCTACACATATTTGTATATGTATGTTTTATTATTTTTCTTTTATTCTACTAGTGTTTAATGCATGATCATGTATGCAATGCATGATGCGAAAATTTAGGGTGTTACACTCTCGCGCTCACTCACCTCCCTCTCGCGGCGGCTCAAGTCACCCTCCTTGAGGGTGGTGTTGAACTCGCGGTCCAGGAGAGCCTGGCGCTTAGCGAACTGGGCTTGCTCCACCTCAGACAGGGCAGCATCCCAACGGTCTATCTTGGCGGCACGGATTCTCGCCCCTTCCTGCTGGAGGATGAGCCGGCGGGAGGTCGCCTCCACCTCAACCTGCTTCACGGCCAACTCCTGCCCCCATTCGGCAAGAGCAGCCCCCCGGTGAGATAAAAGCTGATGGAGCTCCTCGCAAGACTGGAGGCGGGAGCTGGCCTCAGCATGGATCGCCGCAGCGTCCACCTTCAGCTTTTGGGTGACGGTGTCTAGATGAGTGATAAGCTCACGCTCCTAGTCGAGGATTTTCATCTCCTCCCGGACGACCGCCTCCCGTTGTGCCACCCGGCTCTTCGCCAACCGGGTCCGGGCTTCCAGGGTCCTCGCCCATCCCCGGAGCTGGTCCTCCTCGTCCTCAAGCCTCCCCCTCTCCCGGTCGAGGGCCGCCCGAGCCTGCCGAAAACCAGAGTAGGCTACGGCCATGGCTTCAGACAGGGGGAGGGGCTCCACCGTAGTTGCGGGTCCCTACCTCCCCACCTCTTCAATATCATCCTCCATTTGGAGGACCACCGGGGAGACGGGGACCAGAGCTCCCCCAATCGGAGAAGGCGGGGGGGGGGGGGGGGGACCGCTGCTGGAAGCAGGCGCGTCGTCTCCAGGGGCCCCCTCCCCAACGGAGGCCCAAGCACTGCTGCCGACGGCTCCTAAGCCGGCTCCGGGAGCTCCACCCGGGGCAGTGGCGCCAGCCAACGTAGCAGTGTCAGTCAATGCGGTAGCATCAGCCGGTGCGGAGTAGCCAGTGGATGCGGAGTCATTGGCGGGCGTGGCACCAGTCGTCGGCGCGCGCTGCGAACCCTCAGTAGCTGCTGTAGGGGCCTTGGGCACGAAGGCCCGGGGCACCTCGGCAACAGCAGCTCGGTGCGCCCGAGTAGGGTCCGGGGCTGCAGAAGAGCCTCATGAGCCGGCTGGAGCAGCATGCCCACCAGTAAAAGGGTGTGCGGGCAGAGAAGGAGTAGTTGCGGTTGCGCTGAAATCAGACAAACCTGAATCATAAGTATATTACAGGTAAGCACACAGCAAAGAACATCCAAGATGAAATTTATGCAGACTTACCGGGGGACGTTGAAGCTCCACCGCTTCCCGAAAGGGTTGGGGGGGTCCGGACCCCCAAACATTTTCGGGGGCCACTGCGTGTGCTGGGGGCCCCTGAGATGGAGGAGTCGGCGACATCCCCGAAGTCTGGCGCTCCTCCGAACGGCGAGGGAACGCTGGGGTCCCATCGGCATTGAGGAGTCTCCCCTTCTTGCGCGTCAAGGACTCGGGCGGCAAAGTGGCGCCACCAACACCCCCTGACGCCAGGTGCAGCGGGACTCCAGCATCCTAACAAGGAATGGAGGGGACTGACGGCGGCAACCAGGCGCGCTTCTTGAGGGTCGGGTCCGACACCGGCACTGGTGCTTTCCCTTTCCCCTTGTCAGAAGAGGTGTTGATGCATCCCCGCTGACGGAGCTGGAGCCCACATGAGGGGTCATCGCTTGGGGGATCTTCGTTGCTTGAGGGATCTCCGCCTCCCTCAGCGTCGTCGGCAATGTCGACCCCCCGAAACGGGTCTCCAATCTGGTGTTGCGCCAGCCCGGACTCGTCGAGCGTTCCTTCAGCAGCCACCTCTTCAGCTTGGAGTTTGAGCATAGGGGGCGGCAGGCCGCCGAAAGGGCCAGTCCCTCAAGGGAAACGTCTTCGGGGTAGACCCGGATCAGCATATCATGCAGCAGCTGCTCGTTCGGGTTGGAGTTGGGGCCGGTCTCGAGCCGGGTGCAGTCCATTGGGTCAGTGTACATCCATGCTGGGTGGGTGCAGCGCTGGAGCGGAGCCATGCGTCGGGACATGAAGTCCCTCAGCACCATCGCAGACGTCAGCCCGTGGTCCGCCAGCATCTAGATCCTCTCCAACACTGGGTCGAATGCCTTCTCCAGCTTTGGGCGCTCCTCCCAGAATGACCGCTCGGGGTAGGGGCTCCCGGTGGGGAGGCACATCCGGTAGTGGGCCTCGACCTTGACGATCATCCAATCTTCGCGCCATTGCTCCCATCGTGCAGAGCTGTAGGAAGCAATGTACCTATTGGGGACCTTGCTTCGGTGCTGGAAGTAGTAGGCGATGAGCTGATCCTTCGAGCTTTTGCCGGTGGCCCTCAGTACAAAGAAGTATCTGAAGAGCTTCACCGACAGCATCACCCCCACGAACATCTCGCAGAGGTGAGCAAAGACCACCAGCAAGGCGATCGAGTTCGGCGGGAGGTGGTGGAGTTGGAGGCCGAAGGTCTCCAGAAGCATTACCAGGAAGGCAGATGCTGGCGGAATGAAGTCGGCCAGCACGTATGATGAGAACAACACCATTTCCCCATCGGTGAGGTTCAGTGGGAGCTCCCCGCGATGGAGCCACTTCTCCTACTCAGGGGCTTGCCAGCCGAGAAGCTGACGCACGGGGGCCAGATTGGCAGACCTGGACAGCCGGGACCTGGGCAAGATGCTCGCCATGAGGTTGAAGGAGGAGGCTCTGGAAGGGGAGATCGGGAGCTAGAGCGCAAGAACTGGGCTTGGGCCAAGAGGCACGAGCGCAAGGATGCAGAAGCGGAAGGAAGGACCCTTAGGGGGAAAGGTCTCTTTTTATTCACCTCTGCAAGCCAACAGACATGACGTGTGAATTGCCACAGCCTCGGTAGAAGAGCAACAGACCCGCATAGGCAATGACATGAGGGCCCAGGTTGCTCGGCAAAGAAGACGAACCGGGTGGCCAACTATGCGGGAGGTAACTCAGCGGTTTCTGAAAAGGCAAAAGCAGCAGAAGTACAGGAGCCACCTTGGGAACCACCGCAGTTAAAGCTCAGTTGAAAGCAGTAGTCATGTCGCGTGGCCACGTCCTGCGCCTCCACTTACCAGAGGGAGACGCGTCGCCACGATGACAGGGACGTGCCACCCGGAGAACTGCCCCGAATTGGAATCGAAAGAGTTGCGCGGGAAGATAAGGAAGAAGACCCCACCTGCGGTATCGACGACTCTCCCGAGGTGGGCTCGGGGGCCATTGTCGGTACCCCGCAGACCGGGTACCCCCGTGCACAAGGAGAAAACGGCTAAGGACTCGGCCTCTACTTGGAGGCAAAGTCCGAGGCTGCCACGTCGTGGAGGGAAGGACCAGATCCTACCTCCCCGCCGGGGTGGGCTCCCGGGCTGCCACGTGGCTGGCAGGACCGGACCCTCGCCTCCTCGCCGAGGCGGGCTCCGGGGCAGCCACGTGGCACGCAGAACCGGACCCTCGCCTCCCCGCTGAGGCAGGCTTCGGGGCTGCCACGTGGCCGGCAGAACCGGACCATTGCCTCCCCGCCGAGGTGGGCTCCGGGGCTGCCACGTGGCCATTGGAACTCCCGGGACCATGCTCGTCTCCCCGCAGGGAAGGGCTCCGAAACTACCACGTGGCCCGCAGGGCTGAGCCTCCGCCCTTCCGCAGTGGTGGGCTCCGGAGGCGCCACATGGCCTGTACAGCCGGGTGCTCGACTCCCCGCAAAGGCAGGCTCCGGTGCGACCACGTGGTGGACGTCCAACTCAATGCGATAGGAGGCTGCAGTAAAGGAAAGAGTGTGCTGCTCAAATAGGCATTAAGTACGCGTGCCTTCCCCAGGTGAAGCGGAGTCGCGCATGCGCAAGTCAAGGCTCCAGTGTCCTATCTTATCCAAGTAGCCGGTACAGACCCACTGCGCAAGACGGACGAGTGAGCTGTGGGGACAAGACGGGCGGGACATGCCCTGCCATCATCAACAACTATGTGTAGCCCTGGCGCACGACGCGGCGGGACGGCACATTGAAGCCCCTTACAAAGGGAAGTAGATAGCATTTAATCCTAGATCTTGTATAGGATTTGGCTCTCCCCGGGACCACCTGTCGGGCCCCGGGGCCCACCTTGTGACTACAGAGTCCTTGGACTATAAAAGGACTCAGCAGACGACCTTCACAGGGGATCGAGACTGAAACACGCTCAAGCAAGGCAAGACACAAACACTCCCGTGGACGTAGGGTGTTACGCTCTGGCGGCCCGAACCACGTAAACCCTCTGTGTTCATCATCTCGCTGCGCTCAATCTCCTGGGACTAGCCCTCGTGAATCTAAAGAACCTCCGCGGGCTACTCTCTAAGCAGGTCCAGGGGAAGTGTCATTTACGACCTTCGACAGGTAGCGCGGCTCCAAGAAACACCACAGGCAAAGCTGACAGCAGCACACAGCCCAGAACTCCTCATTAATGTCGTGATACTCCCAATCCTGACCTGCAACTATTGGTGGGGGAATTGCAAGGGTGAGTACATATCGTACTCAGCAAGTGTGGGAAAAGTATGAAATGTAGCTTAACAAATGACGACAATAATTAAAGGCTAGTTGCTAAAAAGTACATTTAAAACATGTAGAAAAGCATTATACTATGTCTAAGTGAAGTATTCCCATCATATCCCACAATATTAACATGATGCAAGTCCGTAATCATTATTCCGTAGCCTCATTCCAGATTTTCACCATACCATTAACCATGATGAAAGTAGAAGGTATACCACGTGTCTAGAACTACAAAGAACAAGAGTTTGGAGGCAACAATTGGATCATGACGATCTAGGATTGGTGATGAAGAGTTGAGGTTGAATCGGTGATGAAGAACGAAAACTCGATGAAGATCTTGATTGCTTGATCCTTCTTCGTGATCTCCTTCTCCTCCTTGCTCCTGGATCCCCCCCCCATAGTGGCGGCTCCCACGAACTAGGGTTTGTGGTGCTTTCAATTGTGCCAAAGAGATGTAAAAGTGGGGTGTTGGGTTGTTTATATAGGGGTAGAGGGTTAGGGTTGGGTGGAGGCTGGGTTGGGGTCCCACAAGGGCTCCAAAGAGGTAAACATGACGTTCTTGGGCCCAATTAAGGTAAATAACCAATAATGATTCGTGGAAAAAAAGATTGAATCGGGGTCGCGAACACCGGACAAGTCCGCACAAGATCGGACTAGTCTGATGGCTAGTCAGAGAGAAATCAGACAAGTCTGCTATATATCAGACAAGTCCGAAATTAGTAGAGGGAAAACGGATAAGTCCAGACAAAATCGGACAAGTCCAAACTTAGTTAGAGAGAAAACGGACAAGTGCGGACAAGTTCGGGGACTTAGCAAAATTTTCAAAGGATGGGATTACCGGACTAGTCCACAATGGACCGGACACGTCCGAAACCAGTATAGAGAGAAAAATGGACTAGTTCGTAGGAAAACGTACATATCTGAAATGGGTTTAGAGAGAAATTCGGACTAGTCCGGGGCAGATCGGACAAGTCCGCACTTCTCAGACTTTTTAAGCGCGATTTTACTTCTAACTCATTTTAAACTTGTTCCTTTTTATGTTACTAAATGTAAAACATATTTAATGATGTATGCAATGCATGATGCATGAAAATGAGGGTGTTACAAACCTACCCCCTTAAAATGAATCTCGCCCTCAAGATTCGACACGGAAGGAAAGAGATAGGGAAAATCCTTCTTGAGATCATCTTCCAGCTCCCAAGTTGCTTCCAATTTTGTATGATGCTTCCATTGAACTTTACACCATCTAATGACCTTGTTTCTTGTGACCCTCTCCTTGGTTTCCAAGATTTTGACCGGTTGCTTGGCATAAGTCAAATTTGCCTCTAATTCCAATTCTTCCATTGGCACTTGTTATTCCGGTATCCTCAAGCACTTCTTGAGCTATGAAACATGAAACACGTCATGGACATCTGAAAGGTGTGTTGGCATCTCCAGTTTATATGCCACTTCTCCTTGTTTGTCCAAAATCTTGAATGGTCTAATATAGCGAGGTGCTAACTTGCCACTGACATTAAACCTATTATGACCTTGCATTAGTGACACTTTGAGGTAAACGAAGTCTCCCACTTCAAAGGCTAGATCTCTCTATCTATTATCCGCATATCCTATTTGTCTTGATTGGGCAGCCCTCAAATTTTCGCGGATTATTTGGACTTCTTTTTCAGCTTCTTGCAACACATCAGGTCAAAATACTTGGTTCTCCCCTGTCTCACTCCAAAACAAGGGTGTCCTACACTTCCTTCCATAGAGTGTATGGTGACATCTTCAAACTTGCTTGGTAACTATTGTTATATGAGAATTCTGCATACGGCAAGCTCTTGCCCCAACTTTTTCCATGCTTCAATGCACAAGCTCTTAACATATCCTCCAAAATCTGATTTGTCCTCTCGGTTTGTCCATTGGTTTGTGGGTGATATGCTGAGCCGAAGTTCAACCTTGTACCCATAGCTTCATGTAGTTTTTCCGAGAACCTCGAAGTGAATTGAGAACCTCTATCGGACACTATCTTCTTTGGTACCCCATGTCGGCACACAATATGCTCCATATACAACTCTGTCAGCTTCGCGGTGGTATATGTTGTCTTGACAGGAATAAAATGAGCTCATTTGGTCAACCGATCCACAATAACCCATATGGAGTCATAACCGGACTGGGTACGCGGCAACCCAACTATAAAGTCCATTCCAATTTCTTCCCACTTCCACTCTGGGATCTTCAATGGCTGCAACAATCCAGCTGGCTTTGGTGTTCAGCTTTGACTCGTTGGCACACATCACACAAAGCTACATATTCAACTGTCCTTTTCATACTAGCCCACCAATAACATGTTTTCAAATCCTTGTCCATCTTGGTACTACCGGGATGAATCGAGTAAGGCGAGTCATGTGCCTCCTTTAATATTGCCTCCCGAATATGCTTCACATTAGGCTCGACAATCCTCTTACCAAGCCATAGAGTACCCTGGTCGTCCTCATCAAACCTGAATTCTCTTCCCTCTTGGGTCCTTTTGTTGATCTCTTGGATTTCCTCATCCTTTGTTTGTGCTTCTCGAATTTCTTGCTCCCAGTTCAGATTTAACTCCATTATTCCCATCTCATTCACAAATCCAAGATTCAACCGTTCAAACTCCTTGCATAGCTCAGATGGCAATTCTCGAACCGTGAGCTGGTGGCTTACTCCTTTCTGACTCAAAGCATCGGCCACTACATTAGCCTTCCCTGGATGATAGTTGATTCCCACATCATAATCCTTGATGAGCTTCAACCACTTATGTTGCCTCAAATTCAGTTCTGTTTGTGTGAATATGTACTTGAGACTCTTATGATCCGTATAGGATCTCACATCTATGGCCAAGAACATAATGTCTCCAAATCTTCAATGCATGCACTACGGCTGCGAGTTCGATATCGTGCATTGGATAATTCTTCTCATGTTTCTTCAATTGCCTCGATACATAGGCTACCACTTGACCTTCTTGCATGAGCACACATCCAAGTCCTTGTCTTGATGCGTCACAATAGATATCAAAGCTTTTGCTCACATCCGGCAATATCAAAATTTGGTTGTGGTTAACCTCTTATTTAATTCCTCAAAACTGTCTTGACAAGCTTGAGTCCATTGGAATGCTTTCCCCTTCATTAACAACTCGGTCATTGGATTGGCTATTCTAGAGAAGTCCTTGATGAACCGACGGTAATATCCAGCCATCCCAAGAAAACGCCTTATTTCCTTTACATTTTGCGGTGGCTCCCATTTTAGCACATCTCTCACTTTTCCTGGGTCAACCAATACTCCTCCTCCCGAGATGATATGACCCAAAAACGACACTTCCTTCAACCAAAACTGGCACTTGCTGAACTTGGCATACAATTGATGTTCCCTCAATTTCTGCAACGTGAGCCTCAAGTGCTCCTCATGTTCCTCCTCATTCCTCGAGTAGATCATAATGTCATCAATGAACACCACAACGAATTTGTCCATGTACTCCATGAAGACCTTATTAATGAGATACATAAAGTATGCAGGTGCATTCGTCAATCCAAAGGACATAACAGTGTACTCATAAGATCCATACCGTGTCCAAAAAGCTGTTTTGGGTATATCTGACGGTCTTATCTTCATTTGGAAGTAGCCTGACCTCAAATTAATCTTGGAGAAAACACAAGCACCCTTCATCGGATCGAACAAATCCTCTATGCGGGGCAAAGTATACTTGTTCTTGATTGTCACCTTGTTGAGAGCTTGGTACTCCACACACATCCTTTGGGAACCATCCTTCTTGTCCACGAAAAGAACTGGCGCTCCCCAAGGAGAAAAGTTCGGGCGAATGAAACCCTTCTCTAGTTGCTCCTGAATTTGCTTCTTGAGCTCCCCTAACTCCTTAGGAGGCATCCTATATGGCCTCTTAGCTATAGGTGCAGTTCAAGGTATTAGGCACGATTAGGTGGCATACCTGGCAACTCATCCAGAAACACATCCAAGAATTCACACACCACTAGAATCTCCTCAATTGTGGCACCGTCCATGTGATTCAACTCCAATTGCTTTGGTGCATGTTGAGACGCTTCAAATTCGATGGTGATCCCTTCCTCATTGGTCAACTTCACCGTCTTTGTGGCACAGTGTATAACTCCATTGTGCTTCCTCAACCAGTCCATACCAAGTATGATGTCCAATCCTTGAGAATCCAAAACAATGAGGTTGGCAAAGAAGTCTACCCCCTTATTCTAAGGCTTACTTTTGGACATACTATATTTTTCCTCATCTCTCCTCCAGGAGATTTAACCAACAAAGTATACTTCATATGAGAGATAGGCAAACTATACTTGGCAACATACTTTGATGCAATGAAGGAATGCAATGCTCCAGAATCAAATAACATAGTCGTCGGGTTGGAGTTTGCGAGAAACATACCAGTGACAATGTCATCCGCTTGTTGCGCTTCCTCCGTAGAGACATGGTTCACATTGCCACGAACAAAATTCTTCTGTCCACAGTTGCCTTGTGTCGCTCCTCCATTCGGTCTTGGATTCTATCTTGGAGCATTGTTTCCCTGACCAAAGCCTAACTTAGGACATTGAGATGCAAAGTGTCCTACTTCTCCACAAGTATAACACTTCCTTGTTGCACCAGAACTTTTTGGACGAGCTTGATTTTGAATATTTGCAGTAAAGCTGGCGCGAGGCACATATGGCATTGGAGGCCGAGGTGCTTGCATGGTGGGGGCGTGGCTGCACAAGCTGAGGCTGAGCTGGACGAGGTGGATAAACAGGGCGATTAGCAGGCGCAGAGGGGTTCTAGTATGGCGCATTTGGTGGTGCAAAGCGGGGGTGAACATTGCTTCCTTACAACTGTCCTAGATATGGCGCCTTCCTCTTAGTTTCTTGCTCCATCTCACGGACTTTATTCTCAATCATAATTGCTTTGTCCACAAGCTTGTGAATGTTGGCATAATCACAGTTGAGCAATTGCACTTGGATATCATTGTTAAGGCCCCTCATAAACAAATATTGCTTCCAGTTGTCCCGGCTGACATCTTCCGGCGCATACCTTGAAAGTTGGGTGAATTTACCAAGATATTCGCTCACGCTTGATCTTCCTTGCATCAAGTTCTCAAATTCTTGCCTCTTTAGGATCATAACACCTTCTGGCACATAATGAGAATGGAAGCTCTCCTTGAATTCAGCCCAAGTGATCCTCTCTTGATTCTCATGGGTGTTACATAGCGAATCCCACCAATTCACAGCTGCTCCAGCTAGTTGATGGGAAGCAAATAGAACCTTCTTCCGGTCACTGCAATTGACAATATCTAGCTTCTTTTCCACAGACCTGAGCCAATCGTCGGCGTCCATAGGGTCAGTGGCTTGAGCAAAGGTTGGTGACCTAGTCCTCATAAACTCTCCCAACCAGTTATGAGGTGGTGGGGGTGGTGGCGGTGGAGGCATGTGAGGTTGATTGTTATTGTTACCAGACTGCAGCTATCCCATAGTTTGTATCATGGTCTGCATGAGCTGGTTTTGCATGGGCAATAACCGCCCAAGATTGATAGCCTCAGGTCCAGCTCCATTGTTGTTCTTAGGTTCTCCATTGTTCTCCTCCTCATCATTAGCATCCCTCTGGTTGCGAGTCCTCACCATCTGAAGAAAAGCAAGAGGAAGAAGAATTCAGAAAATGCCCCAACTATATGCATCAAGGGATATGAACTAAACAACTACCTATACAAGCCTATATGGACATGGCAATGCTAAAGCATTCCACAATCCTCTATTAAGCACACAAACAACAATACTTAGCAATCAGCACACCAAACAAAAACACAACGCTTCTGGAGTGCTCTTATGTGCTCTAAAGTTTCCATTCTATCTAGGTTGCGTTCTATGGTCAACCTGTGGCTCTGATACCAATTTGTGACACCCGGTTCTGTAAAAATGAACAAAGTGCAGCGCATATGTGTGCCTAGGACGTTCAACACACATATACAAGTGCATCACAAATGATAACCAGAAAATTTCCACAGAATCAGTTAATTAAGCACTTTTTATTACATAATTCAGGATAATCCTCAAATCACAACTCCAATGACCATTAATGAAAAGTCTGAGACTAATGCAGTGGAAATAATCTGAGCTAAACAAATTAAGCAAGCTGAGCAAAGGATAGCGCCGCTCCAAGCAACACCACAGGCAAAGCTGATGGCGGCACACAGCCTAGAACTCCTCCTTAACGTTGTGATACTCCCAATCCTGACCTACAACTGTTGGTGGTGGAATTGCAATGGTGAATACATGTCGTACTCAGCAAGTGTGGGAATAGTATGACATGTAGCTTAACAATGACGACAATAAATAAATGCTAGTTGTTGGAAAGTACATTCAAAACATGTAGAAAATCATTATACTATGTCCAAGTGAAGTATTCCCATCATATCCCAAAATATTAACATGATGCAAGTCCATAATTACTATTCCATAGCCTTATTCCAGATTTTCACCATTAGCATTAACCATATCCAGTACCAATACTTATGTCATAACCATTGCCATGTTACCAACCATTACCATCCCATATCTAAAGTCTTCTCTAATCATGTAGGTCATTCAGGTGCTCTTAACCGGGAGCACGACTATCATGATAGTTTTTAATACTCTGCAGAGGTTTTACCGCTTTACCCACGTGTTCGTGATTTCATCACCTTTTGGTGACTAAGAACCTCTATTATGTCGTCTCACATTTCATTGGTGTGTGTCCAAGAGATCACAAAATAGCCTTTATAAAGGGACTACTAGCATGTACAGACCCACTGAGGTTTCACCGGTGGCAATGCCTCCAACTGAGCACATCCTAAACCAAGGGCCCCCTCTTGTGCCATTCGGATCCTAGGGAGTCCCGCCACTAATCAAACCCAATCTGACTCCCATTCCCAGCTCTTTCAAATGGTCCGCACAATACTAGCAATACCCTAATTAATCAGCTACGCCGCACCCATACTTGGCCTCGTGGTGACACTATTGTCTTGGCATATTCTCGCATGAACTGGTCCTTAGATCTAAGGCAAGCAAACCACCATAACATCCAACCCATCCACATACCATGCTTGCTTAGATCACCCATTACCATGTTTCCATTAACCATGTTCATCAATGCACATTATCCATAATCTCATTAATTTATAATTAAGTAACTTGGTTGTTTTTCCATCCCAATTAATTTGAGCGAAGCAAAAAGTAAAAAGCCCTTCTCGACTCTCTACTATGTGTTCCAAGCGCAAGGGTAGTTAAACAAGTCTAGTGAACTTCCTATCATAGGAGTCCCATCAAATTGACACAAGCATGCAATTTTGAAAATAAAACATTTAAAAACTAGGATCAATATGTTCAAGGACACTTGCCTTGCTCTTGAGCTTGATTAGGGTCAAACACATCAAAATTCTGGTGCTAGAGGTCCTCGGCAACACCCTCTATAGCAAATCCTTCTATTCCGTGCAACAAACATACAAAATAATAATTACAATCAATAAATTCTCATATATTACTCAATATGACATGACATGCATGATTAATGCAAATGCAAAGTGGAACTTGTTAATGAGTTGTTGTAAGACCTATGTGTGTTGAATACATTGGCTTGTAGTGAATACACTTGCTTTGACGATAAAAGTTTTGAATATCACCAAAACACCTTTTTATCAAGGTCCTACTCTAGCTCCGAGCTATAGCAAAGTTCGACTAGCTTTGGTCAGCTTCATCACCGCGCTTCAAGAGTTCAGTTCAAGCGACGTGGACATTGGAAGTGATGAAGATGAAGATGATTTGGCAAACTTGTGCTTTATGGCGGGCAAGTCAAGATCAAGTATGGAGGAGGCAGAACACAACAGTGACAATGAAGAGGTATTTCCTACTTGCGAAAAAAATGTGTGATGCCATTTCTCGTGCCACTATTATTGTTAAGAAAAAGGACAAAAAGCTTAGGGATAGTGCTGCTAAAATTGAATCACTAGAATCTGAAATCAACCGTTTAAAAACTTTGATTCCTAGTGATGATGCATGTTCCTCATGTGATTTAATATATGAACAATTGCCCTCATTAAGAAGTGCGCACACCTCCACACTTGATAAACTTGAGTTAGAAATTGAAAAGAACAAAGGGCTTGCTCCACTTAATGATAAAAACTTGAAAGATGCTAGCTGTTCTACATATGATTTGCATTGTTCTACTTGTGATGATCTTGATAAGAAACTACAGGATGCTATGAATGAAATTTCTATATTGAAAAATGCTTTACGTTCTCATGAAGTTAAATTTTGTTCCAATTGCAAACTAAAAGGAAAAACTTCATGTGAAAATTGCCTTGATCTGTCCAATAAACTTGATGACATGCATAGGACATTAGATCGGTTTTGTAATGGGAATGAGAACCTAAACTTGCTGCTGAATTCTTCCAAGTCTTGCAATGATAAAACTGGTTTAGGTTTTGATTCTCATGCTCATGCTAAGGCACATTCACCTAAAATTGTAAAGTCATTAGGAAATGGTTTGATTCAAACAGTTCCTAAACAAAAAGGAGTGGTTTTCAAATCTGCAGGAGTGTTGTCTCATTCGGTTTCAAATAAAAATATTGCTTGCTCATCTAGACATGAACACAAAGTTAAATATCATTGTACCTTCTGTGGTAGAGATGGTCATGTCATAGATTTTTGTTATAGACTAGCTAAACAACAGAAAAGGGAAAGAATGGTTGCTAGATCTCATAACTTTCATGCAAAATTTGCTGCACACATTGAACCGAATGTACAACCTGTTGTTTTGAGTCAAAAACATTCAAAGTTTACCTCTGGACCTTCTGTTTTTGCCTCCGGAGATACTGATTTTTGTGCTACACAAGTAACACCTTATAGGTCAGTAGTTAAGAATAAAAAATCTCAAACTTTGACTCATAAACCTGTTGTTATGTCTCAGCTTTTGCATGTTTTTCCTGCTGCACGTCGCGTGACTCAGTACTAGATTCCTAAATGCCTTTTGACTAACCCCAGTATTGAGTCAACGACGTATTGTGCTTCTATGTAGGTTACACGTTTGAGGAAGGAGAACATTTGGATTGTGGATTCAGGTTGCTCATGCCACATGACCGGTAACAAAGATTGGTTCTCCTCCCTCTCTTTTGTGTCACGTGTAGAGAATGTTACTTTTGCCAATAACTCTTGAACTCCTATAATTGCCAAGATTCGATTAGAGTAAATGATCACTACACTTTAAAGGATGTGGCACTTGTCAAAAATTTGAAATACAACTTGCTTTCTGTTTCACAATTGCTAGATGAAAATCTAGAAATTATTTTCAATAAAAACTGCTGCAAAGTTGTAGGTTCAAATAGTGAGCTTATTTTTAACATGTCTCGGTTTGGAAGACTTTTTAAAGCTGATTTTGATATGTCTTCCTATAAGCATAGGTGTCTAGTTGCTAATGATTCAAAGGACTTATATTTTTGGCATCGTAGACTTGGTCACGTAGGCTTTGATCACCTAACGCGTGTTAGTGCTCTTGATCGCATACGTGGGCTGCCTAAGCTTAAAGGGGACAAAGAAATTGTGTGCTCTTCTTGTAGACATGCTAAGATGGTTGCAGGTTCACATACTCCTCTCACAATGATCATGACAACTGAACCATGTCAACTTTTGCATCTTGACACCGTAGGACCTTCACTTGTTCAATCCTTCGGAGGTAAATGGTATGTTCTTGTTATTGTTGATGATTATTCTAGATACTCTTGGGTTTACTTTATGGCATCCAAGAATGAAGCTTTTAGTCACTTTAGGACTCTATTTCTTAGATTATCAATTGATCACCCAGGATCATTAAAATCAATTAGAAGTGATAACGGAACTGAATTTAAAAATCAATTTTTGATCACTTTTGTGCTGAAAATGGAATAGATCATCGACTTTCTTCACCATATGTACCTCAACAAAACGGTGTTGTAGAAAGAAAGAACAGAACCTTAGTTGAGATGGCTAGGACTATGCTTGATGAATATCAAACTCCTAGGAAATTTTGGGCTGATGCGTTAGCAACCGCTTGTTATGTCTCAAATCGTGTTTTCTTGCGTGCTAAGCTAGGTAAAACACCATATGAGCTCCGGTTTGGACATAGGCCTAGTATTACACACTTTCGGGTCTTTGGTTGTAAATGCTTTGTTAAGAAACATGGTAATCTTGCTAAATTTGAACCTAGATCCATTGATGGCATGTTTCTTGGTTATCCATCTCATACTAGAGGCTACCGTGTGCTTTTACTGGACACTAACAAAATTCTGGAGACTTGTGAAGTGTCTTTTGATGAAGCTAGCCCAGGTACTAGCTCAAACATTGCAGGTCCAGATCCATATCCGCAGGGGGAGAGCATTTTTGTTGAAGATGAGGAAGAAGTGGAACTGCTGCCCGAAAATTCAGCAGCTAATGACATTGTTCGAGCTCCTGATACTGATCCACAGCCAGCACCGACGACCATCATTGCTGGTCTAGATCCTTCTCAAGTCACAAGCTCATCAATTTATGATGAACATGAAGAAGAAGAAGCTTGTGAGACATTTGTTCCCCTACGGTTTTACAAAGATCATCCCCCACAATAGATGATTGGAAGCTTGCACGAACGAGTCACACGGTCCAGGTTTTGCGATCCAAACTCTCATGCTCATTCTGCTTTTGTTGCTTCTTTTGAACCCAAAGATATATCACACGCACTCACTAATGAATCTTGGATTATTGCCATGCAAGAAGAGTTAGAAAATTTTGAAAGAAATAATGTTTGGAAACTTGTACCTCCACCTCAAGGTCACACTTTAATCGGAACTAAATGGGTATTTAAAAATAAACAAAGTGAGGATGGGGTTGTGGTTAGGAATAAGGCTAGGTTGGTTGCTCAAGGTTTCACTCAAGTTGAAGGTCTAGATTTTGATGAAACTTTTGCTCCTGTCGCTAGATTAGAAGCCATAAGAATTTTGTTAGCTTTTGCAGCATCTAAAGGTTTTAAGCTATTTCAAATGGATGTTAAAAGTGCTTTTCTTAATGGCTACATAGATGAGGAGGTTTATGTCAAACAACCACCGGGTTTTGAAAATCCAGATTTTCCTAATCATGTTTACAAACTGTCCAAAGCCTTATACGGTCTCAAACAAGCCCCTAGAGCATGGTATGATAGGTTAAAAACATTCTTACTTGAAAAGGGGTTTACCATGGGCAAGGTTGATAAAACTCTTTTTGTGCTTAAACATTGCAATGACTCATTATTCGTTCAAGTGTATGTGGATGATATTATGTTTGGTTGTGCTTCTCATGATCTTGTGTCCAAGTTTTCAGCAATGATGAGTTCCAAATTTGAAATGAGTATGATGGGTGAACTCACTTACTTTTTGGGGCTGCAGATCAAGCAAACCAAGGAGGGTACCTTTGTGCATCAAACGAAGTATACCAAAGACCTCCTAAGGCGCTTCAACATGGGCAAAAGCAAGCCTCTTCGGACACCAATGGGAACAGCAACAACACTTGAACTTGATGAAGATAGTGAATCTGTGAATCAAAAAGAATATAGAAGCATGATCGGATCACTTTTGTACCTCACGACATCAAGATCGGACATACAATTCAGCGTATGTCTTTGTGCACGGTTTCAAGCCTCCCCACATGCTTCACATCGTCAAGCCGTCAAGAAGATTCTCAGATACTTACATGGAACTCAAGAATTTGGCATTTTTCTTCCTTCTTCCTCAACCGTTACTTTGAAAGCTTTTTCGGATGCTGATTTTGGGGTTGTAGGATTGATAGGAAAAGTACTTCAGGTGCTTGTCATTTTCTTGGTAATTCTATTGTTGCTTGGTCCTCTAGAAAACAAAATTCAGTTGCACAATCCAAAGCCGAATCTGAATATGTAGCTGCTGCTAGTGCTTGCTCACAAATTCTTTGGATTGTTCAAACACTTAAGGACTATGGGGTTGATCTAGATAGTGTTCCACTATTCTGTGATAACACTAGTGCCATTTGCATTGCTAAAAACCCCGTGCAACATTCTAGAACTAAGCACATTGACATTAGGTATCACTTTCTCTGAGATAATGTTGAAAAAGGAAACGTTGTGCTTCACCATGTAGATACCGAACAACAATTGGCTGACATTTTTACAAAACCTTTGGATTTCAATCGTTTTTGTTACATTCGTAGTGAAATAGGGGTTATGCATCCTCATGGCTTAAACTGAGGGGGAGTTTTGAAACTTGGGAAGTCCATGTGTGAATCTGAAATTAAAATAATATGAGCATAGTATTTCATACATATATGACTTTGTGATTCCTTTTACATGCTGAAAGTTCTTACTACATTACTCGTGTTATACATTTTATAGTTTTTGCCATGTCTAGTAATTGGAATAATTACTTACACTAAAACTGGTCATGGTCGAACTTTCTTGCTATTTTGAACTTGTTACATGTTCACAAGTGCTTTTAATCATAAAGAATTAATCAAGTAATCAACTCACATGTTGAGTTTTTATGAACAAATATAAATTGAGAAAAGATCAAGAGAATATGCATGCATCGCACTTCTTCTTTTGAGATGGCTTGTCATTGCACTTAGATATGAACTTGGAAGAAGTTGTATATGACTAAAACCATGTCCTTAAGCTTCTGATTGTCAAATGACATAGGCTTGGCTTGGTTGGTTAGAATAAGGCAGATGCGCATATAATCTCTTGCAAATATCATATGATATAAATTTATGCTTTGAAAAATAATAAAATGCAGAAACTAGTGTCATGCTTTCAGGTTTTGAAATAGTTAAGTTTGTGATATCATGACTTGCTTAAATTGAAAATTACATTTGATCTCTAGCATGGCTTACACTACTTTATGTATCTCATTGATGTGATAATGTAAGGTATCTAATAGTATGACTTGGATGAGCTTTGTTTATATGTATATGTTATAATATGCTCATAACAACTAAAGGGGGAGAGATAATTTGTTTATATGCTCATGACTTGCTGAATACATTGTCAAAGGGGGAGAGATAAGCATAAAGAGAGAGAGAATATGTGCATAAGGAGAGATAATAAAGGGGGGAAGACAATATGGGAATTTTTGTTCTCATTTTACTTTTGATTTACAAAAGGTTGATTTACAAAAGGGGAAAAATTGTCTTCAAAACTTTTATGTGAATAACCCAATGTTCGGATTTTAAATGGTGTTGCCAATGCATTCATCAAGGGGGAGATTGTAAGACCTATGTGTGCTGAATACATTGGCTTGTAGTGAATACACTTGCTTTGACGATAAAAGTTTTGAATATCACCAAAACACCTTTTTATCAAGGTTCGACTCTAGCTCCGAGCTACAGCAAAGTACGATTAGCTTTGGTTAGCTCCGGTGAAGTTTTGTCTTTAGCTCCGGCATGTCTTTGATAGCTTTGACATGTTTTTGATAGCTCCGCCGTGTTTTTGCTAAGCTCCGTAGTTGATTTTTCTAGCTCCGGCTTTTGGGTTTACTAGTTCCAACTAGTTCTGGTTAGCTCCGGCGCCAGGTCCTGCTAGTTTTGTAAGCTCCGGCGGGAGCTTGGTTGTACTAGTTTGGTAAGCTCCGGCGCTAGGTTCTACTAGCTTTTGTTAGCTCCGTCTCAAGGTCCGGGTTGCTCTGGCAAGGTCCGGAACTTGATCGCAGTGCTTCTGCTTTTCATTTGCAATGTTTCGTACTTGCTTTACATTGTTGGAAAGATTGCTTAGTATTCATTTGCTAAGTTTTTGGTGCGTTTTGGTTGATATGGATAATATTGTGTTACTGTGGTTTTGCAACATGCTTATGTGAGGTTCTCATGTAAGGTGTTGTGTTCGGAACTAACTTGAGTCAAG
Organism: Tuctoria greenei; assembly: GCA_036927565.1. Classification (NCBI taxonomy): domain Eukaryota; kingdom Viridiplantae; phylum Streptophyta; class Magnoliopsida; order Poales; family Poaceae; genus Tuctoria; species Tuctoria greenei. The sequence goes on from JAYESD010000006.1 coordinate 133,154,678, forward strand.
TCGAGGACTTGGGCTCGTATGGATTGGTTGTTTATTGATGTGCAGGTGTTGCTTGAGTTCAAGACATGGCTGGTGACGGGATCCATTGGACTAGTCTTAGGGAGGAGATGAGGTTCCAACAACCAAATTCAGGAGGAATTGTGGTTGAGCTGATCAGGAGGTTGCGCAGCATGATTGAATCAAGAACAATGCATGTGAAGGTATCGTGGACGTCATTGGAAGATGTTTGCACGTGTGCAAGGAGTGCATGGACGTGGCTACATGGTTCCAAGACGTGATGAAAAGATGTGGACGTAAAGAGTTGGTCGGAAAGGTCCAACCGACTAGGTTATGGACTCAGGCTGCGGCTGAGTCGGGTTTGACTCAAATATGGAAAGATTTGAGTTGGTTATGATAGGATTTCGTGTGGGTCACTAACTTGAGTTGTTTAGGAATGTGGGATACGTTCCTAAGGTGTTTTTAAGTCTTAAGATTGCTTCTATCTGCGTATAGAAGAATCCTAAGCAGTTATGGAAAGTTACGATTCGTGAACAGAGTAGGATTAGGTTCCTGATCTGAGTTGAGTTGGCTTTTGAGCTGGTTATATAAGCAAGTGTCGGTACCCTAGAAACCGTACACCCCTTGAGGATACAAAGATACCAAGGAAAAGTCATCTACTTGATTTGAAGACCTTCGGAGGCCCACATGTCAGATATAACCGGACCCGCTTCTCCAACATGGTTAATCCCAGGGTCGACACGTGTACTATCAAACCGGAGCTACCGGCCACAAGGGGGAAGCTTCGGGCCATGTACTGAAATGGCACCTCCGGACTTAACCCCAGACCGAGAGAAGCTCTGGACCTGACACGTGTCAGGAAGCTTCGGAGCTACCTGTTTCCTACAGTATGCTCCGGAGCTACCACGTGTCCAACCGTCGGATCTTCAGCCCCTAACCTCCGGAAGACCTCGCAACGGCTCCGGATCTTCAAAGGGGAATCAAGGACTTCAAGACCCGATTAAGTGTCATTAATGCCATATTAATGACACTTAAACGGACGATCTTAACACCAGTAACGGTGCTGTCAAAGCTCGTTACAGGGTCATTAAGAGCAATTAAATGTGTTAAATAAGTGTTAATACTAGTAACCGTCGGGGCCACATGTCGGCCCAAGTTAACTTGTAACGGCCTGCCCTTATACTATAAAAGGACAGGCCGACGACACATTCAAGGGGCGGGAGACACACGCCATTGACGCTCAACACAAGCTCATACAGCTAATACAACACCAACACACCCGTGGAGTAGGGTATTACGCCCAGGCGGCCCGAACCACGTAAACTCTTGTGTCTCCTGTGTCATTTCCTACTCACCTTCTTGAATCTCTGCGCGCCCATACCGAACATCAAACTCCCCTATCACTTTAGCAGTGTAGGGAGATCTGCCGGTTCCAAACCACTGACAGTTGGCGCGCCAGGTAGGGGGCTCCTGAGATTTTGAGAATGGTGAACTCAGCTACTGGATCATCCAACGGTCAACCTGCTGCTCAGGATGTTGGGGGCAATCCCTCCAATAGGCAACCACCAGCAGGAGCCTCAGCACCAGCAGGAGTCACACTTCCACCACCACCGTCTCCTCCAGCAAATCATGTTGGACAACGTGATGGTGCGCCGGCGTCAATTACTGCGTCGGCAAATCATGACAACCCGGAACACGCGCTCCATGCAGCGCGTGCTCTTCTCCAACGCCCGCCACCTCCGGACGCATCTCGGGATGCCCTGGAACGGTGGAGGGCTGATGTGGAGCATTTGGTTGCAGCAGCAGCCGAACGCCTCAGCAATCAGGGTCCTCCTCCTTCAGGACGAGCCCCGTCGCAGCGGCGGACTTTGTCTAGTAGACTTGGTCCGCACGTTTCCAATAGCAGGAGACGTGCTGCGTCACAACAAGTGACGTCATTGCCCTCCGGGGCACGACGTACTCACACGGTATCTAGGCTTTCGACTCATGACCTCCGAGCGGAGCTTGATCGCCGATACCGCCAGCAGGACGGCCGAGTCCATATTGAGCGTGCCCGTGAAAGACGGGAAGCTCAGGACCTTTCTGCTCCTGAAGGAGTGGGAGGAGGCTGTTCAGCCCTGGCCATGCATCTGCATATGGTCAGGTGGCCACAAAAGTTCCGGCCTCACCTGCCGGAAAAATTCGACAGGACTGTGGATCCCTCCGAATTTCTTCAGATCTACTCCACTGCAATCTTGGCAGCTGGAGGAAACAAGGCCGTGATGGCCAATTATTTTCTAGTGGCCTTAACAGGGACCGCCAGGTCCTGGTTTATGAGCCTTCCACCCAACTCTATCAACAGTTGGGAGGAGGTGTGCCGGCAGTTCACCGCCAACTTCAGGAGTTCATACACCCGACCAGGCACTGAACTGGACCTTTTTGCAGTCGTGCAAAAAGGGGGAGAATCCCTGCGATCATTCATCCAGAGGTTCTCTCAGGTACGAAATACTATCCCTTCTATCTCTAGCGCCTCTGTCATTGTGGCATTCAGACAGGGTGTACGGGACAAGAAGATGTTGGAGAAACTGGCGATCAAGGAGATCACCAGTGTCACGGAACTCTTCAGCTTGGCTGACAAATGTGCCAGAGCTGCGGAGGGCCGTGAGATGCACTCCAAACCAACCTCGGAGGGTCACAAGAAATCCTCCAAAGAAGAAGCCGCTACCTCCAAAAGTGGCAAAAAGAAAAAGAAGACCAACGGCAAGAAGAAGCCGTCGGCTGGCACATCCAATGTTGCAGCTGCTGCAACTTCGGGTGGCCGGGGGCCATGCCCCGAGAAGCGAACTCGACCGTCTTCTGAAGACGGCGGCAAACCTAAAATGTGGTGTCCCATTCACAAAACGAGCAGCCACAGTTTGGAAGACTGCCGGGAGGTCCAAAACCTTGTCGAGCGCTACAACAAGCGCCGGGAAGAATCTCCTTTCCGAAAGAGGGAAGGAAAGCAAAAAGTCGACGAAGCTCCAGCTGAAGAGGAGTTAGGATTTCAGGATCCCAAAAAGGTCCTGAAGGTTGTTTACACCTCTGTTGACGATGATTCTGTCGTCTCTGATAACGAGCGTTGGAAGACCATGAACACCATTTTTGGTGGATCATGGGACATCACCTCCCGCCGTGTCATCAAGACTATGCGTCGGGATATGGCCGATGTAGCTCCTACAGTTAGGCCAGAACCTCATCGAAAGTGGATGGACACAGCCATCACTTTTGATGCTTCGGATTGTCCTCGGAGCATGGTTGGAGCAGGATAGTTAGTTACCCTTGATGGTATCTCCTACCATCAACAACATCCAGCTCCACCACGTCATGGTAGACGGAGGTTCGGGGCTAAACCTCATTAGCTTTGAAGCTTTCACTAAGCTCCAGCTCCGACCTTCGGATCTCCACCCCTCTCGACCTTTTCTGGAGTAGGTCCGGGGGCCATCACCCCACTCGGAGCTATTACTCTCCCTGTTACCTTCGGGACACGGGAGAAGTACCGCACCGAGAAGTTGGTCTTCGACGTCGCTCAGATCAACTTACCCTTCAATGCCATCTTGGGTAGACCTGCCCTGTATAAATTCATGGCAGCTGCTCATTATGGCTATCTGGTGTTGAAGATGCCAACGCCAGTAGGCGTTCTTCAGATCTGCGGAGATCGTACTGCCGGAGTAACTGCACTAGAAGAACTCCATGCACTCACTACGGCGCAAGAGGAGGACTCCAAGCAGGAGAAAGCTCCAAAACCCCCGAGCATCCGTCAATGAGGCTCGACTTTTGCACCTCGAGTGCAGCCAAGCGGCGACACCGACATTCCTGTCAAAGTCGTCCAGATTGGTTCCGATGCCGCTCAGACCACCCGTATATCGGGGGGATTGAACGACAAATAGGAACTCGCACTCATCACTTTCCTCCGGGCTAACGTCGACGTGTTTGCCTGGCAACCGTCACAAATGCTTGGGATCCCCAGGGAAGTGATTGAGCACAATCTGAAGATCTACCCCGACGCTCGGCCTGTGCATCAGAAGCCTCGGAAGCAATCTGTAGAGCGACAGAAATTCATCCGACAAGAAGTGAAGAAGTTACTCAAAGTCGGATTCATCCGAGAAGTCTTCCATCCAAAATGGCTAGCAAACCCAGTCGTTGTGCCCAAGGCCGGCGGGAATCTTCGGATGTGCATCGACTACACCACACTAAATAAGGCATGTCCAATAGATCCATTCCCACTACCTAGAATAGATCAGATAGTGGATTCCACCTCCGGGTGTGAATTACTGTGTTTCCTAAATGCATATTCCGGGTATCATCAAATCAGGATGTCTAGGGAAGATGAAGAGCATACTTCGTTCATCACAGTAGATGGATTGTACTGTTATACAGCCATGCCCTTTGGTCTCAAGAATGCAGCTTCAACTTTTGTACGAGCTATGTACAAAACTTTTGAAGAACTCATAAGAGACATAGTGGAAGTGTACGTCGATGACATCGTGGTCAAAGTCAAGGACAAGGAGTCACTACTAGACACCTTGCAGGTTGTCTTCGACAAGCTGCGGGCCACCCATACAAAGCTAAACCCAGACAAGTGTGTCTTTGGGGTTAGATTCGGAAAACTTCTTGGTTTCCTGGTAAGTCACCGTGGCATAGAAGCTAATCCGGCGAAGATTAAAGCCATTGAAGACATGCGGCCACCAACCCGCATCAAAGATGTCCAAAAGTTGATTGGATGTCTAGCAGCCCTCAGCCGGTTCATTTCAAGACTGGCGGAACGGACACTCCCCTTCTTCAAACTATTGAGGAAATTCGGACCATTTCGATGGTCCGAAGAAGCAGAGAAGGCATTCCAGGAACTGAAACAGTTCCTCACCACCCTACCGATTCTGGTAGCTCCGAACCTGGTGAGCCTTTGTTGTTTTACATTTCAGCAACTGACGAAGTTGTCAGTATGGTTCTGGTTGCGGAGAGACCAGAGCTACCTCATACTCAGAAATCCAGACCCCTTCAGGAGGGTCCAGAGGTACCTGAAAGCGAGTCTGGGTCCCAGCTCCCAGACCCGAATCCACAAGAAGTTACTTCAAGAGACCCAGATCCCTCCGGGAGGGTCCAGGTCACTTCTGAAGAAGCCCCGGGTTCCTCCAGCCAGGACCCAGAGGTCCCTGAAGAAAATAAGGATTCCTTCGAGAGGATCCGGGTCAGTGAAGAGGAAGTTCCGGACCCTTCTGGGAGGATCCGGACCATTCAACGCCCAGTGTACTTCATTAGTGAAGTGCTACATGATGCCAAGACTCGATACCTAGAGGTGCATAAGCTGCTCTATGCAGTTCTTATTGCCTCCAGGAAGCTTCGCCATTACTTCCAAGCTCACAAAGTCTCAGTGGTTACCTCTTACCCACTTCGATCAATTTTGCATAATCCCAATTCAACTGGGAATATTGCAAAATGGGCAGCGGAATTGGCTGAATTTGATCTTGAATTTATTTCAAGGCAAGCAGTCAAGAGTCAAGCATTGGCAGATTTTGTGGCAGAATGGACTCCTTCACCATCAAACCCTGGGGGCCCCAGTGGGCAGGAGACAGAGCATCAAGCTCCAGCCTTCACCGAGCCTCATTGGACCCTCTACTTCGACGGCTCCATGCAGAAGCAGGGGGCTGGAGCTGGAATCCTTCTCCGTGCACCGACCGGGGAGAAGGTAAAATATATGGTGCACCTTGACTTCAAGGCGACCAACAGCATGGCAGAGTACGAAGCACTCATCTATGGACTAAAGGTGGCACTATCATATGGTGTCAAGCAACTGCTGGTCAAGGGAGATTTGCAGCTCATCATTAAGCAGGTGAAGGGTGAATGTTCCTGTAATAATCTCCAGCTAGTTGCTTACCTCCTTGATGTCCAGAGGCTTCAGAAGGACTTTGAAGTCCTAGATCTCTACCATGTTCAGCGTGCCCACAACGCTGAAGCCGACGAACTCTCGACGAAAGCGTCAACCGGAGCTCTGGCTCCTGATGGAACTTTTGTCCGGAGATTGTCAAAACCCACAGCTCAGCCTGCCGAACTGAGCGAAGGGGGCGAGATCAGCATCCCGAAGCTGACGGTCCCGATGGCCCTGTTACCATGGCAGCCATCAAGAGTCGTAGGTGCTGCCAGAAGCTTCGAGCAACCCAGCACGCAAGACTCAAATGCTCAAGTTAGTTCCAATGCATGGATCTCGGAGATCTGGAACTACTTGAAAGACAACATCCTTCCTGATGATGATGTATCCGCTGACCGGGTAGTCAGATTGACTAAAAGATACACGTTGGTAGAAGGGGATCTCTACCGGCGCGGTGCCAACGGCATCCTAATGTGGTGCATCACAAGGGAAGAAGGCTGCGAGATCCTCGCAGAAATCCATGGAGGCGAGTGTGGGAACCACGCGTCTTCCCGCGCGCTGGTCGGTAAAGCCTTTCGGCATGGCTTCTATTGGCCTACAGCACTCCAGGATGCAACTGAGCTGGTGAAAAAATGCAAAGCATGTCAATTTCATGTAAAGCAAATTCACACTCCGGCTCAGCCCTGACAAATGATACCTCCTACATGGCCTTTCGCTGTGTGGGGGATGGACATCTTGGGACCTTTCCCAAGAGCCGTCGGAGGTTACAAGTTCCTGTACGTCGCCATTGATAAGTTCACTAAGTGGCCGGAAGCAACTCCAGTTGTGACAATCAACAAGCAATCTGCTATCAACTTTTTGCAGTCCATTGTATGTAGATTTGGAGTTCCAAACAAAATCATCACTGATAATGGGACCCAATTCACAAGCTCTGCATTCCAAGGATATTGCGAAGACCTCGGCATACAAGTTTGCTACGCTTCCGTAGCTCACCCAGCCAGCAATGGCCAAGCCGAGAGAGCGAATGCTGAAATCCTTAAAGGACTCAAGACGCGCACCTATGAGCGCTTGAAAAAACATTGAGCCAACTGGATCGAAGAGCTTCCGCCCACTCTATGGGCCAACAGGACATCTCCAAACCGGTCAACCGGAGAGACACCCTTCTTTCTGGTGTACGGAGCTGAAGCAATCCTTCCTCCGGAAATCACCTTGGGTTCACTCCGGGTCCGGACCTTCGACGAAACCACGCAGGATCAGCTCCGACGTGAAGACCTAGACCTCCTTGAGGAGGGAAGGTGCCAAGCAGCTGTTCGGAATGCCCGATATCGTCAAGCCCTACGGCGTTATCATCAGCGGCATGTACACAACCGACAGCTCGAGGAAGGCGACCTGGTGCTACGGAGAATACAATCCAGAGAAGGGTTAAACAAACTCTCCCCCGGCTGGGAGGGACCCTTCCGAGTGATTAAAGTATCCCGTCCCGGAAGCATTCGCTTTTCTACCGAGGATGGGACACCTCTCCCAAATCCTTGGAACATTGAGCACCTCCGTAAGTTCTACACTTAATACCACGGAGGTGAGTCTTGAGTAACTTGAGATGTATGTTATAGAGTCATTGTATAGAGTCGGGTAGTTCCTCCGGGAGAGCAGCCGGACCTTTCCCGAAAGGTCCGCAAAGTTCATGCAACACTTGTCACAGTCTCCGGACTAAAAGTGTGGCTAACTACCCTGGGTCAAACGAGAAATGAAACACGCTTAGCCTGGTTCCGTACCCTAAGAGTGTACTTGTTTCCCCTGTACCCCGGACCTATAATGAAAGACATCTTCATGTGAAACAGACTCCACGTGCATTTATTTTGTACAGGCTCAACATTTTTTATTTTTCTCTTTCTTGTCTATAACGAAGACGTGTTGTTCTTAAGAAATTTTAGTTCAACCGGCTTATATACGATTCGAGTTGTATTGTCAATTCTTTTGGATTCAAATATTGTTCATGGCCAACTCGCTTGAAAGCCGCCAAGCCAACCTAGGGCTGGAGTGTGCTATCGACTTAGCCTGGTCAAGCACCCTAAGTACGCCACTCTACCTACACCCCGGCAGGCCGAAGTAAGGCGGGTCCGTGTACAGTTGGATCTAGAAGAAAAGTCAACGCATTCGGTTGTATTTAGAATCGCGTTTGACTTAAAATCTTCTTGGGAGTCGTAAGCCACGACGAAGTTATAGACAAGAAACAAATTTTACTATTTTTCTTGACTTCAGTGTGCAGGAAAAATAAAATACACGTTGATGGAGAAAAGCCGGAGCTAACAAAGCTTCGACTCCCCTAGGTGGTTTGTAATCGATGTTACGCATCGAAAACAAGCATCACCGGACTAATCAAGCTCCGGTAAAGCTAGGGGGGTCAGCCGTCGACGCTGAATAAAAGATGGTGAGAAGACCCCTCAAATGGAGTCTGCTGTCGACAAGTTACATGTTGGCAAAGGTTATCACCGGAGTTACTAAGCTCCGACACCCCAGAGGACTAACTATCGATGTCCTACGCGTTGATAGAGACTACTGCCGGAGCTACTAAGCTCCAGCGATAGACAATGCCGGAGCTTCTAAGCTCCAACAACCCTAAGCTCCAACAACCTCAGGGGGACCTTCACTATCGAAGACTTCGAACCTAAATTCTACAAATTCGGAGCAAATGAGTCTTCAACAAAACGCAATATCCTCTTGGTACATGTTCACAATCAAATTTTGTACATCTACCAGGGGGCCAAGTGAAGACAAAAGTGTTGAAGACAAAAAGTGAAATTCACAAAAATTTGGGGATTTCATTCATCTGGAGACAAGGAATTACATCTGGAGACAAGGGATTACAAAATTGAGGAAGAAGAAGAGAAAATACAAGTGAGAATTATAGAGATGGTCCTAGACCCTATGGAAGAATTGGGCGACCTTCTGGGCAACCTCCGATACGTTGTCTCAGGTAGCTTCGCCTTCTCCTTCGACGGGGCCTTCAAGCACCAGGTCCAAAGGAAAGTGGGAGTCCCGGCTGGTGTAGCACATCAGCACATACTCTGCGACGTTCTTCGCCAGGGATTGCCCTTCAACCTCCAGTTGGTCCGTGATGACATCGCCCACCTTGGAGAGCTTGCTACCTGCTGCGCTCAACGCCTGCAGCGCTAGGTCCGGCTCCGGCTCCGTATCATCCAGGCGCACGGGGCTGAAACCCATCGGTGTCAGCGCGTCGTTGGCCTTGCCCAAGACTCCCAAATCTGTAGGGAGTCCGCAGTCCTCAAGCCCTTCATTTCTTCCAGGGATCTCCTGGCCGCCATCAGTTCGGAATTCTCACAAGCGAGGCACTCAACTTCTTTGGCGTTTTGCTGAATCTTTTTAGCAACCCGCCTTTCGAGTTTTCCAAGCTCCTCCTCCCGGAGGTGGATCTTGTTCCGGCGGTCAACCAGGTCCTTCTCTCTACCCCTCACTTTCTTCTCTCTGGCAGTAAGGGCACACTCTTGTTCATAGAGTTCCTGCCCTCGCACCTAAACCTTCTCCTCTTCCTCTTGGCAGCGCTCTTCCAATTTCTTGGCGCGCTCCTCAAGACCCTTGTCAGCCAGAGCTACCTTCTCGGCAAGCTCCTCCTCCCTCCTCAGGACGTCATCCCGCAGCTCTAGGAGTTTCTGCTCTTCATCTTCGAGTCGTTTCTCCCTCTGTTCAAGTGCCTCTCGGCGCTTGATGAGTGCAGTGTTAATGGCCTCAAGCTGTTCGTGGCGTGCATCGGCCGCACTATTGGCTGCTTTGGCCTGATCATATATTTCCTGGGATTGAGCGTCGAGGGCACGAGTCATACTCTCCCTGTCATCCAGTAACTTGCCCCAGTACTCCAGGCGGATCTTCTCCCGCTTGATCCATTCTTTGTCATCCGCTAGCCTCGATTGCACTAGCTTGGTCTCGAAGTAGAGCCGGTTACGCCACTGCCTAAGGCTTTGGCGCTCCTCTTCAAGAGCCTTGCTGTCGTGGAAGAAGGCCAGTTGGACTTGACGCAGACTGGAACATGCGTTGTCAATAGACAGTGACAACGGGATGGGTTCCGGACCTGCTGGGGTCTCCTCCGCTGGTTCCAGCGGGTCTTCAGATACAAAAATTGGGTCCCACTCCACAAGAGTGGTCCCCTGAGTCTCCATGGCACTAGAGCCGTCCTCCGGGATGGTCTCAGTCGCCATCAAAGAAGGCCCCGCCGCCGGGTCTTCGTTCACCCCCTCAGGCAGGGGGCCAGCGACTTTGCTTGGGCACTCCGGCTCGGCCGCAGGTACCTCTGACGTCGTCTCTTCCGGAGTAGGAGCTGCTGCTGGCTCCGGCCTGGGCACCTCTTCCGATGGGAGCTCGAGCTCCGTCACCTCTTCAACAACCGGCTTAGAATCCGGAAGATTTTCAACGTCGACTGGCCCTGTGGCCAGAGCTCCAACAATAACCGGTTCAGCGGCCGGTGCTTCGGAAGTAGTCGGCCCAACTGTCGGAACTACCTCAGCTTCCGACGCACACGCCGGGGCTTCAATCACCTCCGGCTCAACAGTCGGAGCTTCGACAATTTCCAGCTCAGAGGCCGGAATCACTGCTTCCCCCGGCTCAATAGCCGGAACTTCCATCATCTCAGCACCAGGACCCGGAGCTTCAACCTCCGGGACAGGTGCCGCTGGCTCATCTTCACTCCCGTGGTCCGGCGCTACCACGGGAACTTCTGGGGATGAGTCGAGGTCCATGACCACGACAGCCGGCGCCGGAGCTGTCGCAGCTTCAGACACCACTTGGGGCGGCACCGGGACAGGAGCAGAAGCTCCCACCCTCACGGCCTCAGACACTGTGGCTGAGGGTGGAGCCTCACTCCCCTTCTTGGGGACGCTGTAGATGATGAATGAAGAAAATTAAAAAACAGTTGCTACAATTAAAACAATTGTCCAAGGTAGAGATTAAAAATTACCTTGGGAGGCTTCCGCACCAGCTTGCGCGGAACCTTTTTCCCGGGCGTTCTGGGCTGGTCATAGCCGGCGTGGAAGCTCCGGAAGGCCCCCCGGAACTCGTCGCGGCCACGGGTGTTCCCCGAGTCGAGGCCCTCCTCGATCGAGAAGAACCCCCGGACCTAGAGGCCTCCACCGGCCCAGGTGCTGGAGTCGCTTGCCCAGAGCTAACACCCCGGGAAGACCCCACTGCGGGAACAGTCGCGCTCCAGGAGGACCCCACTGTGGGAATAGTCTCGTTCCGGGAGGACCCCACTACGGGAACAGTCGCCGCAGTTGTAGAGGACCTTCCCCTCTGGGGAGAAGGAGCCGATGCAGAAGTAGCGGGCCTGACGGACCTTCCGTCGGCATACTGCAGCTTCCTCTTCCGGCTCACAAGTTCTTCTGCCAGCTCCTTACCCTTGCCAACAACTTCTTCCCTCGGCTTTGGAGCAGGGTCGGAACCATCCTTGGGCACTCCGGGGATCGCTACCCCGGTGGTCGACCTTCTCTCGACGACACCAAGGTCGTCAAGCACGGGCATCTTCCGCCGGAGCTCCCTGCTGAACTCCACTTCTACGTTCAGAGGAAGAAAAGCAGACGGCGGAGTTAAGTCGTCGCCTTCGACGTTGATGCCGTGCTGGAACTTCTTGAGGTGGAACTCCAAGGTTTTTCCCACCATGTTGGACTTCAACCCGGTTTCGACCCGGTCGTCGTCCATCACGCTGTTGAGGGCCCAAGCGAGTTTTTCCCTCTTCTTCAGCGGTGCCCACCTGTTGACCAGGAAGTTACAAAACACCGCTTGAGGGGTTAATCCCCCCTCCACGCACCGGCGAATCCTGGTTAGAACAGGGTCGAAGGCGTCCGCCAGCACCAGAGCTTCACTCCAGATCGTCGTGTCAATATTGGGGAGGCCTTCGGGCAGCTCCAGCCTCTCGTGCTCCTCCACCCGAATGACTATCCAGTCCTTCTTCTAGTCATCCCACTTCCCAGAAGGGAATGACCAAAGGGACTTGAATGGGCACTTCTTGCGCTTCACGAAGTAGTAGAAGCCAAGGTACTCATTGCTTCTACCGGTGGTGTGAACGGTGAAGAAGGTCCGGAAGAGTTCGATGCAGGGGGGATGCCCACCCACATCTCACAGAAGTGGACGAAGATAGACACGAGGAGAATGGAGTGTGGGCCAAGGTGGTATTGCTGCAGACCATAAAAGTCCACAGCATCAAGAAAAAAGGAAGAAAAAGGTGGGATCAACCCTACCATGGCGTACGAGGAGGAGTACACCATTTCGCCAGAGTGCTCCTTCTCGAATGGGAGCTCTCCACCGGCGCAGACCGAATGGTTGAAGAAGTCCGAGGACCACCCCATGAGGGCCCGGACCTTCTTCAGGTCGCCGTCGGTCTTCAAGCGACTCTCGCGGAGACCCAACTCCATCGCGGCACGGCTAGGCAAGAGAAGAAAAGCGAAGCACAAGTTGGGAGTTTGATCGCAAGAACAGATGAGAGGCGTAAAGAACTCCCGGCGGTGCGCACTTTCCTTCTTAAGTAAGCCCTCGCAATGCTTGGATGGAAACTGCAAGGAAGTCAAAGGTACCACCCAAAAATTCCACCCAGCTAATGACAAGCGGGCCCGGGACCACCCTGACGATCAAGTCGAGGTTCTTACCCAGGTGAACGGTTGCCATCATGAGGCGGGAAGCCCAAAGGCGGCGGCCTGACAAGGCGCGCGGAACCAATACGGTTTTTGTGTCGGGAACCGGCGACCTTCAATTGCGTGAGATCCGCACGCCAAAGATCTCATCTGCCGCACGCGGGATGCGCCACGCGGCGAGGATTTAACTCTAAGTCCTCGCCAACGGCACCTTCAAAGACCCTTGAACACTCAGTTCAAAAGTCGCGAGGGTGGACCCACCTCCGGCGGAATGACTTCACCCCAGTGGTCTTCCCCGGAGGTAGGTCCAGGGGGCCACTGTCAGTACCCTAGAAACCGTACACCCCTTGAGGATACAAAGATACCAAGGAAAAGTCATCTGCTTGATTTGAAGACCTTCAGAGGCCCACATGTCAGATATAACCGGACCCGATTCTCCAACATGGTTAATCCCACGGTCGACACGTGTACTATCAAACCGGAGCTACCGCCCACAAGGGGGAAGCTCCGGGCCATGTACCGAAATGGCACCTCCGGACTTAACCCCAGACCGAGAGAAGCTCCGGACCTGACACGTGTCAGGTAGCTCCGGAGCTACCTGTTTCCCACAGTATGCTCCGGAGCTACCACGTGTCCAACCATCGGATCTTCAGCCCCTAACCTCCGGAAGACCTCGCAACGGCTCCGGATCTTCAAAGGGGAATCAAGGACTTCAAGACCCGATTAAGTGTCATTAATGCCATATTAATGACACTTAAACGAACGATCTTAACACCACTAACGGTGCTGTCAAAGCCCGTTACAGGGTCATTAAGAGCAATTAAATGTGTTAAATAAGTGTCAATACTAGTAACCGCCGGGGCCACATGTCGGGCCAGGTTAACTTGTAACGGCCTGCCCTTGTACTATAAAAGGACAGGCCGACGACACGTTCAGGGGGCGGGAGACACACGCCATTGACGCTCAACACAAGCTCATACAGCTAATACAACACCAACACACCCGTGGAGTAGGGTATTACGCCCTGGCGGCCCGAACCACGTAAACTCTTGTGTCTCCTGTGTCATTTCCTACTCACCTTCTTGAATCTCCGCGCGCCCATACCGAACATCAAACTCCCCTATCACTTTAGTAGTGTAGGGAGATCTGCCGGTTCCAAACCACCGACGGCAAGGGAGCCTAGAGCTCGTGGGCACGACTTTGGGGCTGTTCCTCTTGTGTTCTATTGAATAAAATTCGTAGTTTGAAGTAACTTTTGTGCTTTGTTCATCCGACTTGTTCAAGACAAGTTTTACTCGTCGAGTTTCTGGACAGCACTACCTTTCATCGGTGGTTTTATCATAACTCGAGTTTTATAGATCCAATTGACGTGATTCATTTTGGGTTGTCTTCACAACTTAATTGTATATCATATGTCATAATTTCACGGTCATTGGATTTGTGGTCTATGATCTACACGAGTTTCTTTGCAGCGTTCCAGAACTGTTTTTTTCTCGAGTAGGGCAGATTGACCATTGTTTGATCTTTCGATCATAACTTGAGTTTTTCTCGACGGATTTGAGTGATTCTTTTTGTGTTGTCTTTGTGACTTGATTCTCTCTGATATATATCACTTTTGTCATGGTGAAACACGTTTAGATTAGTCTCACACACGATTTCTTTAACAGATTGTTTTTCTGCCGAAAGGGTTTGGGGTTTAATTGTTTCCGCTGCGTAAGATTTTGAAATCTACCATTCACCCCCCCCTCCCCCTCTGGTAGCTTTTCACGTGCTCTTCGATCCTACGGTTGCTTTTAATGTTTATAATAAATTACAATGGTTCTTAACAAGTTTATATAGGTTTCAAGTTAATTTACATCAAATTGGAATTAATTCAATATTAAACAAATCTAGAGGTCGGACAAGTCTGCTAGGGACCGGACTAGTCTGCCCTACGCAGAACCAACGAGTTTGAGTTTTCTTGATCTATGAGAATTCGGAGAATTGGGATTGAATTCACGTGGGAAAGAGAAAGTAGAAGGTATACCACGTGTCTAGAACTCCAAAGAACAAGAGTTTGGAGGAAACACTTGGATCTTGACGATCTAGGATTGTTGATGAAGAGTTGAGGGTGAATTGGTGATGAATAACGGAAAATCGATGAAGATCTTGGTTGCTTGATCCTTCTTCGTGATCTCCTTCTCCTCCTTGCTACTAGAACCCCCTTGGTGGCGGCTCCGAGGAACTAGGGTTTGTGGTGCTTTCAATTGTGGCAAAGAGATGTAAAAGTGGTGGGTTGAGTTGTTTATATAGGGGTGGAGGGTTAGGGTTTGGTGGAGGCCGAGTTGGGGTCCCACAAGGGCTCCAAAGAGATTAAACACGACGTTCTTGGGCCCAATTAAGGTAAATACCCAATAACAAGTCGTGGAAGAAAAGATTGAATTAGAGTCGCGAACACCGGACAAGTCCACACAAGACTGGACTAGTCCGATGGCTAGTCAGGGAGAAATAGGACAAGTCTTCTATATATCGGACAAGTCTGATATTAGCAGAGGGAAAACGGATAAGACTGGACGAAATCATACAAGTCCAAACTTAGTTAGAGAGAAGCCGGACAAGTCTGGCAGAAATCGGACAAGTCCGTGAACTTAGCAAAATTTTCAAAGGACGGGATTATCGGACTAGTCCGCAATGGATCGGACAAGTTCGAAACTAGTATAGAAAGAAAAAAGGATTAGTCCGCAGGAAAACGGACATGTCCGAAACGGGTTCAGAGAGAAATTTGGACTAGTCCAGGGCAGATCGGACAAGTCCGCACTTCTCAAACTTTTAAGTGCGGTTTTGCTTCTAACCCATTTTAAACTTGTTCCTTTTTATGTTACTAAATGTTAAATATATTTAATGATGTATTCAATGCATGATGCATGAAAATGAGGGTGTTAGAGAACCCCAAGAGCTCAATGAAGCGTAGACAACGATCTCCCATCTCCAAATCTGAATACTCAATTGATTTTCACCTTTGAGGACTTTAGATGCGTGGGGAGATGTGTTTTCGTGCTCTTGGGACAAGTGGTAGCACTAGGGTTTTAGTTGTGAACAGTAGAATTCATGAAATCTGTTTGTGGGGTCGTGGATATCCTATTTATAGTGTTTCTGTAAGACCTATGTGTGTTGAATACATTGGCTTGTAGTGAATACACTTGCTTTGACAAGAAAAGTTTTGAATATCACCAAAACACCTTTTTATTAAGGTCCGATTAGTTTTGGTTATACTAGTTTTGGTAAGTTCCGGCGCTAGGTTCTACTAGCTTTTGTTAGCTCCGGCTCAAGGTCCCGGTAGATCTGGCAAGGTCCGGAACTTGACCGCAGTGCTTCTGCTTCTCATTTGCAATGTTTCGTACTTGCTTTACATCTCTGGAAAGATTGCTTAGTATTCATTTGCTAAGTCTTTGGTGCGTTTTTGGTTGACATGGATGATATCGTGTTACTGTGGTTTTGCAACATGCTTATGTGAGGTTCTCACGTAAGGTGTTGTGTTCGGAACTAACTTGAGTCAAGTCGAGGACTTGAGCTCGTATGGATTGGTTGTTTACTTATGTGCAGGTGTTGCTTGAGTTCAATACATGGCTGGTGATGGGATCCATTGGACTAGTCTTAGGGAGGACACGTGGCAGCTTCGGAGCATACTGTGGGAAACAGGTAGCTCCAGAGCTACCTGACACGTGTCAGTTCCGGAGCTTCCCTCGGTCTGGGGTTAGGTCCGGGGGTGCCATATCGATACATAGCCCGGAGCTTCCCCCTTGTGGGCGGTAGCTCCGGTTTGATAGTACACGTGGCGACCCTAGGATTAACCATGTTGGAGAAGCGGGTCTGGTTATGTCTGACATATGGGCCTTCGAAGGTCTTCAAATCAAGTAGATGACTTTCCCTTGAGATCTTTGTAATCTCAAGGGGTGTACGGTTCCCAGGGTACCGACAGTGGCCCCCTGGGCCCACCTCTATGGAAGACCCTTTGGGTGAAGTCATTCTGCCAGAGGTGGGTCCATCCTCGCAACTTTTGAACTGAGTCTTCAAAGGTCTTCGGATGTGCTGTTGGCGATGGTTTGGAGTTAAATCCTCGCCGTGTGGCGTATCCCGCATGCGGCAGATGAGATCTTTGGCATGCGGATCTCGCGCAATTTAAGGTCACCGGTTCCCGATATGAAAACTGTATCGGTTCCGCGCGCCTTGTCAGGCCGCCGCCTTCGGGCTTCCCGCCTCATGATGACAACCGTTCGCCTGGGTAAGAACCTCGACTTGATCGTCGGGGTGGTCTCGGGCCCTCTTGTCATCGGCTGGGTGGAATTTTTGAGTGGTATCTTTGACTTCCTTGCGGTTTCCATCCAAGCGTTGCGAGGGCTTACTTAAGAAGGAAGGCGCGCACCGTCTGGAGTTCTTTACGCCTCTCAATTGATCTTGCACTCAAACTCCCAACTTGTGCTCGCCTTTCCTCTCTTGCCTTGCTGTGCTGCGATGGAGTTGGGTCTCCGCGAGAGCCGTTTGAAGACTGAAGGCGACCTGAAGAAGGTCCGGACCCTCATGGGATGGTCCTCGGACTTCTTCAACCGCCTGGTCTGCGCCGAGGGAGAGCTCCCGTTTGAGAAGGAGCACGCCGGCGAAATGGTGTACTTCTCTTCGTACGCCATGGTGGGGTTGATCCCACCTTTTTCCTCCTTTTTCTTGATGCTGCTAGACTTTTATGGTCTGCAGCTATACCACCTTGGCCCTCACTCCATTCTCCTTGTGTCTATCTTTGTCCACTTCTGTGAGATGTGGGTGGGCATCCCCCCCTGCATTGAACTCTTCCGGACCTTCTTCACCGTCCATACCACCAGTAAGAGCAATGAGTACCTTGGCTTCTACTACTTCGTGAAGCGCAAGAAGTGCCCATTCAAGTACCTCCGGTCGTTTCCCTCTGGGAAGTGGGATGATTGGAAGAAGGACTGGATAGTCATCCGGGTGGAGGAGCACGAGAGGCTGGAGCTGCCCGAAGGCCTCCCCAACATTGACACGACGATCTAGAGTGAAGCTCCGGTGCAGGCGGATGCCTGCAACCCTGCTCTGACCAGGATCCGCCAGTGCGTGGAGGGAGGATTAACCCCTCAGGCAGTGTTTTTTAACTTCCTGGTCAACAGGTGGGCACCGCTGAAGAGGAGAGAAAAACTCGCTTGGGCCCTCAACAGCGTGATGGACGACGACCGGGTTGAGACCGAGCTGAAGTTCCACCTCAAGAAGTTCCAGCACGACATCGACGTCGAGGGTGATGACTTGACTCTGCCATCAGCTTTTCTTCCTCTGAACGTGGAAGTAGAGTTCAGCAGGGAGCTCCGGCGGAAGATGCCTGTGCTTGACGACCTCGGTGTCGTTGAGAGAAGATCAATCTCCAGGGTGGCGATCCCTAGGGTTTCCGAAGGTGGCTCCGACCCTGCCCCGAAGCCAAGGGTCGAGGTCGTTGGCAAGGGCAAGGAGCCGGCGGACGAACACTTGAGCCGAAAGAGGAAGCTGCAGCACACCAACAGAAGGTCCGTCAGGCCTGCCACCTCTGTATCGGCTCCTTCTCCCCGGTGGGGGAGGTCTTCTACAACCGCGGCGACTGTACCCGCAGAGGGGTCCTCCCGGGGCGCTAGCTCCGGGCATGCAACTCCAGCACCCGGGTCGGTTGAGGCCTCTAGGTCCGGAGGTTCTTCCCGATCGAGGGGGGCCTCGACTAGGGAAATGCTCGTGGCTGCAACAAGTTCCGGGGGGCCTTCCGGAGCTTCCACGCCGGCGGCGGCTATGACCAGCCCAGAACGCCCAGGAAAGAGGTTCCGCGCAAGCTGGTGCAGAAGTCTCCCAAGGTAATTTTTAATCTTTACCTTGGACAGTTGTTTTGTTGTAGTAACTATTTTTTAAGTTTCTTCGTCCATCATCTGCAGCGTTCCCAAGAAGAGGAGTGAGGCTCCACCCTCAGCCACAGTAGCTGAAGCTGTGAGGGCGGGAGCTTCTGCTCCTGTCCCAGTGCCACCCCAAGTGGAGGCTGAAGCTGCGACAGCTCCGGCGCCAGCTGTCGTGGTCATGGACCTCGACTCATCCCCAGAGACTCCCGTGGTAGCGCCGGACCGCTGGAGAGAAGATGTGCCAGCGGCACCTGTCCCGGAGGTTGAAGCTCTGGGTCCTGGTGCTGAGATGATGGAAGCTCCGGCTGTTGAGCCGGAGGAAGCAGTAATTTTGGCCCCAGAGCCGGAAATTGTCGAAACTCCAGCGGTTGAGCCGGAGGTGATTGAAGTCCCGGCGTGCGCGTCGAATGTTGAGGGAGTCCCGGCGGTTGGGCCGGCTACCTTAGAAGCACCGGCCGCAGAGCCGGTCGTTGTTGGAGCTCCGGCCGCAGGGTCAGTCGATGTTGAAGATCTTCTGGCTCCCGAGCCAGTTGTTGCAGAGGCGTCAGCGCTCGAGCCCCCAGTTGAGGAGGTGCTCAGGCCGGAGCCAGAAGCAGCTCCTGCTCCGGGAGTGACAACGCTGGAGGTACCCACGGCTGAGTCGGGGTGCTCAGAAGAGGTTGCTGGCCCCCTGCCTGAGGGGGCAAATGAAGACCTTGCGGCGGGGCCTTCGGAACCACTTCCGGAGGTCGGAACTTCATCAGCGGGACCCTCCTCGATGGCGACTGAGGTCATCCCGGAGGACGGCCCTAGTGCCATGGAGACCCAGGGGACCACTCTTGTGGAGTGGGACCCAATTTTTGTATCTGAAAACCTGCTGGAACCAGCGGAGGAGACCCCAGCAAGTCCGGAACCTATCATGTTGTCATTGTCTATTGACAACGCCTGTTCCAGTCTGCGTCAAGTTCAACTGGTCTTCTTCCACGACAGCAAGGCTCTTGAAGAGGAGCGCCAAACCCTTGGGCGGTGGCGTAACCAGCTCTACTTCGAGACCAAGCTGGCGAAGTCGAGGCTAGCAGATGACAAAGAGTGGATCAAGTAGGAGAAGGACCGCCTGGAATACAGGGGCAAGTTATTGGATGACAGGGAGAGTATGACTCGTGCCCTCGACGCTCAATCCCGGGAGATTTATGAGCAGACCAAAGCAGCTAACAATGCGGCCGATGAACGCCAAGAAAGGCTTGAGGCCATTAACACTACTCTCATCAAGCGTCGGGAGGCACTTGAGGAGAGGGACAAAAGGCTCGAAGATGAAGAGCAAAAACTCCTAGAGCTGCGGGATGACGTCCTGAGGAGGGAGGAGGAGCTCACCGAGAAGGTGGCTCTGGCTGACAAGGGCCTCGAGGAGCACGCCAAAAAATTGGAAGAGCTCTGCACTGAGGAGGAGGAGAAGGCCTAGGTGCGAGGGCAGGAACTCTACGAGCAAGAGTGTGCCCATGCTGCCAGGGAGAGGAAAGGAGGGGCAGGGAGAAGGACCTGGTTGACCGCCGGAACAAGATCCACCTCCGGGAGGAGGAGCTCGGAAAACTCGAGAAGCGGGTTGCTAAAAAGATTCAGCAAAACGCCAAAGAAGTTGAGCGCCTCGCTCGCGAGAATTCTGAACTGGTGGCGGCCAGGAGATCCTTGGAAGAATTGAAGGGCTTGAGGACTATGGACTCCCTACAGATTTGGGAGTTCCTGGGCAAGTCCAACGACGCGCTGACACCGATGGGCTTCAGTCCCGTGCGTCCGGATGATCCGGAGCCGGAGCCAGACCTGGCGTTACAGGCGTTGAGTTCGGCAGGTAGCAAACTCTCCAAGGTGGGCGACGTCATCGCGGACCAATTGGAGGTTGAGGGGCAATCCGTGGCGAAGAACGTCGCAGAGTATGTGCTGACGTGCTACACTAGCCGAAATCCCCAATTTCCTCTGGACCCGGCGCTTGAAGGTCCCGTTGAAGGAGAAGGTGAAGCTGCCCGAGCCAACGTGTCGGAGGTTGCCCAGAAGGTCGCCACATCCTTCCATAGGGTCTAGGACCATCCCTGTAGTTCCCACTTGTATTCTCTCTTCTTCTTCTTCAATTTTGTAATCCCTTGTCTCCAGATGAATGAAATCCCCAAATTTTTGTGAATTTCACTTTTTGTCATCAACACTTTTGTCTTCACTTGGCCCCCTGGTAGATGTACACAATTTGATTGTGAACATGTACCAAGAGGATATTGTGTTTTGTTGAAGACTCATTTGCTTCAAATTTATAGAGTGTAGGTCCGAAGTCTTCGATAGTGAAGGCCCCCTGAGGTTGTCGGAGCTTAGAAGCTCCGGCATTGTCTATCGTCAGAGCTTAGTAGCTCCGGCAATAGTCCCTATCAACGCGTAGAGCATCGATATCTAGTCCTCTGGGGTGTCGGAGCTAGTAGCTTCGGCAGTGACCTGTGACACCCGGTTCCGCATATGAACCAAGCGTAACGCATATGTGTGCCCAGGATGTTCAACACACATACACGAGTGATTCACAAATGATAAACAGAATTTAACCACGTCTTAACTAATAAATAAGTACTTTATTACAATAATCCAATAGTTCACGAATAATATAACTCTAAATAATTGCAGCGGAAAATAAACTAAACAGCACGACTCCAATCCACAGGCAATTGACGGCGGTACGCAACCTAGTACTCCTCGTGATCCTCAGGGTACTCCCAATTGTCTCCAGTAGCTGTTGGGGGGGATTGCAAGGGTGAGTACATGTCGTACTCAGCAAGTGTGGAAAGTATGACATGTGGCTTATTCAAATGACGACAATAATAATGGCTAAGTGCTGAAAAGTACAGTAAAACATTTGAAAAGCATTATACTATGTCTATGTGAAATAAATCCCATCATATTAACAATATCCAATTATTACCAACATTACCATTATCCATGTCCAATTACCATAACTCAATTTCATAACCATTACCAAACCATAACCATCCATAACCATTACCAAATCATAACCATCCCAAATTCCAATTCCCAACTCTAATCATGTAGGTCATCCAGGCGCTCATAACCGGGAGCACGGCTATCATGATAGTTTTTAACACTCTGCAGAGGTCGTACCACTTTACCCACATGTTTGTGATTTTATCACCTTTCGATGACTAAGAAACCTCCATTGTGCCATCTCACACTTCCGTAGGTGTGTGGCCAAGAGATCACAAAATAGCCTTTCAAAAGGGACTACTAGTATGTACGGCCCCACTAAGGTTTCACCGGCAGGCTTGAACCTCTATTCTCCCACCCACGGGTCCCCTCGTGTGCCATGCGGATCCCAGGGCAGTCCTCCTCGACTCCCATTCCCCGCGCCATCCAATGGTCCATACAATACTAGCAGCGCTCCTAATTATTCAGCTACGCCGCACCCATACTTGGCCTTGTGGTGGCACTGTTGACCTGGCATATTCTCACATGAACCGGTCCTTAGATCTAAGGCAAGCAAACCACCATAACATCCAACCCATCCACATAACCATGCTTGCTTAGATCACCCATCGTATTGACCAGTTCACATTAACCAGAATATCATTGATGCATAATTAAATGTGTAGTGTTGTTTACCATCCCAATTAATTAAGCGAAGCAAAAAGGTAAAAACCCTTCCCGACTCTCTACCATAATTCCAGGTGACAAGGGTGGTCAAACAAAACTAGTAAACTTCCTACCATAGGGTTCCCATCAATTTGACACAAGCATGCAAGTTCGCAAACAAAACATTTAATTTAAAATAGGATCAATATGCTTCAAGGACACTTGCCTTGCTCCGGCGGATGGGGTTGCTCAAGCGCTTCGAAATCTTGGGTTTGGAAATCCTCGTACGCAACCTCTTGAGCACGTTCCTCTACGCGTGATCATACATACAAGAAAACATATACAATTCAACATAATGCACACAAAATAATCAACATGCAATGACATGTATGCATGCACAATTTAATAATTAATTTACTACGGTCGTTTATTATTTAGATGCGTCTAGTTCATACGCGTTCATAAGGGTTTACGGGGATTTTAGGGTGGATTAATGCTGCTGAAATAAAATTTATGGTGCGACTAAAATTAATTTACGCCTACTAGATTCAATATGGTCGCAAAAATTCGCATCGGGAACGGACCCTACCGTAGATCTGATGGCGTGACGGTCGCGGAATAAATGCGACGCGAAGACGAAAAAGATGGTGCAGCAGTCCTTCGGCGGCGCGATGACGGCGGCGCGATGTCGGCGACGATCTCCGGCGAACGGCGGTGTCCTCCCCTTTTTCTCCCTCTTCTTCCCCTTCTTTTTCTCTTTTTTTCTTCCCTGGGCGCCTCTGTTTCTCTGTTCCCGGCGGCCTTTCTTCTCTGGAAACGGCGGCTGGGTCTGGCGACTTTTCCTCCTTGCTGGCGGCTGCTGGTTCGTGGGGAAAAAGGGCCTAGGCCTGGGTCCTACTTATAGGGGCGGCACTAGGGTGCGTCACCGGTAGAAACGGAAGCGGTTGGGAGTCACGTGGCACCGGGAAACACGGCAGAAGAGTCGGACGCGGAAGGGAGAGCGAGAGTTTTGGGATAGGACGTTACAGCGGGAGACGGCGGGGGAGACGCGCGGTGGGGCCGGCTGCGGCGCGTGCGCGCGTGCGTCCGTCGGGCGGGCTGCGCGAGGCGGGCGGCGCGCGGTGGGACGGGGCCTCGGGGCGGGCGCGGCGTCACCAGGGGGCGGGGCCCGGCGCTGGCAGCGCAGCGCGCGCTGCGCTCAGGCGGCGCGGTAAGCGGGCAGGCGGCGGTGGGGCCCCCGGGCGAGCGCGCGTGGGAGCGTGGCACCGGGGCGCGGTGCGGAGCGGGCCGGCTCGGCCGGCTGGCCGCTGGCCACCGGGCGGCTCCTGGTTTTTTTTTTATACATATATTATATTATATTTTATTACTTATATTTTATTTATTATTATTTTTTTTTTCATTTTACTTATTTATTATTTATATAAATATATTTATTTATTATATATAATTTATTTATATATATATGTTTCTTTTTATATATATATATATATTATTATTTATATTTATTCCCTAATATATGTTTTACGCTATAATTATGGGTTTCTTTTCTTCCTTTGCCACACGTATTTGTATATGCATATGTTTTATTCTTTCATTCTACTAGTGTTAATGCATGACCATGTATGCAATGCATGATGCGAAAATTTAGGGTGTTACAAACCTACCCCCCTTAAAGTGAATCTCGCCCTCGAGATTCGATAGCGTGGGGAAAAGATGAGGGAATTCTGCCTTCAGGTCTTCTTCACGTTCCCATGTAGCTTCGGCTTCCGTATGGTGTTTCCATTGCACTTTGCACCAACGGATCCTCTTATTTCTCGTGACTCTTTCCTTCATATCCAAAATTTTGATAGGTTGTTCGACATAGGACAAATCCTCCTGAAGTTCTAACTCGTCCATCGGCACTTGTTCTTCAGGTACCCTGAGACACTTCTTGAGTTGAGAGACGTGAAACACGTCGTGTACATCGGAGAGATACGTCGGCAGCTCAAGTCGATAAGCTACCTCTCCTCGCTTGTCCAGAATCTTAAATGGTCCGATGTAACGCGGTGTGAGTTTTCCCTTGACGTTAAATCGTCGTTGACCTCTGATAGGTGACA
Organism: Tuctoria greenei; assembly: GCA_036927565.1. Classification (NCBI taxonomy): domain Eukaryota; kingdom Viridiplantae; phylum Streptophyta; class Magnoliopsida; order Poales; family Poaceae; genus Tuctoria; species Tuctoria greenei. Next base: position 133,178,769 of record JAYESD010000006.1, read on the forward strand.
CTTTGAGGTATACAAAATCTCCAACTTCAAAGGTCAAACTCCTTCGCCTATTATCAGCATAACCTTTCTGTCGAGACTGGGCAGCCTTTAAGTTTTCCCGTATTATCTGGACTTGCCTTTCAGCTTCTTGTAACACGTCGGGACCAAACACTTGATTCTCTCCGGTTTCATTCCAAAACAAGGGAGTCCTACATTTCCTTCCGTATAATGCTTCATAGGGTGACATTTTCAAACTTGCTTGGTAACTATTGTTGTACGAGAATTCAGCATGCGGCAAACTTTTATCCCAACTTTTCCTAGCACATGCTCTCAACATGTCTTCCAAAATTTGGTTGGTCCTCTCGGTTTGTCCATCTGTCTGAGGGTGATACGCCGAACTAAAGTTCAGCCTTGTTCCCATTGCTTCATGCAATTTCTGCCAAAATCTGGAGGTGAATTGAGAACCTCTATCCGAGACTATCTTCTTCGGTACTCCGTGTCGGCACACAATATGCTCCATATACAATTCTGCTAGCTTTGTGGTGGTATATGTGGTCTTGACAGGAATGAAATGAGCTGATTTTGTCAATCGATCCACAATAACCCATATTGAATCATAGCCAGACTGAGTTCGCGGTAATCCAACTATAAAGTCCATACCAATCTCTTCCCACTTCCACTCCGGGATCTTCAATGGTTGTAGCAATCCGGCTGGCCTTTGATGTTCAGCTTTAACTCGTTGGCACACATCACACAGTGCAACATATTCGGCTATGTCCTTTTTCATGCTGGCCCACCAGTAGCATGTCTTTAAGTCCTTGTACATCTTCGTACAGCCAGGATGAATTGAGTAAGGCGAGTCATGTGCCTCCTTCAATATTGTTTCTCGGATATGCCTAACATTAGGTACCACAATCCTCTTTCCAAGCCATAAGGTACCCTGTTCGTCCTCATCAAACCGGAATTCTTTTCCTTCTTGGGTCCTTTCCTTGATTTCTTGTATTTCCTTGTCCTTTGTCTGTCCTTCCCGTATTTCCTGCTCTAATGTTGGGTTGACTTCCATCGTTCCCATCTCATTTATGAATCCAAGGTTCAACCGTTCAAACTCCTTACATAACTCGGATGGCAGTTCTTGAACTGTAAGTTGATGACTTACTCCCTTTCGGCTCAAAGCATCGGCCACTACGTTGGCCTTCCCTGGGTGATAGTTGATTCCCACGTCATAATCCTTGATGAGCTCCAACCATCGGCGTTGCCTCAGGTTCAGATCCGTTTGCGTAAATATGTACTTGAGACTCTTGTGATCTGTATAAATCTCACATCGGTGACCAAAAACATAGTGTCTCCATATCTTCAAGGCGTGTACCACGGCTGCGAGTTCAAGGTCGTGCGTAGGATAATTCAACTCATGTTTCTTTAGTTGCCTCGATGCATAAGCTACCACTTGGCCTTCTTGCATGAGCACACATCCTAATCCTTGTCTTGATGCATCACAATATATATCAAAACTCTTGCTCACGTCCGGTAATACTAACACTGGGGCGGTTGTCAATCTTTTCTTTAACTCTTCAAAGCTATCCTGACAAGCTTGAGTCCATCGGAATGCCTTTCCCTTCATGAGTAATTCGGTCATAGGCTTGGCTATCTTGGAAAAATCCTTTATGAATCGGCGGTAATATCCAGCCATTCCAAGGAAACTTCGAATCTCCTTGACATTCTGTGGCGGTTCCCACTTAAGCACATCTCTCACCTTCCCTGGGTCAACTGATACTCCTCCTCCGGAAATAATATGGCCTAAGAAAGAGACTTCCCGTAACCAAAATTGACATTTACTGAACTTGGCGTACAATTGATGCTCCCTCAATTTCTGCAGCGTAAACCTCAAGTGTTCCTCGTGTTCCTTCTCATCCTTCGAGTAGATCATAATATCATCGATGAACACTACAACGAACTTATCCAGATATTCCATGAAGACCTTATTCATAAGATACATAAAGTACGCAGGCGCATTTGTCAATCCAAATGACATGACGGTGTACTCATAAGATCCATATCGTGTCCGAAATGCTGTCTTGGGTATATCCGATGGTCTAATCTTCATATGGAAGTATCCTGACCGCAAGTCGATTTTGGAGAAAATACAGGCACCCTTCATTTGGTCGAACAAATCCTCAATACGGGGCAGTGAGTACTTGTTCTTAATTGTCACTTCGTTGAGAGCCCTATAGTCCACACACATCCTCTGGGTTCCATCCTTCTTATCTACGAAGAGCACTGGGGCTCCCCACGGGGATGAGCTTGGGCGTATAAAACCCTTCTCTAGCTGCTCTTGAATTTGCTTCTTGAGCTCTGCTAATTCCTTAGGAGGCATCCTATACGGCCTCTTAGCTATAGGTGCAGTTCCGGGTATCAACTCAATGGCGAATTCTATGTCACGATCAGGTGGCATACCTGGCAACTCATCTGGGAACACGTCCGGGTACTCGCGAACGATCGGAATGCTTTCCAATGTCACTTCTTCCACGTGATTCAGCATCGCTTTTCCTCTTGCAGGTTGGGCTGCTTCAACTTCAATGCGTGTACCATGTTCACTTGTCAACTGCACAATCCTCTCGGCGCATTGAATGACTCCATTATACTTGCTCAACCAGTCCATTCCAAGTATTATGTCTATTCCTTGGGAGTCCAATACTATGAGGTTTGCGAGAAAGTCTACCCCCCTTATTTTAATGCTTACTTTCGGACATACTATATTTGTCCTCATCTCTCCGCCAGGAGAACTTACTAGCATAGTTTGCTTCATATGAGATATAGGCAAATTGTACTTGGCAACATACTTTGACGAGATGAATGAATGAGATGCTCCTGAATCAAATAAAATAGTCGCGGGGTTGGAGTTGGCGAGAAACATACCAATCACGACGTCATCAGCTTGCTGGGCTTCCTCAGTAGAGATATGATTCACATTGCCACGAGCAAAATTCTGTTGTCCACAGTTGCCTTGTGGTGCTCCTCCATTTGGTCGCGGGTGATTTGGCCTTGGTGCATTGTTCATAGGTCCATTGTTTCTCTTGGGGCATTGACTCGCAAAGTGTCCGGGTTCTCCACACGCATAGCATGTCTTACCACCCATAGCATTGGGGAAGTTTGGGCGCATCTGGTTTTGAGCATTTGCCGCCATGTTAGGACGCGGCGCAGGTGGCACAGGATTGCGAGGCGCTTGCATGGCAGGGCGTTGCTGCGGTGGCTGATTTGGGCGGGGCGGATAAGCAGTGCGGTATGCAGGAGCAGAGGGGTTGTATTGTGGTGCAGTAGGTGGTGCATAGCGGGGGCGAACATGGCTTCCTTGCTGCGGTCCATGATGTGACATCTTCCTCTTGTTGTCCTGCTCCATCTCACGAATCTTGTTCTCAACCACAATAGCCTTGTCAACCAGCTTTTGGAAGTTTGGATAATCAGTATTGAGCAACTGGACTTGAATTTCATTGTTGAGACCTCTCATAAACAGATACTGCTTCCTACTATCAGTTTTGATGTCTTCTGGGACATATCTTGATAATTGAGTGAATTTGTTGAGATACTCACTCACACTCATCCTTCCTTGCCTGAGATTTTCAAAGTCTTGTCTCCTCAGTATCATAACTCCTTCAGGTACATAGTGGGAACGGAAACTCTGTTTAAACTCAGCCCAAGTGATTGTTTCCTGGTTATCATGAGCGTTGCAAAGAGCTTCCCACCAGTCAGCGGCTGCTCCAACTAGTTGATGTGATGCAAAGAGAACCTTCTCCCTATCAGTGCACTGGACAATAGCAAGTTTCTTCTCAACCGACTTCAGCCAATCATCAGCTTCCATTGGGTCTGTGGCTTGTGCAAAGGTAGGCGGTCTGGTCCTCATGAACTCTCCCAAACGGTTGTGATGTGGCGGGGGTGGTGGTGGAGGCAGGTGGGGCTGATTGTTGTTGCCAGCTTGCAGCTGTCCCATGGTCTGTATCATGGTCTGCATGAGCTGGTTCTGCATAGCTAACAGTTGTTCAATGTTGATAGCTCCATGAGCATGTCCCTGGTTGTTCTGAGGTACTTCATTGCGCTCCTCCTCATCGTTGGCATCCCTCTGGTTACGAGTTCTCACCATCTGTTGGCGAAAGAAAGGTGGGGATAGAAGGATTTAGAATTTGGAAGGAAACGTCCCAACTATATGCATCAAGGTATGTGACACTAAATAATCCTTTATTAATATAGACCTATATTAAGAGGATGTGGACAATTGCCGAAGCATCCCACAACTCTCTACTAAACACACAAGCACTCAAACAAGCACCAAACAGAATTTACAAAGATCCTAAAAGAAGTAATACAACTCAAGGCCACACAAGTATATCTACATCGCTCTTATTTACTAATGGGGGTGTGCCTATCCTTGAGTCGTGGCATAGGTCGAGGACTACTCGTCGTCGAGCGGGAACTCATCCGGGTCCTCGTCGTCGTCGTCGTCGTCGTCGGGGTCCTCGGGGTCCTGTGGGTCCTGGGGTGGTGAGGCAGCAGGCGGCGGTGGTGCGGTAGACGCCACACTGGAAGGTTCCTCGTCAGAGGACTCCTCAGAGGATGACTCACGCTGACCGTTGCGACGGTCTGGAGAGTCCGGGGTCCACATCGGGGTATCGGACGCGTAGTCGTCCGGGTCCTCGTCGGTGATCCGACGATACCTCCTGATTATCGCCTCATGGCGCTGGGCGAGGTCGCGTCCATCCTGGATCTCCTGCTGCGCCCTCTGAAGTCGGGCACTCAGCTGGGTCACGTCGCCAACAGTCTGACGAGACTGCGGGAGGTCCAGGGGTCTCTCCACGTGTCTGGAGACGAAGCGCGCAGTGCCACTAGGACGCTGCGGGACGAAGGCGTGAACCGTGTCCTCTAGACGGAAACGGCGGGCGTGGCTCCAGAAAGTGGCTGCTTCCCAGCTAGCATCCTGCTCTGCAGATCGGCGGGAGCTCCTCCAAGCAGGGCTGCTGTGGGTCTTCACCAACTCGTCACCGTAGTAGATATAAATTTTGCAGCTCCACTCCTTCCTACCGGGGTGCTGCACTCCAGTGGTGTGGTAGGAGAGCGAGAGGCTGTGGTGACGGTAGCCAGCCTCACGGAGTAGGGCACGGAGACGGTGTCGCAACTGTCCTGCGGCTCTGCCGTCAGAACGGATCACCACGGGGTGACGGGGGTCGACGGCCGGAGAGCGACTAGCCAACCTACGCGGGGGCACGAGTCCACCAGTCGACTTACGAGGGGTTGTCTTGGTGCGGGCCATCTACAAGAAACAGAATACATTAGAAAAATAATGAAAAACAAATCTGAAAATTTCAGCGGCTAAACGGCGGACAAAGAGCGGTGCAGCGGTTCCAAAAGAACGAAAAATAAAGAGAAAAATTACAGCAACCAACACAATAATTTTACCCACACATAATAGCAGCAAAACACACCGTTTTCGCGAAGACTTATACAGCAAAACAGCAGCACCTAATATTGCTCACTTCTGAAAATTTTTATCAAAAACGCAGCAGCGATCAATACTTTTTGCGGCCGAAAATAAAGGAAACAAAACAGCAGCAAAAATTTTCGAAAATAGCATATTAGAAGAGTGTTCCTAAGTGCTCTAGAGTGTCCATTCTATCTAGGCTTGCGTCCTACGGTCAACGCGGCTCTGATACCAATTTGGGACACCCGGTTCCGCATATGAACCAAGCGTAACGCATATGTGTGCCCAGGATGTTCAACACACATACACGAGTGATTCACAAATGATAAACAGAATTTAACCACGTCTTAACTAATAAATAAGTACTTTATTACAATAATCCAATAGTTCACGAATAATATAACTCTAAATAATTGCAGCGGAAAATAAACTAAACAGCACGACTCCAATCCACAGGCAATTGACGGCGGTACGCAACCTAGTACTCCTCGTGATCCTCAGGGTACTCCCAATTGTCTCCAGTAGCTGTTGGGGGGGATTGCAAGGGTGAGTACATGTCGTACTCAGCAAGTGTGGAAAGTATGACATGTGGCTTATTCAAATGACGACAATAATAATGGCTAAGTGCTGAAAAGTACAGTAAAACATTTGAAAAGCATTATACTATGTCTATGTGAAATAAATCCCATCATATTAACAATATCCAATTATTACCAACATTACCATTATCCATGTCCAATTACCATAACTCAATTTCATAACCATTACCAAACCATAACCATCCATAACCATTACCAAATCATAACCATCCCAAATTCCAATTCCCAACTCTAATCATGTAGGTCATCCAGGCGCTCATAACCGGGAGCACGGCTATCATGATAGTTTTTAACACTCTGCAGAGGTCGTACCACTTTACCCACATGTTTGTGATTTTATCACCTTTCGATGACTAAGAAACCTCCATTGTGCCATCTCACACTTCCGTAGGTGTGTGGCCAAGAGATCACAAAATAGCCTTTCAAAAGGGACTACTAGTATGTACGGCCCCACTAAGGTTTCACCGGCAGGCTTGAACCTCTATTCTCCCACCCACGGGTCCCCTCGTGTGCCATGCGGATCCCAGGGCAGTCCTCCTCGACTCCCATTCCCCGCGCCATCCAATGGTCCATACAATACTAGCAGCGCTCCTAATTATTCAGCTACGCCGCACCCATACTTGGCCTTGTGGTGGCACTGTTGACCTGGCATATTCTCGCATGAACCGGTCCTTAGATCTAAGGCAAGCAAACCACCATAACATCCAACCCATCCACATAACCATGCTTGCTTAGATCACCCATCGTATTGACCAGTTCACATTAACCAGAATATCATTGATGCATAATTAAATGTGTAGTGTTGTTTACCATCCCAATTAATTAAGCGAAGCAAAAAGGTAAAAACCCTTCCCGACTCTCTACCATAATTCCAGGTGACAAGGGTGGTCAAACAAAACTAGTAAACTTCCTACCATAGGGTTCCCATCAATTTGACACAAGCATGCAAGTTCGCAAACAAAACATTTAATTTAAAATAGGATCAATATGCTTCAAGGACACTTGCCTTGCTCCGGCGGATGGGGTTGCTCAAGCGCTTCGAAATCTTGGGTTTGGAAATCCTCGTACGCAACCTCTTGAGCACGTTCCTCTACGCGTGATCATACATACAAGAAAACATATACAATTCAACATAATGCACACAAAATAATCAACATGCAATGACATGTATGCATGCACAATTTAATAATTAATTTACTACGGTCGTTTATTATTTAGATGCGTCTAGTTCATACGCGTTCATAAGGGTTTACGGGGATTTTAGGGTGGATTAATGCTGCTGAAATAAAATTTATGGTGCGACTAAAATTAATTTACGCCTACTAGATTCAATATGGTCGCAAAAATTCGCATCGGGAACGGACCCTACCGTAGATCTGACGGCGTGACGGTCGCGGAATAAATGCGACGCGAAGACGAAAAAGATGGTGCAGCAGTCCTTCGGCGGCGCGATGACGGCGGCGCGATGTCGGCGACGATCTCCGGCGAACGGCGGTGTCCTCCCCTTTTTCTCCCTCTTCTTCCCCTTCTTTTTCTCTTTTTTTCTTCCCTGGGCGCCTCTGTTTCTCTGTTCCCGGCGGCCTTTCTTCTCTGGAAACGGCGGCTGGGTCTGGCGACTTTTCCTCCTTGCTGGCGGCTGCTGGTTCGTGGGGAAAAAGGGCCTAGGCCTGGGTCCTACTTATAGGGGCGGCACTAGGGTGCGTCACCGGTAGAAACGGAAGCGGTTGGGAGTCACGCGGCACCGGGAAACGCGGCAGAAGAGTCGGACGCGGAAGGGAGAGCGAGAGTTTTGGGATAGGACGTTACAGCGGGAGACCGCGGGGGAGACGCGCGGTGGGGCCGGCTGCGGCGCGTGCGCGCGTGCGTCCGTCGGGCGGGCTGCGCGAGGCGGGCGGCGCGCGGTGGGACGGGGCCTCGGGGCGGGCGCGGCGTCACCAGGGGGCGGGGCCCGGCGCTGGCAGCGCAGCGCGCGCTGCGCTCAGGCGGCGCGGTCAGCGGGCAGGCGGCGGTGGGGCCCCCGGGCGAGCGCGCGTGGGAGCGTGGCACCGGGGCGCGGTGCGGAGCGGGCCGGCTCGGCCGGCTGGCCGCTGGCCGCCGGGCGGCTCCTGGTTTTTTTTTTATACATATATTATATTATATTTTATTACTTATATTTTATTTATTATTATTTTTTTTTCATTTTACTTATTTATTATTTATATAAATATATTTATTTATTATATATAATTTATTTATATATATATATGTTTCTTTTTTTATATATATATATATATATTATTTATATTTATTCCCTAATATATGTTTTACGCTATAATTATGGGTTTCTTTTCTTCCTTTGCCACACGTATTTGTATATGCATATGTTTTATTCTTTCATTCTACTAGTGTTTAATGCATGACCATGTATGCAATGCATGATGCGAAAATTTAGGGTGTTACATGACCTTTGCCAACGCGTAGTTCGTTGGCAGCAGACTCCGTTTGCGGGGTCTTCTCACCATATTTTATTTAGCGTCGACGGCTGGTCCCCCTAGCTTTACCGGAGCTTGGTTGCTCTGGTGATGCTCGTTTTCAATGCTTAACATTGATTACAAGCCATCTAGGGGAGTCGGAGCTTTGTTAGCTCCAACTTTTCTCCATCAATGTAGATTTTTTATTTTTCCTGCACACTGAAGCCAAGAAAAATAGTAAAATTCATTTCTTGCCTATAACTTCGTCGCGGCTTACGATTTTCAAGAAAATTTTAGGTCAAATGCGATTCTAAATACAACCGAATGTGTTGTCTTTTCTTTCAGATCCAATTGTACTTGGACCCACCTTACTTCGGCCTGCCGGGGTGTAGGTAGAGTGGCGTACTTAGGGTGCTTGACCAGGCTAAGTCGATAGCACACTCCGGCCCTAGATTGGCTTAGCGGCATTCAGGCGAGTGGGCCATGAACAATATTTGAATCCAAAAGAATCGACAATACAACTCGAATCGTATATGAACCGGTCGAACAAAATTTTTTTAAGAATTGCACGTCTTTTTTATAGACAAGAAAGAGAAAAATAAAAAATGTTGAGCCTGTACAAAATGAATGCACGTGGAGTCTGTTTCACATGAAGATGTCTTTCATTATAGGTCCGGGGTACAGGGGAAACAAGTACACTCTTAGGGTACGGAACCAAGCTAAGCGTGTTTCATTTCTCGTTTGACCCAGGGTAGCTAGCCACACTTTCAGTCCTGAGACTGTGACAAGTGTTGCATGAACTTTGCGGACCTTCCGGGAAAGGTCCGGCTGTTCTCCCGGAGGAACTACCCGACTCTGTACAATGACTCTATAACATACACCTCAAGTTACTACAGACTCACCTTCGTGATTTTAAGTGTAGAACTTACGGAGGTGCTCAATGTTCCAACGATTTGGGAGAGGTGTCCCATCCTCGGTAGCCAAGCGAACGCTTCCAGGACGGGATACTTTAATCACTCGGAAGGGTCCCTCCCAGCCGGGGGAGAGTTTGTTTAACCCTTCTCTGGATTGTATTCTCCGTAGCACCAGATCGCCTTCCTCGAGCTGTCGGTTGTGTACATGCCGCTGATGATAGCGCCGAAGGGCTTGGCGGTATCGGGCATTCTGAACAGCTGCTTGGCACCTTCCCTCCTCAAGGAGGTCTAGGTCTTCACGCCAGAGCTGGTCCTGCGTGGCTTCGTCGAAGTTCCGGATCCGGAATGACCCCAAGGTGATTTCCGAAGGAAGGATTGCTTCAGCTCCATACACCAGGAAGAAGGGTGTCTCTCTAGTTGACCGGTTTGGAGTTGTCCTGTTGGCCCATAAAGTGGGCGGAAGCTCTTCAATCCAGTTGGCTCCATGTTTTTTCAAGCGCTCATAGGTGCGCGTTTTGAGTCCTTTAAGGATTTCAGCATTTGCTCTCTCGGCTTGGCCATTGCTGGTTGGGTGAGCTACGGAGGCGTAGCAAACTTGAATGCTGAGGTCTTCGCAATATCCTTGAAATGCAGAGTTTGTGAAATGGGTCCCATTATCAGTGATGATTTTGTTTGGGACTCCAAATCTGCATACAATGGACTGCAAAAAGTTGATAGCTGATTCCTTGTTGATTGTCACAACTGGAGTTGCTTCCGGCCACTTGGTGAACTTGTCAATGGCAACGTACAGGAACTTGTAACCTCCGACGGCTCTTGGGAAAGGTCCCAAGATGTTCATCCCCCACACAGCGAAGGGCCATGTAGGAGGTATCATTTGTAGGGGCTGAGCCGGTGTGTGAATTTGCTTTGCATGAATTGACATGCTTCGCATTTCTTCACCAGCTCAGTTGCATCCTGGAGTGCTGTAGGCCAGTAGAAGCCATGCCGAAAGGCTTTACCAACCAGCGTGCGGGAAGACGCGTGGTTCCCACACTCGCCTCCATGGATTTCCGCGAGGAGCTCGCAACCTTCTTCCCTTGTGATGCACCGCATTAGGATGCCGTTGGCACCGCGCCGGTAGAGATCCCCTTCTACCAACGTGTATCTTTTAGCCAATCTGACTACCCGGTCAGCGGATACATCATCGTCAGGAAGGATGTTGTCTTTCAAGTAGCTCCGGATCTCCCAGATCCATGCATTGGAACTAACTTGAGCATTTGAGTCTTGCGTGCTGGGTTGCTCGGAGCTTCCGGCAGCACCTACGACCCTTGATGGCTGCCATGGTAACAGGGCCATCGGGACCGTCAGCTTCGGGATGCTGATCTCGCCCCCTTCGCTCAGTTCGGCAAGCTGAGCTGTGGGTTTTGACAACCTCCGGACAAAAGTTCCGTCAGGAGCCGGAGCTCCAGTTGACGCTTTCGTCGAAAGTTTGTCGGCTTCAGCATTGTGGGCACGCTGGACATGGTGGAGATTTAGGACTTCAAAGTCGTTCTGAAGCCTCTGGACTTCAAGGAGGTAAGCAGCTAGCTGGAGATTGTTGCAGGAGCATTCACCCTTCACTTGCTTAATGATGAGCTGTGAATCTCCCTTGACCAGCAGTTGCTTGACATCATATGACAGCGCCACCTTTAGTCCGTGGATGAGTGTTTTGTACTCCGCCATGTTGTTGGTCGCCTTGAAGTCAAGGTGTACCATGTATTTTACCTTCTCTCCGATTGGTGCGAGGAGAAGGATTCCAGCTCCGGCCCCCTGCTTTTGCATGGAGCCGTCAAAGTAGAGGGTCCAATGAGGCTCGGTGAAGACTGGAGCTTTGTGTTCCGGCTTCTGCTCACTGGGGCCCCCAGGGTTTGATGAAGAGGGAGTCCATTCAGCCACGAAGTCTGCCAATGCTTGACTCTTGACTGCTTGCCTTGAAATGAATTCGAGATCGAATTCGGCCAATTCTGCTGCCCACTTTGCAATATTCCTAGTTGAGTAGGGATTATGCAAGATTGCTCGAAGTGGGTAAGAGGTCACCACTGAGATTTTGTGAGCTTGGAAATAATAGCGAAGCTTCCTGGAGGCAATAAGAACTGCATAGAGCAGCTTATGCACCTCTAGGTATCGAGTCTTGGCATCATGTAGTACTTCACTAATGAAGTATACTAGGCGCTGAATGGTCCGGACCCTCCCGGAGGGGCCCGGAGCTTCCTCTTCACTGACTCGGATCCTCCCAGAGGGATCCGGATTTTCTTCGGGGACCTCCGGGTCCAGGCTGGAGGAACCCGGAGCTTCTTCAGAAGCGACCTGGACCCTCCCGGAGGGGTCTGGGTCTTCTGAAGTAACTTCTTGTGGATTCGAGTCTGGGAGCTGGGACCCAGACTCGCTTTCAGGGACCTCCGGACCCTCTCGAATGGGTTTGGATTCCTGAGTATGGGGTAGTTCTGGTCTCTCCGCGACCAGGACCATACTGACGACTTCGTCAGTGGCTGAAATATAAAGCAGCAAAGGCTCACCAGGGTTCGGAGCTACCAGAATTGGTAGTGTGGTGAGGAACTGTTTTAGCTCCTGGAATGCATTTTCTGCTTCTTCGGACCATTGGAATGGTCCGGTCTTCCTCAATAACTTGAAGAAGGGGAGTGCGCGTTCCGCCAGTCTTGAAATGAACCGGTTGAGGGCTGCTAGACATCTAATTAACTTTTGGACATCTTTTATGCGGGCTGGTGGCTGCATGTCTTCAATGACCTTGATCTTCGCCGGATTAGCTTCTATGCCCCAGTGACTTACCAGGAAACCAAGAAGTTTTCCGGAGCTAACCCCGAAGACACACTTGTCTGGGTTTAGCTTTGTGCGGGTGACCCGCAGCTTATCGAAGACAGCCTGCAAGGTGTCAAGGAGTGACTCCTTGTTTTTGACCTTGACCACGATGTCATCGACGTACACTTCCACTATGTCTCTAATGAGTTCTTCAAAAGTTTTGTACATAGCTCGTACAAAGGTTGAAGCTGCATTCTTGAGACCAAATGGCATGGTTGTATAACAGTACAATCCATCCACTATGATGAAAGAGGTATGCTCTTCATCTTCCCTAGACATTCTGATTTGATTATACCCAAAATATGCGTCTAGGAAACACAGTAATTCACACTCGGAGGTGGAATCCACTATCTGATCTATTCTAGGTAGTGGGAATGGACCTTTTGGACATGCCTTATTTAGTGTTGTGTAGTCGATACACATCCGAAGCTTCCCACCGGCCTTGGGCACAACGACTGGGTTTGCCAGCCATTTTGGATGGAAGACTTCTCGGATGAATCCAGCTTCGAGCAACTTCTTCACTTCTTGTCGAATGAAGTTTTGTCGCTCTACAGATTGCTTTCGAGGCTTCTGATGCACAGGCCGGGCGTCGGGTAGATCTTCAGATTGTGCTCAATCACTTCCCTGGGGATCCCAGGCATTTGTGACGGTTGCCAGGCAAACACGTCGACATTAGCCCGGTGGAAAGTGATGAGCGCGAGTTCCTATTTGTCGTTCAACCCCCCCCCCCCCCCGATATACGGGTGGTCTGAGTGGCATTGGAACCGATTTGGACGACTTTGACGGGAATGTCGGTGTCGCCGATTGGCTGCACACGAGGTGCAGAAGTCGAGCCTCGCTGACGAATGCTCGGGGGTTTTGGAGCTTGCTCCTGCCTGGAGTCCTCCTCTTGCGCCATAGTAAGCGCATGAAGTTCTTCCAGAGCAGTTACTCCAGAAGTACGATCTCCGCAGATCCGGAGAACACCTACCGGTGTTGGCATTTTTAACACCAGGTAGCCATAATGAGTAGCTGCCATGAATTTGTACAAGGCAGGCCTACCCAAGATGGCGTTGAAGGGTAAGTTGATCTGAGCAACGTCAAAGAACAACTTCTCGGTGCGATACTTCTCCCGTGTCCCGAAGGTAACGGGAAGGGTAATAGCTCTGAGTGGGGTAATGGCTCCCGGACCTACTCTGGAGAAAGGTCGGGAGGGGTGGAGAACCGAAGGTCAGAGCTGAAGCTTGGTAAAAGCTTCGAAGCTTATGAGGTTTAGCCCCGAACCTCCGTCTACCATGACATGGTGGAGCTGGATGTTATTGATGGTAGGAGATACCATCAAAGGTAGCTGACCTGCTCCCACCATGCTTCGAGGGCAGTCCAAAGCATAAAAAGTGATGGTTGTGTCCATCCACTTCCGATGAGGCTCCGCCCCTGGCTGTAGGAGCTACATCAGCCATGTCCCGACGCATAGTCTTGATGACGCGGCGGGAGGTGATGTCCCATGACCCACCAAAAATGGTGTTCATGGTCTTCCAACGCTCGTTGTCGGAGATGTTGGAATCGTCGTCGACGGAGGTGTAGACGGCCTTCAGGACCTTTTTGGGATCCTAAAAACCTAACTCCTCTTCAGTCGGAGCTTCATCGACTTTTTGTTTTCCTTCCCTCTATCAGAAAGGAGCTTCTTCCCAGTGCTTATTATAGCACTCGGCAAGGTTTTGGACCTCCCGGCAGTCTTCCAAACTGTGGCTGCCCGTTTTGTGAATTGGACACCACACTTTGGGTTTGCCACCGTCTTCAGAAGACGGTCGAGGTCGCTTCTCGGGGCGTGGCCCCCGGCCACCCGGAGCTGCAGCAGCTGCAGCATTGGATGCACCGGCCGACGGCTTCTTCTTGCCGTTGGTCTTTTTCTTCTTCTTGCCACTCCCGGGGTAGCGGCTTCTTCTTTGGGGCATTTCTTGTGATCCTCCAGAGTTGGTTTGGAGTGCATTTCACGGCCCTCCGCAGCTCTGGCACATTTGTCGGCCAAACTGAAGAGTTCCGTGACACTGGTGATCTCCTTGATCGCCAGTTTCTCCAGCATCTTCTTATCCCGTACACCCTGTCTAAATGCCACAATGACAGAAGCGCTAGAGATAGAAGGGATAGTGTTTCGTACTTGAGAGAATCTCTGGATGAATGATCGCAGTGATTCTCCCCCTTTTTGCACAACTGCAAAAAGGTCCAGTTCAGTGTCTGGTCGGGTGTATGAACTCCCGAAGTTGGCGGTGAACTGCCGGCACAGCTCCTCCCAACTGTTGATGGAGTTGGGTGGAAGGCTCATAAACCAGGACCTGGCGGTCCCAATCAAAGCCACTAGGAAATAATTGGCCATTACGGCCTCATTTCCTCCAGCTGCCAAAATAGCAGTGGAGTAAATCTGAAGAAATTCGACAGGATTAACGGTCCCGTCGAACTTCTCCGGCAGGTGAGGCCAGAACTTCTGTGGCCACCTGACCATACGCAGATGCATGGCCAGGGCTGAACAGCCTCCTCCTACTCCTTCAGGAGCAAGAACATCTTGAGCTTCTCGTCTTTCACGAGCACGCTCAATATGGACTCGACCATCTTGTTGGCGATATCGGCGATCAAGCTCCGCCCAGAGGTCATGAGTTGAAAGCCTTGATACCGTGTGAGTGCGTCGTGCCCCGGAGGGCAACAACGTCACCTGTTGTGATGCAGCACGTCTCCTGTTGTTGGAAACGTGCGGACCAAGTCTGCCAGACAAGGTTCGTCGCTGCGATGGGGCCCGTCCTGAAGGAGGAGGACCCTGGTTGCTGATGCGGTCGGCTGCTGATGCAACCAAATGTTCCACATCGGCCCTCCACTGCTCCAGTGCATCCCGGGATGCATCCGGAGGTGGTGGGCGTTGGAGAAGAGCACGTGCTGCATGGAGCGCGTGTTCCGGGTTGTCATGATTTGCCGACGCTATGATTGACGCCGGTGCACCATCGCGTTGTCCAGCTTGATTTGCTGGTGGAGGCGGCGGTGGTGGAAGTGTGACTCCTGCTGGCGCTGGGGCTCCTGCTGGTGGCTGCATATTGGAGGGATTGCCCCCAACAGCTTGAACAGTAGGATGACCGTTGGATGATCCAGCAGCTAAGTTTACCATTCTTGAAATCTCAGGTGCCCCCTACCTGGCGCGCCAACTGTCGGTGGTTTGGATCCGGCAGATCTCCCGACACTACTAAAGTGTTAGAGGAGTTTGATGTTCGGTGTGGGCGCGCGGAGATTCAAGAAGGTGAATTGTAAATGACACAGGAGACACGGAGATTTACGTGGTTCGAGCCGCCTGAGCGTAATACCCTACTCCACGGGATGTGTTGGTGTTGTATTGGTTGTTTGAGCTCAAAGTGAGTTTAGAGTGTAAAGTGAGCGTATCGTGTATCGAGCGTGTATGGAACGTATGGCCCCCTCTATGTATCGTCGGCCTGTCCTTTTATAGTACAAGGGCAGAACGTTACAAGTTAGCCTGGCCCGACATGTGGCCCCGGCGGTTACTGATATTGATACACATTCAACACATTT
This sequence comes from Tuctoria greenei, assembly GCA_036927565.1. Taxonomy (NCBI): domain Eukaryota; kingdom Viridiplantae; phylum Streptophyta; class Magnoliopsida; order Poales; family Poaceae; genus Tuctoria; species Tuctoria greenei. Next base: position 133,194,556 of record JAYESD010000006.1, read on the forward strand.
AATTGCCCTTAATGACCGAGTCATGGGCTTTGACAGCACCGTTAATGGTAATTAAGGTCGTCCGATCGTGTGTCATTAATATGGTATTAATGACACTTAATCGGGTCTTGAAGTCCTTGATTCCCCTTCGAAGATTCGGAGCCGTTGTGGAGTCTTCCAGAGGTTAGAGGCTGAAGATCCGACGGTTGGACACGTGGCAGCTTCGGAGCATACTGTGGGAAACAGGTAGCTCCGGAGCTACCTGACACGTGTTAGTTCCGGAGCTTCCCTCGGTCTGGGGTTAGGTCCGGGGGTGCCATATCGGTACATAGCCCGGAGGTTCCCCCTTGTGGGCGGTAGCTCCGGTTTGATAGTACACGTGGCGACCCTGGGATTAACCATGTTGGAGAAGCGGGTCTGGTTATGTCTGACATGTGGGCCTCCGAATGTCTTCAAATCAAGTAGATGACTTTCCCTTGAGATCTTTGTAATCTCAAGGGGTGTACGGTTCCCAGGGTACCGACAGAAGGTATTATGGACATCATTGGAAGATGTTTGCACGTGTGCAAGAAGTGCATGGACGTGGTTACATAGTTCCGAGACGTGATGAAGAGATGTGGACGTAAAGAGTTGGTCGGAAAGGTCCAACCGACTAGGTTATGGACTCAGGCTGAGGCTGAGTCGGGTTTTGACTCAAATATGGAATGATTTGAGTTGGTTATGATAGGATTTCGTGTGGGTCATGAATTTGAAATGTATAGGAATGTGGGATACGTTCCTAAGGTGTTTGGAAGTCTTAAGATTGCTTCTATCTGCGTATAGAAGAATCCTAAGCAGTTATGGAAAGTTACAATTTGTGAACAGAGTAGGATTAGGTTCCGGATCTGAGTTGAGTTGGCTTTCCAGCTGGTTATATAAGCAAGGGAGACCAGAGCTTGTGGTGCACGACTTTGGGGCTGTTTCCTCTTGTGTTCTATTGAATAAAATTCGTAGTTTTAAGGAACTTTTGTGCCTTGTTCGTCCGACTTGTTCCAGACAAGTTTTACTCGTCGAGTTTCTGAACAGCACTACCTTTCGTCGGTGGTTTTATCATAACTCGAGTTTTACGGATCCAATTGACATGATTCTTTTTGGGTTGTCTTCACAACTTTATTATCTATCATCTTTCAAAATTTCATGGTCATTGGATTTGTAGTCTATGATCTACACGAGTTTCTTTGCAGCGTTCCAGAACTGTTTTTTTCTCGGGTAGGGCATATTGACCTTTGTTTGATCTATCGATCATACCTTGAGTTTTTCTCGACGGATTTGAGTGATTCTTGTTTTGTTGTCTTCATGACTTGATTATATCTGATATCTATCACTTTTGTCTCGGTGAAACACGTTTATATTAGTCTCACACATGATTTCTTTAACAGATCATTTTTCTGCTGAAGGGGTTGGGGTTTAATTGTTTCTGCTACGTAAGATTTTTAAATCTACCATTCACCCCCCCTTCTGGTAGCTTTTCACGTGCTCTTCGGTCCTACAATTGGTATCAGAGCCACGGTGCTCTAATCTTTATGATTTGCGCGTGTTTTTGACTAATCATCATGGAGAAGTACTCTGTCAAACCTTGTGTGTTCGCTGGTATTGATTTTCAGGTTTGGAAGGCACGCATGGAGGCTTTCATCCAGGCACAAGGCTTTGCAATATGGGAGAAGGTATACAAGCCTTACGAAGTGCCATCAAACGATCAAGTTACAACTACAAATCTGAGAGATGTCGAAACAACAACAAGGCTTGGAACTTGATCATACAAGGATTAACACAAAGCGACTTCGACCGTGTTGCACACCTCCGATCTGCATATGATGTGTGGAAAGCACTTTGTGACTACCACGAAGGATCCAACACAATCAAAGAGGTAAGGCAAGACATGTTCAAGAAAGAATACATGCGCTTCGAGATGCAACCCGGTGAGTCTATTGATGACCTTTTTGCTCGCTTTAATAAGATTCTCAGCAACTTGCGTAGTGTCAATGTTAATTTTTCAGATGCTGAAAATGCTAGGCAATTTCTAAGTGCATTAGATATGTCAAATTGGGAGATGAAAGTCACATTTATTCGTGAATCTACTATCATGAGTTCACTTACTTTAGATGTGCTATATTCCAGTTAAAAACTCATGAAATTGACATAATCTCACGTAAGAACCCCAACAAGTCTATTGCTTTTGTTTCTCAACGTGACATGCCTAGTTCCGGTCAAACATCATCTTGTGGTACACTTGCTTTGCTGTCCTCTCTAACCCTTGAACAGATTGAGGAGTTTCCAGAGGAGGAGCTAGTGCTCATCTCTACCCGGTTCTCAAAAGCATTGCAAAATGTGAGAACTAGAAGGAGAGGAAGCTCCAGACCTCAACGATGCTTTAAATGTGGTAAGACAAGACATTTTCATTTAGATTGCCCTAATCTTTTAGGTCCTACTTCCCGAGATGAAAAGAAAACAAGAATGAAGCACTCCTCTCCAAAAGATACGAAGAAAAAGAAGGGTTCTACAGGACGTCAATTGGTGAGCATTTTTATCTCAGCACTCCAGGAACTTGGCTCAAGCGACATGGACATTAGAAGTGATGAAGATGAAGATGATTTGGCAAACTAGTGCTTCATGGCGGGCAAGTCAAGATCAAGTATGGAGGAGGCAGAACACAACAGCGACAATGAAGAGGTATGTCCTACTTGCGAAGAAATGTGTGATGCTATTTCTCGTGCCACTGTTATTGTTAAGAAAAAGGACAAAAAGCTTAGGGACAATGCTGTTAAAATTGAGTCACTAGAATCTGAAATTAATCGTTTGAAATCCTTGATTCCTAGTGATGATTCTTGTTCCTCATGTGACTTAATATATGAACAATTGTCCTCCCTAAGAAGTGCACATACCTCCACACTTGATAAACTTGAACTTGAAATTGAAAAGAACAAAAAGCTTGCTGCACTTAATATTGGAAACTTAAAAGATGCTTCTTGTTCTACAATTGATTTGCATTGTTCTAGTTGTGATGATCTTGATAAGAAACTGCAAGATGCTATGAATGAAATCTCTATATTGAACAATGCTTTACGTTGTCATGAAGTTAAATATTGTTCCAATTGCAAATTAAAAGGAAAAACTTCATGTGAAAATTGCCTTGATCTGTCTAATAAACTTGATAACATGCATAAGACATTTGGTCGGTTTTGTAATGGGAATAAGAACCTAAACTTGCTGCTGAATTCATCCAAGTCTTGCAGTGATAAAACTGGTTTAGGTTTTGATTCTCATGCTCATGCTAAGGCACATCCACCTAAAATTGTAAAGTCATTAGGAAGTGGTTTCATTCAAACAGTTCCTAAACAAAAAGAAGTGGTTTTCAAATCTGCAGGAGTATTGTCTCATTCGGTTTCAAATAAAAATGTTGTTTGCTCATCTAAACATGAACACAAAGTTCAATATCATTGTACCTTATGTGGTAGAGATGGTCATGTCATAGATTTTTGTTATAGACTAGCTAAACAACAAAAAAGGGAAAGAATGGTTGCTAGATCTCATAACTTTCATACAAAATTTGCTGCACACATTGAACCAAATGTACAACCTGCTGTTTTGAGTCAAAAACATTCAAAGTTTACCTATGGACCTTCTGTTTTTGCCTCCGGAGATACTGATTTTTTGTGCTACACAAGTAACACCTTATAGGTCAGTAGTTAAGAATAAAAAATCTCAAACTTTGACTCATAAACCTGCTGTTATGTCTCAGCTTTTGCGTGTTTTTCCTGCTGCACGTCGCGTGACTCAGTACTGGATTCCTAAATGCCTTTTGACTAACCCCAGTATTAAGTCAACGACGTATTGTGCTTCTATGTAGGTTACACGTTTGAGGAAGGAGAACATTTGGATTTTGGATTCAGGTTGCTCATGCCACATGACCGGTAACAAAGATTTGTTCTCCTCCCTCTCTTTTGTGTCACGTGTAGAGAATGTTACTTTTGCCGATAACTCTTGAACTCCTATAATTGCTAAGGGTTCGGTTAGAGTAAATGATCATTACACTTTAAAGGATGTGTTACTTGTCAAAAATTTGAAATACAACTTGCTTTCTGTTTCACAATTGCTAGATGAAAATCTAGAAATTATTTTCAATAAAAACTGCTGCAAAGTTGTAGGTTCAAATAGTGATCTTATTTTTAACATGTCGCGGTTTGGAAGAGTTTTTAAAGCTGATTTTGATATGTCTTCCTCTAAGCATAGGTGTCTAGTTGCTAATGATTCAAAGGACTTATATTTTTTGGCATCGTAGACTTGGTCACGTAGGCTTTGATCACCTAACGCGTGTTAGTGCTCTTGATCGCATACGTGGGCTGCCTAAGCTTAAAGGGGATAAAGAAATTATGTGCTCTTCTTGTAGACATGCTAAGATGGTTGCAGGTTCACATACTCCTCTCACAATGATCATGACAACTGAACCATGTCAACTTTTGCATCTTGACACCGTAGGACCTTCACGTGTTCAATCCTTCGGAGGTAAATGGTATGTTCTTGTTATTGTTGATGATTATTCTAGATACTCTTAGGTTTACTTTATGGCGTCTAAGAATGAAGCTTTTAGTCACTTTAGGACTTTATTTCTTAGATTATCAATTGATCACCCAGGATCATTAAAATCAATTAGAAGTGATAACAGAACTGAATTTAAAAATCAATCTTTTGATCACTTTTGTGCTGAAAATGGAATAGATCATCAACTTTCTTCACCATATGTACCTCAACAAAACGATGTTGTAGAAAGAAAGAACAGAACCTTAGTTGAGATGGCTAGGACTATGCTTGATGAATATCAAACTAATAGGAAATTTTGGGCTGATGCGTTAGCAACCGCTTGTTATGTCTCAAATCGTGTTTTCTTGCGTGCTAAGCTAGGTAAAACACCATATGAGCTCCGGTTTGGACATAGTCCTAGTGTTACACACTTTCGGGTCTTTGGTTGTAAATGCTTTGTTAAGAAACATGGTAATCTTGATAAATTTGAACCTAGATCCATTGATGGCATGTTTCTTGGTTATCCATCTCATACTAGAGGCTACCGTGTGCTTTTACTGGACACTAACAAAATTGTGGAGACTTGTGAAGTTTCTTTTGATGAAGCTAGCCCAGGTACTAGCTCAAACATTGCAGGTCCAGATCCATATCCGCAGGGGGAGAGCATTTTCGTTGAAGATGAGGAAGAAGTGGAACTGCTACTCGAAAATTCAGCAGCTAATGACATTGTTTGAGCTCCTGATATTGATCCACAGCCAGCACCGACAACCATCATTGCTGGTCCAGATCCTCCTCAAGTCACAAGATCATCGATTTATGATGAACATGAAGAAGAAGAAGAAGCTTTTGAGACATCTGTTCCCCTACGGTTTTACAAAGATCATCCCCCACAACAGACGATTGGAAGCTTGCACGAACGAGTCACACGGTCCAGGTTTTGCGATCCAAACTCTCATGCTCATTCTGCTTTTGTTGCTTCTTTTGAACCCAAAGATATATCACATGCACTCACTAATGAATCTTGGATTATTGCCATGCAAGAAGAGTTAGAAAATTTTGAAAGAAATAATGTTTGGAAACTTGTACCTCCACCTCAAGGTCACACTTTAATTGGAACTAAATGGGTATTTAAAAATAAACAAAGTGGGGATGGGGTTGTGGTTAGGAATAAGGCTAGGTTGGTTGCTCAAGGTTTCACTCAAGTTGAAGGTCTAGATTTTGATGAAACTTTTGCTCCTGTCGCTAGATTAGAAGCCATAAGAATTTTGTTAGCTTTTGCAGCATCTAAAGGTTTTAAGCTATTTCAAATGGATGTTAAAAGTGCTTTTCTTAATGGCTACATAGATGAGGAGGTTTATTTCAAACAACCACCGGGTTTTGAAAATCCAGATTTTCCTAATCATGTTTACAAACTGTCCAAAGCCTTATACGATCTCAAACAAGCCCCTAGAGCAAGGTATGATAGGTTAAAAACATTCTTACTTGAAAAGGGGTTTACCATGGGCAAGGTTGATAAAACTTTTTTTGTGCTTAAACATTGCAATGACTCATTATTCGTTCAAGTGTTTGTGGATGATATTATCTTTGGTTGTGCTTCTCATGATCTTGTGTCCAAGTTTTCAGCAATGATGAGTTCCGAATTTGAAATGAGTATGATGGGTGAACTCACTTACTTTTTGGGGCTGCAGATCAAGCAAACCAAGGAGGGTACCTTTGTGCATCAAACGAAGTATACCAAAGACCTCCTAAGGCGCTTCAACATGGGCAAAAGTAAGCCTCTTCGGACACCAATGGGAACAGCAACAACACTTGAACTTGATGAAGATAGTGAATCTGTGAATCAAAAAGAATATAGAAGCATGATCGAATCACTTTTGTACCTCACGACATCAAGATCGGACATACAATTCAGTGTATGTCTTTGTGCACGGTTTCAAGCCTCCCCACGTGCTTCACATCGTCAAGCCGTCAAAAGGATTCTCAGGTACTTACATGGAACTCAAGAATTTGGCATTTTTCTTCCTTCTTCCTCAACCGTTACTTTGAAAGCTTTTTCGGGTGCTGATTTTGGGGGTTGTAGGATTGATAGGAAAAGTACTTCAGGTGCTTGTCATTTTCTTGGTAATTCTCTTGTTGCTTGGTCCTCTAGAAAACAAAATTCAGTTGCACAATCCACAGTCGAATCTGAATATGTAGCTGCTGCTAGTGCTTGCTCACAAATTCTTTGGATTGTTCAAACACTTAAGGACTATGGGGTTGATCTAGATAGTGTTCCACTGTTCTGTGATAACACTAGTGCCATTTGCATTGCTAAAAACCCCGTGCAACATTCTAGAACTAAGCACATTGACATTAGGTATCACTTTCTTTGAGATAATGTTGAAAAAGGAAACATTGTGCTTCACCATGTAGATACCGAACAAAAATTGGCTGACATTTTTACAAAACCTTTGAATTTCACTCGTTTTTGTTACATTCATAGTGAAATAGGGGTTATTCATCCTCATGGATTAAATTGAGGGGGAGTTTTGAAACTTGGGAAGTCTATGTGTGAATCTGAAATTGAAATAATATGAGCATAGTATTTCATACATATATGACTTTGTGATTCCTTTTACATGCTGAAAGTTCTTACTACATTACTCGTGTTATACATTTTGTAGTTTTTGCCATGTATAGTTATTATAATAATTACTTACACTAAAGCTGGTCATGGTCGAACTTTCTTGCTGTTTTGAACTTGTTACATGTTCACAAGTGCTTTTAATCATTAAGAATTAGTCAAGTAATCAACTCACATGTTGAGTTTTTATGAACAAATATAAATTGAGAAAATATCAAGAGAATATGCATGCATCGCACTTCTTTTTTTTTAGATGGCTTATAATTGCACTTAGATATGAACTTGGAAGAAGTTGTGTATGACTAAAACCATGCCCTTAAGCTTCTGATTGTCAAATGACATAGGCTTGGCTTGGTTGGTTAGAATAAGGCAGATGCGCATATAATCTCTTGCAAATATCATATGATCTAAATTTATGCTTTGAAAAATAATCAAATGCAGCAACTAGTGTCATGATTTCAGGTTTTGAAATAGTTAAGTTTGTGAGATCATGACTTAAATTGAAAATTACATTTGATCTCTAGCATGGTTTACACTACTTTATGTATTTCATTGATGTGATAATGTAAAGTACTTGATAGTATGACTTGGATGAGCTTTGTTTATATGTATATGTTATAATATGCTCATAACAACTAAAGGGGGAGAGATAATTTGTTTATATGCTCATGACTTGCTGAATACATTGTCAAAGGGGGGAGAGATAAGCATGAAGAGAAAGAGAATATGTGAATAAGGAGAGATAATAAAGGGGGGAGATAATATGGGATAATTTTTGGATTTTCTTCTCATTTTACTTTTGATTTACAAAGGGGGAGAAATTGCCTTCAAAACTTATGTGAATAAGCCAATGTTTGGATTTTAAATGGTGTTGTCAATGCATTCATCAAGGGGAAGATTGTAAGACCTATGTGTGTTGAATACATTGGCTTGTAGTGAATACACTTGCTTTGACGATAAAAGTTTTGAATATCACCAAAACACCTTTTTATTAAGGTCGGACTAGTTTTGGTTATACTAGTTTTGTTAAGTCTGGCGCTAGGTTCTACTAGCTTTTGTTAGCTCCGTCTCAAGGTCCGGGTTGCTCTGGCAAGGTCCAAAACTTGACCGCAGTGCTTCTGCTTTTTATTTGCATTGTTTCGTACTTGCTTTACATCTCTGGAAAGGTTGCTTAGTATTCATTTGCTAAGTCTTTGGTGCGTTTTTGGTTGACATGGATGATATCGTGTTACTTTGGTTTTGCAACATGCTTATGTGAGGTTCTCACGTAAGGTGTTGTGTTTGGAACTAACTAGAGTCAAGTCAAGGACTTGGGCTCGTATGGATTGGTTGTTTATTTACGTGCAGGTGTTGCTTGAGTTCAAGACATGGCTGGTGATGGGATCCATTGGACTAGTCTCAGGGAGAATATGAGGTTCCAACAACCAAATTCAGGAGGAATTGTGGTTGAGCTGATCAGGAGGTTGCACAACATGATTGAATCAAGAACAATGCATGTGAAGGTATTGTGGACGTCATTGGAAGATGTTTGCACGTGTGCAAGAAGTGCATGGAAGTGGCTACATGGTTCCAAGACGTGATGAAGAGACGTGGACGTAAAGAGTTGGTCGGAAAGGTCCAACCGACTAGGTTATGGACTCAGGCTGCGGCTGAGTTGGGTTTTGACTCAAATATGGAAAGATTTTAGTTGGTTATGATAGGATTTCGTCTGGGTCACAAATTTAAGTTGTTTAGGAATGTGGGATACGTTCCTAAGGTGTTTGTAAGTCTTAATATTGCTTCCATCTGCGTATAAAAGAATCCTAAGCAGTTATGGAAAGTTACGATTCGTGAACAGAGTAGGATTAGGTTCTTGATCTGAGTTGAGTTGGCTTTCGAGCTGGTTATATAAGCAAGGGAGACCAGAGCTCGTGGTGCACGACTTTGGGGTTGTTTCCTCTTGTGTTATATTGAATAAAATTCGTAGTTTGAAGGAACTTTTGTGCCTTGTTCGTCTGACTTATTCCAGACAAGTTTTACTCGTCGAGTTTCTAAACAGCACTACCTTTCGTCGGTGGTTTTATCATAACTCAAGTTTTACGGATCCAATTGACGTGATTCTTTTTGGATTGTCTTAACAACTTTATTATATATCATCTGTAAAAAGTTCACGATCATCTACACGAGTTTCTTTGCAGCATTCTAGAGCTGTTTTTTTCTCGGGTAGGGCAGATTGACCTTTGTTTGATCTTTCGATCATAACTTGAGTTTTTTTCGACGGATTTGAGTGATTCTTGTTGTGTTGTCTTCGTGACTTGATTCTCTTCTATATATATCACTTTTGTCTTGGTGAAACACGTTTAGATTAGTCTCACACATGATTTCTTTAACAGATCATTTTTCTGCCAAAGGGGTTGGGGTTTAATTATTTCTACTGCATAAGATTTTTAAATCTACCATTCACCCCCCCCTTCTGGTAGCTTTTCACATGCTCTTCGATCCTACAGTTTCCAAATTTGTTACCGTTAGGGATCCCGACGATCGGACTAGTCCGTATTGGGGACCGGACTTGTCCGGAGTGCGGTGTAAAAGTCGGCGTGAAAATGTGCAACACACTAGAAACCCTAGATTGTGTGAGGTGTACCGGACTAGTTCAGTGGAAGTTCGGACTTGTCTGGTGCCCTGTGTAATGAAACATCAGAAACTTTCTCGGCCTAGTCCAGTCCGTAAGCGGACTTGTCCGGTGCATAGTGTTATGAAACTCCAAAGAGTTTCTCGGACTAGTCCGATATATTAACAGACTTGTCCGGAGCACAGCGTTACGAGTTTACAGAAAGTTTAATGGACTAGTCTGGTCCTAAAACGGACTAGTCCAGTGCACTGTGTTGTGAAACTCCATAGAGTTGATTAGACTAGTCCGATCCAGGAACGGACTAGTCCGGTGCATAGTGTATATGGACAACAGAGAGTTGAACGGACTAGTCCGGTCCTTGAACGGACTAGTCCGGTGCTCAGTGAGTTTTTAGGTTGATTTTAAGCCCTTATCCATTCCCAAGACTCGAGCTCTTGGGATGTGTCTCTCACACACATCCTATATATTTAAATCTACTTTGTGCTTCAATTGCCAGTTGGGATTTTCTCCTTTTCTACATCACTTCATTTTTAACTTTTTGAGTGCACCAAACTATCTCATTTAAATTAACCTGCTGTCATCTCAACAAGTTCATTAGGATCTCATTTGTTTGTCATCATCGTCCAAAACCCACAAGGGATTGCCTAGATGCACCTTCAAGGTTACCATAAGAGAACCCTATTGGCAACAAGAGCGGGGCGGGAGAGTGTACTCATGAATTAGCACTTGTTACAGTTATCGACATGCTGGGACATCGACGGCGGTCTTCCTAGGAGGTGCCGAAGCTGGCTTCTCCGACCTCGCCCACCACTAATGTGTAGCAACTTTGACGATAGACCCCTATTGTATAAGCTATCACAAGAGAACCCTAGTAGCAACAAGAGGGGCGGGAGAGTGTACTCACGAATCAGCGCTTGTTACTGTCATCGACATTCTGGGACGTCGACAGCAGGCCCCCTGGGAGGTGCCGAAGCTGGCTGCTCTAGTGCCGTCCACCACCGATGTGTAGCAACTTCGACGACATGCCCCTGCTGTACAGGTTACCACAAGAGAACCCTATTAGCAACAAGAGCGGGACGGGAGAGTGTACTCACAAATCAGTGCTTGTTACTATTATCGACATGTTGGGACATCAACGACTAGCCTCCTGGGAGGTGCCAGAGCTGGCTGCTTTGGTGTCGTGCACCACCGATGTGTAGTAACTTTGATGTAAGGCCCATGGTGTACAGGTTAAAAAAGAAAAACCTATTAGCAACAAGAGTAGGGTGGGAGAGTGTACTCATGAATCAGCGCTTGTTATTGTTATCGACATGTTGGGACGTTGACGGCGGGCCTCCTGGGAGGTGCCGAAGCTGGCTGCTCTGGCGTCGACCACCACTGATGTGTAGCAACTTTGACGGCAGGCCCCTGGTGTAAAGGTTTCCACAAGTGAACCCTATTAGCAACAAGAGCAGGGCAATAGAGTGTACTCATCAGCGCTTGTCATTGTTATCGACATGCTTGGACGTCGACGTCGGGCCTCCTGGAAGGCGCCAGAGCTTGCTGCTCCAACGTTGTCCACCATTGATGTGTAGCAACTTCGACGGCAGAACCCTGGTGTAAAGGTTACCACAAGAGAACTCTATTAGCAACAAGAGCTGGGTGGGAGAGTGTACTCACGAATCAGCACTTGTTACTGTTATTGATATGCTCGAATGTCGATGGCGGGCCTCCTGGAAGGTGCCAGAGCTGGCTGCTCCGGCGTCGTCCACCACCGATGCGTAGTAACTTTGACGGCAGACCCCTGGTGTACAGGTTACCACAAGAGAACCCTATTAGCAAAAAGAGCGGGGCAGGAGAGTGTACTCACGAATCAGCGCTTGCTCCTGTCATCGACGTGCTGGGACGTCGACGGCAGGCCCCCTGGATGGTGTCGGAGCTGGATGTCCTGCACACATGATTAAGGGGGGACTATTTTGCTCGTCGGTTTACCTCTTTTTTCTCTTTATCTTTGTCATGTCTTACTGTCCTGAGCTGACACACAGGGCTTGGATAATTCAATGCGCTGGTGCTTCGGAGTCTGGCTCCCGCCTTCCTTAGGGTGCAAGCTTTCCGGCCCCCAGTACTTGGCTATAGCGTTGGGAAGCAGGGCGTGCATGCTTAGGGTACATGACCAAACCAAGCAGTTTACACCCCCTAGACCTCTGGCTTGGCGTAGACCTTTTCTGGGAAGCCATCCGATGTCACAGTACTCCAAGGAAGGAGGCAGCCATGAGAACCCCTTACATATTGCAGGTACCTCAAGCAGGCCCGCCTGCAGTAGGATTGCACAACTCTACGAAGGGTGATACATAGAGTATATAACCATGTATATGAAGGCAATATACGAAAAACAAGCTTAGCATGGTTCATCATAAAATTAACGAGTAATTAAATGAACATTCTTATGAAAACATGGAGTGAGACAGTGATTGTTTTATATTGGAATTCATAGGAGAAAGGCTTTTACAAAAGAAGGCAACGACTTGCTTCCAGATGATGAGGGAGGCAGGGTGCACAAGCTTAGGGTTCGAGACCAGGCTAAGGTGACTGCACACTCTTGACCTAACCCTCATGGAGCTTGGTTGTCCTAAGTGCTAATCCTAAATTCTATGAAAAACTTTACATTGTCCCACTATTAAGCTAAGGTTAGCTTACAAGGGTGCCCAAAGCTTCGAGGGTAATTGTGCCAGTTGTCGGGCAACCTGTCGATACCAGCTACCAGGGGGGCGATGAGCGAGTGTCCCTACTTTCTGCCCTGGCCCTTGCCTTGCGGGTGGTCTGGGAAGAGCCAGAACTAATCTTGACAGATTTGACATGAACGTCAGTGCTGTCGGGGGGCTGCATACGAGGTGCAACGGACAAGTCACACTGACGTGAGCTCAGCGGAGGCTGACTTGGTCCATTGCTGCCCGGGGCAGGCGCTAGGTCTGATGCGAGTTCTTGGAGCTTCTCCAAGGCTAACACCACAGTGGTGCGGTCTCTGCGGATCTTGAGGATGCCAAAGGGGGTCGGGATCTTCAAGATGAGGTAGCCGTAGTGGGCTACGGCCATGAATCGATGCAGGGCGGGTCTGCTGATGATGGCGTAAAGAGGAGGCTGAGCTCCACGGCGTCGAACAGGATGCTCTCCGTCTTGAAGTGTTCGGGTGTCCCGAAGGTCACCCAAAGGTGGACGTTGCCGTACGGGATGATGTTCCCTGGTCCCACCCGCGAGAACAGGCTCGAGGGGGTGAGCTTGGACACCGGGATCTGAAGGTTGTCGAAGGTCGCATGGCTAATGATGTTGAGGCTGGCCTTGCCATCTATGAAGAAATGGTGGAGCTTGACGTTGGTGATGGTGGGGGCGACCAGGAGAGGCAGGATCCCGGCTCCCGCGATGTTCTTGGAGCAGTCAGAGGCATCAAAGCTGATCAACATCTCCTTCCACTTGTGGTGCAGGGTCAGAGTGGGGGTAGGAGCTATCGAGGCCACCGCTCAGCGCAGGGTCTTGACTGTGTTTCGGGACGCGGGCTCCCAAGACCCTTCAAATATGACATGGAGTGTCTTGCGACGCTTGTGGTCATTGCTGGCGTCGAAGTCTTCATCTTGGTGGACCACTATGACGGCCCGTTCATGCTTCTGGTACTCCATTTTTGTCATCGTCGACCTTGGGGTCGTCCTTCTGCTTGCCCTCCCGCTAGCGGAAGGGTGCCCCTTCAAGACGTTATTGTGCATGCTCTAGGTACTGCTCAGTGCACCTCTTTATCTCCCGGCAGTCGCTTGCGGTGTGGTCATGAGTCTTGTGCACTGGGAAGGGTTCGACACCGTCGTCAGTATCAGGTGGCTGACACGAGCGCTTATCGTGGTGTGGGGGTCTGGCACCATTGGTCGCAGTTGTTGCCGCTACTAGTGCCCCTGTAGTGGCTTCTTCTGGCTGCCGCCGCAGTTCTTGTTCTTCTTTCCGCCGCTACCCGAGATAGCGGCACCGTCGCTGGTCTAGTCAGCTTTGCCCGCCCCGGAGACAGGGCTGTGAGTGCCAATCACGGCCTTCTACCGCCCTGGCACACCGGTCGGCGATGGAGAAGAGCTCGGAGACGTCATGCACGTTGTGCGTGGCTAACTTCTCGAGCATCTTCCTATCACACACATCCTAACGGAATACCACTATGACAGAAGCATTCAGGATATTTGGGATGGAGTTGCGTACCTGGCAGAACCGTTGGATGAACGATCGCAGCATCTCCTTGGGTTGCTGACGCACGGCGTGGAGGTTGAACTCGGTGTCGGGGCGGGTGTAGGAGCTGCTGAAGTTCGCCATGAACTGCTAGCAGAGATCTTCCCAAGTGGTTATGGACCCCTCGGGCAGGTTCATGATCCATGACCGGGCCGAGCCGGTCAGGGCAACGGGGAAGTAGTTTGCCAGAGTGAGCTCATCTGCTCCTGCTGCGAGAAGTGTCGTCGTGTAGATCTGCAGAAACTCATCGGGGTTGACGCTTACGTCAAACTTCTCCAGTAGATGTGGCCAAAACTTGCGTGGCCGCACCATGAGGCGTAGGTAAAGATCCAAGGTTGTGCACCCTCTGATGGCCCGCACTGGAGAAATGTACGATGCGGCATACTGTCAAAGTGTTTCTGCGACACTTCCCTTGCACCTGCTATGGAGCAGCCTGCAGAGGTTCTTTGATCAGCAGGGCTTAGTCCTCAATTGAGGGATCACGTGTATGAGAGTATGAGACGGTGGTTTTTACGTGGTTCGGGTCGCAAGAGCGTAACACCCTACTCCACAGTGAGGTTGTATTGCTGGTGTGTGGTGTGTGAGTGTGTAAATTGGGGATCCTTTGTAACGGTGGCGATCTGGTCCTTGTATAGTCAAGTCCAGATGCCTTACAATCGGGGTCTAGGGCCCAATAGGTGGCCCGAGGACGATATTATCCTAAAGATCTTAAGCTTCCCGCAGAAGCGTCCTCTGACCGTGGCTTGAAGACTTGTCGTTTGCTACCTCTGCTGTCAGTGGCCCATGCGTTGTCCCTGACACTGTTAGGGGATGTCCCGTCCATCGGTCTTGAGCCGCAAGCTACCCACTTGGCAGAGCGGGTAGGCCTGCAGCGTCTGCACTTGTTGGACATGTTGCCTTTTAGTTGGCTAACATTCTTCTCCATACAGTATCACAGGTCTGATCACCATCCTATAGAATCTTTCTTTCAATTTTTGTGGAACTTTCTTATAACATAAGATTCCAGGATGTTGGTCGTCACTTCATCCACCCGATCTTGATCCTATGGCAAACATCTTCGTCAATATCACCATTGCTTTATATCATTGATCCTAAATATCGAAATGTGTCTCTCCTAGGTACTACTTGTCCTTGTAAACTAACAATACCATCCTCGCACCCGACATCACTAAAGTCGCATCTCATATACTCGGTCTTGGTTGAAGACTAAGTGCAAATGGGAATTTAGAAGTTCAAATGTCAGATGTCGGACTTGTCTGTTTTCAGAACGCGGACTTGTCCGCACATGAACACCGGACTAGTCCGGTCTAGCATAAGAACCCTAACATTCCTATTTGAACCAAATCTAGCTCGAATGATGCACAAGGACTAGGAAACAGTAGGAGTATATCTAGAGAAGCAATGTATGCCCTAGGAATCGAAGGAAACAAGCTAGAATCAAGAAAAGTTGAGAGCTAGGGTTTGAGGAGAATTTTACTGAAAAGTTGAAGATTTGCATTGAAGGAGCGGACTTGGGGCCGGATTAGTCTGGAGTGGACAAGCTTCGCAACGAGTAGGAGATTTCCCTTGGAGAAATCCGCATTTTTTGTGGCTAGATGTGGAAATTGCCTTTGGAGCTCGTGGAGGAGGAGAGAGAATGCAAAGGGTGTTATGCAAGGCGGAAGATGAGATCCTAGCGGTGGATTAGGGTTAACCCCAACGAAATCAGACTAGTCTGGTATACACTGGATAAGTCTGGTGCAACTGACAAGAGCTGAACTAGTTTGTATCAACGGATTAGTCCGGTGCTGACCCCGGACAAGTCTGGTGTCAGCAAGATAGAACTGAACTGAAACAACTGGATTTTGGTTGTTTGATCTAATAGTGATCTAAGGGACATTATTTCACAAATAATCTTGATGAACTTGACCAGTAAGCAATCAAAAATCATACAATGGCCATAATTCACCAAGGTTTACTCATTTAAATAGTTTTCTAGAGAAAATCGAGATGGGGGGGGGATTTTGGCAAAAATGAGTAAACTTTGAAATCACAATCAGATGTGCAGTGTTTCAAGCCACATTCTGAGAGTAAAGTATATTTAGCTCATTTCTTAGCTCACAAAACATTTTCTCATCTATTGGCTTGGTGAAAATATTTGCAAGTTGTTTTTCAGTCCTAACATGTGAAATTTCAATATCACCTTTTAATGAATGATCTCTTAGGAAATGGTGACGAATATCTATGTGCTTAGTTCTTGAGTGCTCTACTGGGTTGTGTGCAATTTTTATAGCACTCTCATTATCGCATAAGAGTGGAATATGGTTCAGATTGTAACCATAGTCCCTTAGATTTTGTCGCATCCAAGGTAGTTGTGTGCAACAACTACCGGCTACAACATACTCCGCTTCGGCTGTGGAAAGAGCAATGGAGTTTTGATTTTTAGATGACCATGAAACTAAGGTTCTACCAAGAAAATGGCAGGTCCCCGACGTGCTCTTTCTATCAACTTTGCATCCTGCATAGTCGGCATCGGAATAACCTATCAAGTTAAACTTGGATCCTTTGGGATACCAAAGGCCCAAGTTGGGTGTGTGCACAAGGTACCTTAAAATCCTTATTACGGTTGTTAAATGCACTCTTAAGGTGCAGCTTGAAACCTTGCACACATACACACACTAAGCATAATATCTGGCCTAGATGCACATAAATAGAGTAATGAGCCAATCATAGACTGATATACCTTTTGATCCACATGTGGACCATCTTCATTGAGGTCGAGATGTCCGTTAGTTGCCATGGGTGTCGTGATGGGTTTGTCCTTGTCCATACTGAACTTCTTGAGGATGTCCTGCGTGTACTTGGTTTGACTTATAAATGTGCCCTCTCTTAATTGATTCACTTGGAATCCCAAGAAGAACTTCAATTCGCCCATCATCGACATCTCGAACCTATCTGTCATAATTTTGCTAAACTCTTCACAAAAAGAATTATTAGTTGATCCAAAGATAATATCGTCAACATAGATTTGACATACAAATAGATGACCATCAAAGTGTTTTGTGAACAATGTATAATCAACTTTTCCTATTTTAAAGCCATTTTGATTCAGAAAATCAATGAGACACTCATACCAAGCTCGAGGAGCTTGTTTGAGGCCATAGAGAGCCTTGCGCAGTTTATAGACATGGTTGGGGTACTCTTGATCTTCAAATCCTGGTGGCTGCTCCACGTACACTTCCTCCTTGATCGGACCATTGAGGAAGGCACTTTTGACGTCCATTTGATACAACTTGAAATTATGGTGAGTAGCATATGCCAATAAAATACGAATGGATTCATGTCTGGCAACAGGAGCAAAAGTTTCATCGAAGTTCAAACCTTCGACTTGTGAGTAACCTTTAGCCACAAGTCTCGCTTTATTTCTCGTTACCATTCCATGTTCATCTTGTTTATTTCGAAAGACCCATTTGGTTCCGACGATGTTCCCCTTTGGTCTTTCCACCAGTTCGCACACTTCATTTCTTGAAGTTGTTCAACTCCTCTTGCATTGCCATTACCCACTTTGGATCTTTTAAGGCTTCTTCTACCATGTATGGTTCTAGAAAAGATATAAAGGATTAATATTCACAAAAATTTGCAATGCAAGATCTAGTAGTTACTTCCTTAGCAATATCTCCAATGATTTTGTTGACGAGATGATCTTTGTGCACACTACGATGTACTCTTGGGTGAGGGACTTGTGAAGTTGCCTGCTCTTCATTGTCATTGTCTCCCCCTAAATCATTGCTTCTGTGGTTGTATGGATCCTCTTGATCTTCCTGACTTTTATCCTTGTTGAGGTTCATCTTGTGCACTTGATTCATATGGTTGCTCTTGAGGTAGAATATCACCAAGTGCCATTTTTCTCAACGCTTCACATCGGGATTCTTCTTGATCTATCACACACTTATCAACTTGCTCCACTTCGGAGCCGTTAGTCTCATCGAACACTACGTCACGTGCTACTTCAAAAAGGCCAGAGACTTTGTTGAAGACACGATAGGCGTAGACGTTCGAATCATCACCGAGCAAGAACCCTTCATCAGATTTTGAAGTGAACTTCGACGTCCTCGGTTTATTGTTTAGAATAAATCATTTACAAACAAATACTTTAAAATATGAAACATTTGGTTTGTTACCGGTGAGAAGCTCATATGGTGTTTTCTTCAAGAGTCGGTGAAGATACAACTGATTTGTAGCGTGACAAGCGGTGTTCACTGCTTCGGCTGAAAACCAGTCCGATGTCTTGTATTCATTCAACATTGTCCTCGCCATTTCAATCAACTTTCTATTTTAACTTTCGGCCACACCGTTTGGTTGAGGGGAGTAGGGTACCGAAAACTCGTGCTTTATCCCTTCTTCATCAAGATATTCCTCAACTTGTGTAATTTTGAATTATGTCCCGTTGTCACTTCTAATATTCTTCACGGTTGATGAGAATTTGTTTTGAGCTCTTTTCGGAAACTTCTTGATGATTCCTTGAGTTTCTGATTTATCATACAAGAAAAAAACCCAGGTGAATCTTGAAAGATTATCAACAATGACTAAACGATATTTGTTACCGTCAATGCTTATGTAAGCAATTGGACCGAAGAGGTCCATGTGAAGAAGTTCCAGCGGTCTTGTAGTAGTCATCACGTTCCTGGTGGGGTGCGGTGCTCCAACTTGATTTCCCGCCTGGCAAGCGCTGCATGGCATGTCTTTCTCAAACACAACATCTTTTAAACCTCAGATGTGACCACCTTTTAGAAGTTTTTGCAGATTTCTCATCTCAACATGGGCTAGTCGTCTATGCCACAACCATCTCATGTTAGTTTTAGAACCAAGCAAGTGTTGAGTTCGGCTTTATCTTTGTTGAAATCAACAAGATAAAGTTTTCCCTTCAACATTCTCTTGAATGCAATTGAGCCATCGCTTCTTCTAAAAACGGTCACACCCTCATTAGTGAATAAATAGTTATAACCCTTGTCGCATAGCTGAGATATTGATAGAAGGTTATAATCTAAAGAATCTACATGTAAAACATTCGAGAGAGTATGTTGAGAAGAGATTTCAGTTTTACCGTTACCAAGGACCTTTCCTTGGTTGTTGTCTCCAAAGTATATCCTTTCACTTGGATCTGTGTTGAGCTCATACTCCACGAACATGTTCCTCTCTCCGGTCATGTGATTTGTGCATCCACTGTCTAGAACCCATTTTGATCCATCGGAAGAGTAGGCCTGCAAAACAAGATCATTCCTTGGTTTTAGGTACCCAAGCTTGCTTGGGTCCTCTCAGGTTAGTCACACGAGTCTTGGGCACCCACACACAAGTTTTCGAATTCTTGTGCGTGGCCCTGCAAACTTAGCAAATACATTTCCAAATTTGTATTTCATAAGCACATACGAAGCATCAAAAGTACGAAATAATATTTGCAAGTCAGGTTCATGTGATTTTTCTTTAACAAAAGTAATTTTCTTCTTAGCATAACCATTTGTGGACAAGCGTTTGTTCTTGTTAAACTCAAGACCATCTTTGATGTTGGGAGGTCTAGTGACCATATATGCACTACGTGCATATTTGATCTTCTCCTCGTCAAAGATGCCGATTTGGGAAGGATGCTTTGCATGAGGAGTAGAAGAATCAAATTTGACAACATTTTTCTTAATAGAACATGTGCAAGTTGCAATAGTTGTCAAACTTACACCCTGGGAAGGTGAGCTTTTGGAGGAGGAGGAGTCACTTTGCTTGAGTGACTCAACTTGCACTTCAAGGATCTTATTAACTTTTGACAAGTTAGCAAGTTCATCCTTGATTGCAAGGTGTGAGTCTTCTATCTTTGAGTAAGTTTCCTTACTCAAGGCTAGCTCATGCTCAAGTGACTTGCTCTTCTCTCTTTCAAGCTCAAGGAGTTTCTCAACCTATTGATACCTCTTTCTTTCACGGATGAGCATATCTTCTTGTCGGTTGACAAGCTCCTCCTTCTCAAGGATTTTATCTGACAACATTTTCATTTTTATTAATGCAGTTTTACTCAATCCCCTAAACATTTCCTCATTTTCACTAGAACTATCAAAATCATCAATAGAGGAATTTAGAGAGGGAGGAGTGAGCCGAACCTTTTTCTTGCCTTCCTTAGCTATAAGGCAAGTGTGATTGTGAGTATCCCGTCCTCCCATGTTTGGGAAGAGTGTAGACCTCTTCGTGGGTTTCTTGATGGCAATGGTGGCCACCTCCTCTTCTTCATCGGAGGAGGACTCGTCGTTTGAGTCCCACTCCTTGCAGATGTGCACTTGATGAGCTTGTCGCCTTTTCTCTGAAGGTCTTCTTCTCTTAAGGCTTCATTTCCTTCTTCCTCTTGTTCTCTTCATAGGTGCAGTCAACCATGAAGTGACCGTACTCGCCACGGTTATATCACGTGCGTCGAGCCTTGGATTTTCCTTTTTTCCTTGCTCTTCCCTTCATTTGAGTTGCTGCCATGTCTTCTTTTCATCATGCGCTTGAACTTCTTGATGAAGAGTACCATCTCTTCATCATCTAGGTCAGTGCTCATGTCACTTG
Organism: Tuctoria greenei; assembly: GCA_036927565.1. Taxonomy (NCBI): domain Eukaryota; kingdom Viridiplantae; phylum Streptophyta; class Magnoliopsida; order Poales; family Poaceae; genus Tuctoria; species Tuctoria greenei. Next base: position 133,215,120 of record JAYESD010000006.1, read on the forward strand.
TATCTTCTTCGTCTTGAGCTTCATGAGTTTCTTTTCTTTTAGGCTTGCAAGTTGCTTTGAGAGCAACTTCCTTCTTTTTGGAGGAGGTGAGCTCAGCTAGATCTTTGACGTATTGGGCTTCCCTTTCCATGATCTCATGGTTTATGATCTTGCCAGATAGTTCATCCGGGGTCATTTTGTGAAACCCGGGGCTTTCTCGGATCATTGAGCATAAAATAACGTTTCTTGGCATAAAGGCTCTAATCATTCTTTTAACCACCTCATGGTCAGTCCATTTCTTGCTTCCATAGGCGCGGATCTTGTTGATAAGCGCCTTCATCCGGTTGTACATGTCTTGAGCTGATTTGCCTTCCTCGATAGCAAATCTTCCCAAGTCTCCTTCAAGCATCTCATTCTTGGCTTCTCGGACTGACCTATTCCCTTCATGGGCTGTTTTAAGTGTACCCCAGATCTCTTTTGCGCTTTCCAATCCATAAATCTTGGTGAACTCCTCCCTGCTCAGTGATGATGTGATCACTGCAATGGCTTGTGTGTTGCGGTGAATTTATTGTTCTTGTTTCGGAGTGAGTTCTTTGTCCTTGTCCGGGATATCTACACATGTGCACACAATATGCCAAAGACTAGGATTCAAAGAGATTAGATGCATCTTCATATTGTATTTCCACATGGTGTAGTCATTTCCGTCAAATTGCAAAGGCTTTACCATGGGAATAGAAAGATAGTGGTTATTTGAATTAAGACGGTTGTAATTGTAAGGATATCGGGAGTAGTCGTGATGACCACTCCTTGTCGTCTTCTCATCCTCTTTTCCCTTTTGCGCAAGAAGTTTCTTCCTTAGAAGTGTCTTCACTTGACGTACTTCTTCATCATCACGTAGATTTTCTCTTAGTACATCGAAGGCTTTAGTATCTTGCTCTTCCTCGGTGTTGAGGACCTTTGGGATCTCGTTGTTCTTCTCAGAGGCCATTGATCTCTCCGAGCAGTAAGTCTAGTTGATGGAGAACCTGACTCTGATACCAATTGAATCTGGCCTAGAGGGGGTGAATAGGCTTTGAAAATTTCCTACACACTTAATCCAACAGTCAAAAACTTGATTGACCGGACTTGTTCGGTTATGTGGGCGGACTAGTCCGGTGTGCCTGGTGTATGCCGATTTGATTAAGTATCGATACATGATTTAAATTCTTTTAAGTAGCAAAAATGTGAACAACAGATAACATTACTTGAATTTACAATTAATGTCGTGAAGTTGCACGTGAAAAACAATTTGAAATTCACATTATGATATTGATCAACTATGTGCCCAAATCAAGATGCAAAAGTAAAGAAGCACACGAGACACCGATTTTTACAGAGGTTCGATCTCACCAAAGAGATCTACTCCTCGTTGAGGAAGCCCACACAGAGCTGGGTCTCTTCAAACCCTTTCCCTCTTCAAGTCACCACACAAGGCCAACTTGAATCCACTATCACGGGCAATCACCGAGTTTATGGGGAAACCTCACACGTTGAGAGCTCCCACGAGAATTACAACGAGAAAATGATCAAATACACTCGAAAAGATTACAAGAAAGATCACGAGTGTCAAGATATCAAACCCCAAGAACTCAACGACGTGTAGACGATGATCTCCCAATCCCAAATCTAAGTGTTCAATTGGTTTTCACCTTTTTGGACTTTAGATGCGTGGGGAGATGTGTTTTGGGGCTCTTGGGACAAGTGGCAGCACTAGGGTTTATGATTTTGACAGTAGGAATTGAAAGTTCTAATTGTGGGGCCGTGGATCTCCTATTTATAGGGTTTCCAAAAACTTACTGTTAGAAATCCCGAGGACCGGACTCTGTACTTGCTACCGGACTTGTCCAGTGTACTGTGTAAAAGTCGATGTGGAATGCAGCACACTAGAAACCCTTAATTGTGTGAGGCATATCGGACTAGTCCGGTGGATGTCCGGACTTGTCCGGTGCCATGTGTAATTCAACTCCAGAGAGTTGAACAGACTAGTCCGATACAAGAACAAACTTGTCCGGTACTATGTGTAGTTGGACTCTAGAGAGTTCAACGAACTAGTCCTGTGCTGTGAACGTACGTGTTCGGAGTGCACCAAAAAAGATTTATAAAGACATTAATGGACTAGTCCGGTCCACGATCGAACTAGTCCGGTGCACAGTGTACTTGGACAACAGAGAGTTAAACGGACTAGTCCGGTCCATGCACGAACTAGTCCGGTGCTCAATGTGTTTTAGGTGTTTTTAAGCCCTTACCCCTATGCAAAGACTTGAGCTCTTGGGATGTGTCTTTTACACACATCCTATACATTTAAATCTACTTTGCACTTCAGTTGACAGTTGGGCTCTTCTCTTTTGTACACCACTTCATTTTTCACCTTTTTGAGTGCACCAAACTATCTGATTTTGCTTAACCTGCATTCATCTCAATAAATTTATTAGGATCTCATTTGCTTATCATCAATCATCCAAAACCCACAAGGGATTGCCTAGATGCACTTTCAAGGCCCCTGGCTGCTGCCAGAGCGCTCTTCGGACTTGGATCCGGCAGCTCCAGGGGCGCCGACTGGGCTGGGATGTGCTTGGACGCACCACCCTGGCCAGCTGCATCTATGCGGGGGCGTGATGGACCAGACTGTGCCGCCCGGGCGTAGGATCTGGTCACTAGACGACGACCACGGAAACCGCCGTCCACGGGCTTGATGTACACCATTGCGGTGAAAGTGCAACCACTTTTTTAGAGGAAAAAGCCCCTACCTGGTGCGCCAAATGTCGTAGTGTTCTTGCGACACTTCCCTCGGAGCTGCTATGCGAGCAGCCCGCGGAGGTTCTTGATCGGTGGGGCTTAGTCCCCGGGAAGGATTGCGCGTATGAAAGAGGGTGAGACAGTGGTTTTATGTGGTTCGGGCCGCTGGAGCGTAATACCCTACTCCATGGTGTGAGTTGTATTGCTAGTGTGAATGCGTGTGTTGAGTGTGTATGAGTCTATTCATTGTAATGGTGGCGGTCTGATCCTTTTATAGACAAGACCAAACGCCTTACAAGTGGGGTCTGGTGCTCACAGGTGGCCCCATAGAGATCTTATCCTAAAGATCTATGGCTTTCTGCACAAGCTTTCACTGACCGTGGCTTGAAGACCCGTCGTCTTGCGGCCTCAGACACCAGTGGCCCATACGTAGACGTTGATGATGGCAAGAGATGTTACATCCAATTGTCCTGCCGTCATAAGCTACCCACTTAGTGGAGCAGGGTAGGCCTGCGGTGTCTTCACTGTGAAGCGATTAAGCGTAGCAGTATCTGACAGTAGGCGTGTGCCGTATCATGCGCATGGGAAAGACGCGTGTCTTCAATGCCCGATTTAGACAAGGCGTACTGCCCTTTTACTCCCGCAACCCACTATTCAGGATAAGTTGCAAGACACATGGCAGTACGGGAGCTAGCCTCTACGAGGGAGGCCAGGTCCCGTAGTGCGGGCCACGTGGCGGCCCCGAAACCTTCCCTTGAGGAGAACCGAAGATCCGGGACTACGGGACACGTGGTTGATCCGGAGCTGGCCTCCGCGAGAGGTGGCCGACCTAGTGCCAAGGACCACGTGACAGCATCGGTGCCCACTTCTATGGAGGAGCGGGATCCCATCCTGCTGGACACGTGGCCGCTTGGGAGTCCATCTCTTTGAGGGAGTTGGACCCCGTCTTGAGGTCCATGTGGAAGTCGGATCCCGTACTTGAGGTAGGGTGGTGTCTGGACCTTCTGGACACGTGGTGTCATCGGATCCTGCATCAGTTGGGAGACAGGGCACTTATGTGCTTTTTGCACGTGCGCTAGAGTACCCGGTATGCCGGGTACCAACAAATCAATACATTCTAATCTAACAACGTATCAGATCAAACAATCATCAGTACAAAATAGAACACATACATGAATGTATATAGTCCTCTAGAACACACACAGTCATACAAAGAACAGTACTACAACAGTTTGCTGCTTCGGTTCTGTCCATGAGGATTTACATTTGTTACTGCTCCATGCAAATAAAAAAAGACAGGGTTCGATTACTGTTGCGATAGCTGTTGTGGACATCATCTCGCCTCAGGTTCTTCGGTCATCCTCTATATACAGTAACTACTACTAGCACTATATACTTAGCTCAGCCGACACTACCAAAGAGGGCGTGAAGTCGCAGGGCAGCCTGGTCTGTCCGGCTTGTCCGCTGCCTCGGGAGTTGGCCCGTCGTACCTAGTCAATGAAATTATACATCAATTACACAATCCGCAGAGGCATACTATAAGGTCTATTGGATAGGTGTAAATTTAGAGTATTTAAAAGAAGATACTGAAAAGTAGAGGAAGATAGGTGTATAGAGGATGTTTTAGAAGATGCCTCTGCGGATAGCTTTAAGATTGGATGGGATGAGATGAGATGCGCGATCGAGCACGTAATCCTAAGAGCAGGTCGTGCCCTGCGCCGGAGTCGGTGGAGGAGGCGCTTGGAGAGGCAACGTCGGCGACTGGGGCTCATGCTCCTACGGCAACGTCGGTGGCCGACGCCAGATGGGGATGGGTGGTAGACACCTCGGCTTGCACTGCCATGCGGGTGGAAGTGGAGGGAGCCGGTGCCGCCGTCCGTGCTCACCCGCTGCCCTTCGCCCTTGGTTACCCGCACTTCCGCTATCGCCCGTCGTGGGCCGCTGCATGGTAGGATTACGAGAATCTAGAGACCCCAGTCACGGACAGTAACGGGGAAGATAGGGAGTTCAAGGTATTTTGGTCATTGATTTGTTTTGAAAAAGAAGGATCATATACACAAAACTTAAAAAGAGGATCAAACATAAAATTGAGATTTAAAATGAGGTCAGAAATGTAATTATCCCAAAACAGAATGCTTTGGATTCATTAGGTGGGAACGACTAGAGTGTAATAAACAATTTGATGCAATTATGCAAAAATTCAATCTGCACCACATAATCTAAATCCTATAACATCTGCATTTTTGCACTTAAATCATCCCACATGATAATGTAAATGCAGAACAAATACTATTGACGAGTGTGAAGATTTAATTGTAAAAATGCAGCAGGTATAAGATTTAAATCGTGTGATACAAATTGAATTTTTACACAATTGCACCGCATGGTGGATTACGCTTAGGATGTGATTGGTTCGGACACACAGTGGGATGGGTCGGATCCATCCCACTTTTTAAGGATGGGATGATCCTATTTTTTGTTTGTTTGAAGGGATGAGCCGATCTCTGTTTTCTGTTTGCTTTGTAGGATGATGTGGGATGGAATGATCTCGTCTCTTGTTTGTATTGTGGGATGGAATAAATGCTTGTGAGGATGATGTGAGACCAGCACACGTAGCGGAGGTGGGATGAACTCGTGCCTATGTTTTTGGAGGGAATATTCCTTATTGAGAGATGACTCCATCCTATCTATCTCCGAACCAAACAATGTAAAAATAAGATTGTCCTTTCCCATCCGACCATATCTCTTAAACTAAACAAACCCTAATCGTTCCTCTCCTCACAGTTGATAGCATCACCTGAGGTATGAGCCTTGGGAATCATAAAGACCCATTCCAGTAGTGCGAAAATCTGCTGCACTGTCTTCACTGCCAAGCTCTAGTAATAGAAAATAAAATCAACTATCTAATCGAGCATCAATCTTAGGAATTTTCTCCTCACGGAGAGAGATCATTCTCTTTTAACAAATGTCTAGAACTTTAGATTAAGAATTGGTGGACTACCAGGCAACCTGAAACTCTATTCAAGAGAAAAGGATTCGTAGAATTCGAAGAAGGTGGCCAAGCCACTGCTGATTTTGTTGAAAATAAATAAAATCAGAAGACCTTCTTCCTTCCACGAGTTCTCCTTCCTCCTCGGGCCGTAAGAGAGTGTATGAGACAGTGTTTTTTACGTGGTTCGGGCCGCAAGGAGTGTAACACCCTACTCCACGGTAGATTGTATTGCTAGTGTGTGTGTATCGGGGATTCGATGTCGGGTCCTTTGTAACGGTGGCAGTCCGATCCTTTTATAGCCAAGGCTGGACGCCTTACAAGTGGGGTCCGGGGCCCGACAAGTGGTCCCGGGGCGATCTTAACCTAAAGATCTATGCTTCTCGCATAACCTTCCTCTGACCATGGCTTTAAAGACTCGCCGTCTTGTCGCCTAAGTCGCCAGTGGCCCGTGCGCCGTTGTTGACAATGACAGGGGATGTCCGGTCCAACTGTCTCTATCGTCGTAAGCTACCCACTTGGCGGGGTGAGATAGGCCCGCGACGTCTTCACTGCGATGCGATTGGTCGTAGCGGTACCTGCCATTAGGCGTGCGCCGCGCCATGCATCTGGGGAAGCCGCGTATCTTCAAGGCTTGACAGGGACAAGGCGCACCGCCTTCTTAACTCTCGCACCCTCCATCCAGTGCAAGTGGCCGGACTACGTGGCAGCTCGGGAGCTCACCTCCGCGGAGGAGGCCAGGTCCCATCTTATGGACCACGTGGCAGTTTGGGAGCTCACCTCTGCGGAGGAGGTCGGGTCCCGTCTTGTGGATCACGTGGCAGCCCTGGAGCCCCTTCCTGAGTAGAGTGTGGACTCTTGGGCTGCAGGACACGCGGCGGCGTCGGTGCCCGCCTATACGGGAGGTGGTCTGTTTGACGCCTCGGACCACATGGCAGCACCGGAGCTCTGTCTCACGGGGGAGAGGGATCCTTACTTGCTGGATACGTGGCTGCTTGGGAGCTTGTCTCCAAAGGGGAGCTGAACTCTTCCTTTGGGCCTCTTGCGGGTACCCGGGACCCTGTATCGGAGGCAGATGGGTCCGGGCCTTCGGAACACGTGGCGCCCTTGGGCCCTGCCTCTACTGGGAGGCAGAGCACCTAGGCGGCTCTAGCTTGTGCGCGTGGGTACCCAGTATGCCGGGTACCGACAGTGGCCCCTGGGTCGACCCTAGGGGGAGGCGACGAACCCGAGGGTGGAGCCCTATCTCTGCTTCCCCACGCTTGCCTTTTAATTTTGTCTTGATCAGATGAAGCGGTGGGTGCCTTTGGCGTTGTGATCATGCGTCCCTCTCTGGTTGAGGGGTCGTGGCAATGGGATCTTTGCATGCTGCGACATTATCGCGATGGTTCCCAATGCGCATGCTGCACTTCTACTGCTTTCACTTTCGTCTTTATGGGGACCGCCGTGTTGCCTTCTCAGGCGGTGAACTGCATGTGCCAGTTTCTCCGACGAGGGACTTGGGCCCGCTTGTCATGGACGCTGTGGCACGAGCCGCTGATTCCGAGCCTGCCCAAATTTGCACGGTGCACTCAAACGTCGCTAGGGTGCTTTAAAAGGGTACCTGCGTGGGTAATGGTAGTTCCTTCCTTACGCACGCCTCAAGCATTCGAGCCTTCAACTTCCTCCTTGAACGACCACTCCTTCCTCACTCTCGAGGTTTTTGACTCCTGCTCCAATGGACTCAGCCTTGCGTCCTTCCTGGATGGAGGACGTCATTCCCGTGAGGCGGCTTTTTGGCTGGGAGGACAAGAAGTGGCGGGATTTGATCCGTCTCGGGTCCTTGCCACTTGAGTTGGGGAAGGAAGAGATCGTCTTCTTCCAGGCATACGCATACTCCGGGTTTGTCCCTCCCGTTTCCTCCTTTCTGGTGACACTTCTGGAGGTTCTTGGGCTCCAACTTCATCACCTGTCGCCGAACTCTCTGGTGGAGGCGGCGGTGTTCTCACATTTCTGCGAGATGTTCGTTGGGGTGTACCCATGCGTGTCGGTATTCTGGCAGTTCTTCGTGCTGAGGCGGAGCGGGAAGAACAGTAAGGCAGAATACCTCGACGCCTACTACTTCCAGCGTCGGGCGAACAACCCCTCCAAGTACATTACTCCGCTTTCCTCGGCGAAATGGCTTAGTTGGAGGAGCGATTGGGTGATCGTACACGTCGACGCCCACGATCGCATGGTCCTGCCCACCGACTGGCCGACGGTTAGGAAGATGGCCTAGGAGGAACGCCCGAAGCTGGGGTAGGCGTATACTCCGGTGATGGAGAGGATCCAATTCCTGGCGGACCACGACCTATCAGAGCTGGCGGTGATGGCGGACTTCGTAAGTCGACGCCTGGCCCCCCTCCAACACCGTTGCTGCCCTGCATGGCTCTAATTCGGGCTTCAGGATGGCACCAGGTTGCTGAGGGGTCGCGGCACAGAGACGACCCCACAAGAGGTGTTTGACGTAATGTCCAAGGCGTGCGACGACCCGGTGTCGCAAGACGTCTTCATCCTCCCGCAGTCTTGCCCACCGCTTTGCACGGATCGGGACCTTCAAACGAAGATTCTGAAGGAGATGCCACATCATATATAATTACAAACTCTCCTCTGTGATATTAAGCGTAGAACTTACGGAGGTGCTCAATATTCCAAGGATTAGGGAGCGGTGTCCCATCCTCGGTTGCCAAGCGAACGCATCCGAGACGGGATACTTTGATCACTCGGAAGGGTCCTTCCCAGCTGAGGGAAAGTTTGTTTAACTCTTCTCGAGTTTGTATTCTACGTAGCACCAGATCGCCTTCCTCGAGCTGTCGGTTATGCACATGCATTTGGTAGTAGCGCTGGAGCGCTTGGCGGTATTGTGCATTTCGAACAGCTGCTCGACACATTCCCTCTTCAACGAGATCAAGGTCTTCACGCCGGAGCTGGTCCTGCATGGATTCGTCGATGGTCCGGACCCGGAGTGACCCCAAGGTGATTTTCGGAGGAAGGACTGCTTCAGCTCCATACACCAGGAAGAAGGGCGTCTCTCAAGTTGATCGGTTTGGAGTTGTCCTGTTTGCCAACAAGGTGGGCGGAAGCTCTTCAATCCAGTTGGCTCCATGTTTTTTCAGACGCTCATATGTTGCGTCTTGAGTCCTCTTAGGATTTCTGCATTTGCTCTCTCAGCTTGGCCATTACTTGCCGGGTGAGCTACGGCAGCGTAGCTGACCTGAAAGCCGAGGTCTTCGCAATATCCTTGGAATGCAACACTTGTGAATTGGGTCCTATTATCAGTTATGATCTTGTTTGGGACTCCAAATCTGCATACTATGAACTACAAGAAATTGATAGCTGATTGCTTATTTATTGTCACAACTGGAGTTGCTTCCGGCCACTTGGTGAACTTGTTGACGGCGACATACAGGAATTTGTAACCTCCGACGGCTCTTGGAAAAGGTCCCAAGATATCCATCCCCCACACAACGAATGGCCATGTAGGAGGTATCATTTGTAGGGGTTGAGCTGGTGTGTGAATTTGCTTCGCATGAAACTGGCATGCTTCACATTTCTTCACTAGCTCGGTTGCATTCTGGAGTGCTATAGGCCAGTAAAAACCATGCCGGAAGGCTTTACCGACCAACGTGTGGGAAGACGCGTGGTTCCCACACTCGCCTCCATGGATTTCCACGAGGAGCTCGCGACCTTCTTTCCTTGTAATGCACCGCATTAGGACGCCGTTGGCACTACGCCGATAGAGATCCCCTTCTACCAGTGTGTATCATTTAGCCAATCTGACTATCCGATCAACAGGTACATTATCCTCAGGAATGATGTTGTCTTTCAAGTAGCTCCGGATCTCCGAGATCCATGCATCGGAGCTAACTTGAGCTTCTGAGTCTTGCGTGCTGGGTTGCTTGGAGCTTCCTGCAGCACCTACGACCCTTGATGGACGCCATGGTAACAGGGCCATCGGGACCGCCAACTTCGAGGTGCTGGTCTCGCCCTCTTCGCTCAGTTTGGCAGGTTGAGCTATTGGTCTTGACAATCTCCGGATGAAGGTTCCGTCAGGAACCGGAGCTCTGGTTGAAGCTTTCGTCGAGAGTTCGTCAGCTTCAGCGTTGTTGAGACGCTGGACATGACAAAGATCCAGGACTTCGAAGTCCTTCTGAAGCTTCTGGACTTCAAATAGATATGCAGCTAGTTGAGGGTTGTTGCAGCAGCATTCACCTTTGACTTGTTTTATAATGAGCTGCGAATCACCCTTTACCAACAGCTGCTTGACACCATATGATAGTGCCACCTTGAGCCCATAAATTAGTGCTTCATACTCCGCCATGTTGTTGGTCGCCTTGAAGTCAAGGTGAACCATGTATTTGACCTTCTCTCCGGTCGGAGCGAGGAGAAGGATTCCAGCTCCGGCCCCCTGCTTCTGCACGGAGCCGTCGAAGTAGAGAGTCCAGTGAGGCTCAGTGAAGACCGGAACCTTAGGTTCCGACTTCTGCTCACTGGGCCCCCCATGATTTGATGGAGATGGGGTCCATTCCGCCACAAAGTCTGCCAATGCTTGACTCTTGATCGCTTGTCTTGGGACGAATTCGGGATCAAACTCGGCCAATTCTGCTGCCCACTTTGCAATGTTCCCAGTAGAGTTGGGGTTATGCAAGATTGCATGCAGTGGATAAGAAGTTACCACTGAAATCTTGTGAGCTTGGAAGTAGTGACAAAGCTTCCTAGAGGCGATAAGAACTGCGTATAGCAACTTATGCACCTCTAAGTACCGAGTCTTGGCGTCATGGAGTACCTCGCTGATGAAGTACACTAGGCATTGGATTGTCCGGACCCTCCCGGAGAGGCCCGGAGCTTCCTCTTCATCAACCCAGACCCCCCCGGAGGGGTCCAGACCTTTTTTGGGGACCTTCAAGTTCTTGCTAGAGGAACCCGAAGCTTCTTCTGGAGTGACCCGAACCTTCGTAGGAGGATCTGGATCTTCTTGTTCAGCAACAGTAACTCCTTCATTTGAAGGAGGTTGATCCTCTGGCGTCTCGCCTCAAGGATCCGGGTCTGGGGGCTGGGACCTAGACTCGCCTTCAGGTAGTTCCAGACTCTCCCAGAGGGGTCTGGATTCTTGAACTGGAGATGGTTCTGGTCTTTCCGCAACCAGGACCATGCTAACAACTTCGTCAGTTGCCGAAATGTAAAGCAGAAGTGACTCACCAGGATTTGGAGCTACCAAAGTTAGTAGAGTGGTGATGAGCTGCTTTAGCTCTTGGAAAGCCTTTTCTGCTTCTTCAGACCATTGGAATGGTCCGGACTTCCTCGTTAATTTGAAGAAGGATAGCGCCCGTTCCGCCAGTCTTGAGATGAACCGGTTGAGGGCAGCTAAACATCCAGTCAGCTTCTGGACATCCTTGATGCGAGCTGATGGCCGCATGTCTTCAATAGCTTTAATCTTCGCCGGATTCGCCTCTATTCCTCTGTGGTTCACCAAGAATCCAAGAAGCTTTCCGAAGCTAACCCCAAAGACACATTTGTCTGGGTTCAGCTTTGTGCGTGTGATTCGCAAGTTGTCGAAGACAGCTTGCAAGGAGTCAAGAAATGACTCATTGTTCTTGATCTTGACGACGATGTCATCGACGTACACTTCCACTACATCTCTGATGAGCTCTTCAAAAGTTTTGTACATAGCTCGCACAAACGTTGAAGTAGCGTTTTTGAGATCGAATGGCATGATAGTGTAACAGTACAATCCATCTACTGTGTTGAAGGCAGTATGCTCTTCATCTTCCTTAGACATTCTGATTTGGTGATACCCAGAATATGCGTCTAGGAAACACAGTAATTCACACCCGGAGGTGGAATCCACTATCTGATCTATTCTAGGTAGTGGGAATGGATCCTTTGGACATGCCTTATTCAGTGTAATAAGTGTAGTGCAGTCGATATTGTCGGATTGTTTTTCCGGCAATTCTCCCGATACTACCGTTGGTAGCTCGCGGAGTTTATAGTTCGGTATTGGGTGCGCAGAGATTTCGAGGAATATGGCAAATGGACACAAGGATTTACGTGGTTCGGGCCGCCTGAGCGTAATACCCTACTCCACGGGGTGTGTAGCTGTTGTATTGAGCGTCTATGAGCTTCAGCCCAGAGAATGTGTATGTATCAGAGAGTGTCCTCCCCCCCTTCTGTGTATCGTTGACCAGTCCTTTTATAGTTCAAGGACTGGTCGTTACACCGTTAGCCTGGACCGACATGTGGCCCCATCGGTTACTAATGTTTAATACATAATTAATGAGATTAATTACCCTTAATAGCGTGGTAACGGTACCTGACAGTGCCGTTACTAGTATTAAGGGCCTACTGATCGTGTGTTATTAATATAATATTAATGACACTTAATCAGGTCTTGAAGTCTTTGATTGTCCCTTGGAGGTCCGAGCCGTTGGGGGTTCACCAGCTTGATTGCCAAGGTTGAAGGTCCGGCAGTTTGGACACGTGGCAGCTTCAGAGCTATTCGTCTAGGACGGGTAGGTCCGGTGTAGATGTACACGTGTCGATACTGGAGCTTCCCTCTGTCGGAGGTTAGGTCCGGGGGTGCCGCACAAGTGTTTAGCCCGGAGCTATCCCATGTGCGGGGTATAGCTCCGGCTGCAGTGTACACGTGGCAGTTCTGGAGCTAACCATAGATGGGAGGCATGTCCAGTCCTGTATGACATGTGGGGCCTTCGCAGGTCTTCAACTTAGACAGGTGAAGTCCCTTTGGTCTTTTTGTAGTCCCAAGGGGTATATGGTACGTAGGGTACTGACATTGGCCCTCTGGGCCCACCTCTGGGAGAGACCTTTTGGATGAAGTCGTTTTGCCAGAGGTGGGTCCATCCCTTCGATTTTTGTGTCGTGTCTTCAAGGATCTTCAGATGTGTCGTTGGCAGTAGTTCGTAGTTAAACCACCGCCGCGTGACATATCCTGGATGCGGCATGTGAGATCTTAGCGTGCGGATCTCACGCAATTGAAGGTCGCCGGTTCCCGATACGAAAATTGTATCGGTTCAACGCGCCTTGTCATGCCGCCGCCTTCGGGTTTCCCGCCTTTCATGATGACAACCGTTCACTTGGAGTAAGGACCTCGACTTGATCGTCGGGGTGGCCCCGTGCCCCCTTGTCATTGGCAGGGTGAAATTTTTGACTTGTAGCGTCGGCTCCTCTACGGTTTCCATCCAAGCGTTGCGAGGGCTTACTTAAGAAGGAAAGCGTGCACCGTTTGGGGTTCTTTACGCCTTCATTCGATCTTGCGCTCAAACCCTCCAAACTTTTGCCTGCTTTTCGTCTCTAGCCCCGCTTGTGCTACGATGGAGTTGGGTCTTCGCGAGAGTCGACTTAAGACCCACGGCAGCTTGAAGATGATGGAATAAGTCTTGCTGTTAGCACCTCTGTTCCTACTGGGCCTGCTTCTGCCTCTGAAGACCCAACTCCACGAAGGGGAGCCTGACCCAGAAGGCCCAACGTCCGCACCATCGGCAGCGAGTGGATCTGTGCTACGAAGTAGATCAGGGAGTGCGTGGGTGGCTGTAAGGGTTATGGAAAAACAGAACAGACAATGACCAACTTCCTCCCCATGCTACCTCCTCTCTGATCCCTTCCCTTCTCCAATCCGATCCGATCCGATCCTCCTCCCTCTCTACCCTAACAACTGGTATCAGATTCACTATCCTGGTATCCTGGAGGCGCTGCATCACGACCACTACACTCGGCGTCAACGGAAGTTCGGCGCCATGGATCCCAACACGAAGCTCTTACTGGAGACCTTGGACAAGCGCCTCGCCGAGCAGACGGCGGTGCTGGAGAAGCGCCTCCACGAGCACGCCGAGTCGATGGACAAGCGCCTTTCGGCGCTCAGCCTCGCCGACCACAAGCAGGAGGAGCGCGTTCAGGCCTTGCAGGTGTCTTCGGCCGAGTTCGACAACAACTTCAACAAGTGGAAACCTGGGATTGACGAGTCCATCATCTCCATCAGGCTTGAAGTGTCCAAGTTGAACAAGTTCCTGGAGCGCGGCGTGCGCGACAACACCGTTCACCAACCTGGCATCCTTGGGTTCGAGTCGGCCTCCGATTGCCATCCTGGCATCTTCGCCGACGTCCCTAATGGGCACCGCGTCGATCATACTTACCGGGACAGTGGGTTTGGGTCGATCTATACCCATACTCACATTCGGGTCAAGGGTACGTCCGAATTCGAACCCAATCGTCATACTCGTTCTCCAAATTCTGTGCATGCTCGTACATCGCATTATCCTGCTCCTGTCCATCCATCCCTGCCCAAACTGAATTTCCCGAAATTTGATGGTGACAATCCCAAATTATGGAAATCTCGGTGTGAGAGTTATTTTGACATGTACTCCATTGACATTACTCTGTGGGTCAAGATAGCCTCACTCCACTTTGAGGGTGCTGCATCTCGTTGGCTCCAATCGGTCGAACGTAAACTGATAAATTGCACTTGGACTATTTTCTGTTCCCTGGTTTTGGACCGTTTTGGGAGAAATGAGCATGAACTTTTGATTAGACGATTGTTCCATATTAAGCAATCGGGGTCGGTTTCAGATTACATTGATCAGTTTTCCGAATTGGTAGATCAATTAAAGGCTTATGAAACCACCACTGATCCTCTGTATTATACTATGCGCTTTATTGATGGCTTACGTGATGACATTAAAGCTGCTGTATTAGTTCAGAGGCCTTCCGACTTGGATACTGCTGCTGTTTTGGCTTCCTTGCAGGAAGAAGTTTCTGGCCACCTCAAGAAGAAGGACTTTCATCGAGTGGATTTCTCTTTCTCTCATATTGGTGATTCAGTATCTCCTTTGAAGTCGGTGTCTAAGGGAGCTTATCCACTCTTACCACCTCCTCGGTCAGAGAAACATCCTTCCGCTGCAGCAACTGAAGACAAGACCATTTCTGATCTCAGTAAACAACCTTCTTCCACTTACAAGTTAGAAGCCTTAAAAGCCTACCGTGTTGCTAAGGGTCTTTGCAAGATTTGTGCCGAACGTTGGCACCATGGCCACAGATGCTCTCCGGCTGTTCAATTACACGCTGTGCAAGAATTGTGGGATTTTCTCAACACCGAAGAATCTTCTGCTGAACTTGATCCTACCGATTCCAACCACCTATTCATATTCCTGTCTAAAGCTGGCTCTACAGACACCGAAGCACCAAAGACCATGAAGTTGATGGGAACGATAAATGATATAGATATCCTTATCCTTATTGACAGTGGCAGCTCCCATTCTTTTCTCAGCAGTGCAGTTGCCAGCAAGCTACACAACATTACTAAGCTACCCAGAGCTATCCGAGTTGCAGTTGCCAATGGGGCAGAACTCCTTTGCACCTTCGAAATCCAGAAGATTTCCTGGTCTATACAGCACTGCACGTTTGTTTCAGACCTCAAGATCCTTCCTCTTCATTGCTTTGATTTAATTGTGGGAATGGATTGGTTGGAACAATTTAGTCCGATGCAAGTTCATTGGAGACAAAAATAGATGTCCATTCCTTATAATGGCACTCAGCAACTCATTCAAGGAATTCTGCCCGAATTACCACCTGAAACAGTGGTACAGGTCTTGCATTACCATGTTTCTGAAGACACCTCGGAAAAGAGTCAATATTCTGCTGACATCCAGTTCTTGCTTAACAAATACAGCCAATTGTTTGAAGCCCACTCTGGCTTACCACCACCCCGTGCGTGTGACCATTCTATACCTCTGATTCCGGGAGCTCAGCCATTTAATTTGCGACCTTACCGTTACCCACCGAAATTGAAATCGGAAATTGAGAAGCAGGTCCACGAGATGTTGCAGGCTGGTCTAATTCAGCCCAGCACAAGTTCCTTCAATTCCCCGGTTTTATTGGTGAAGAAGAAGGACAACACTTGGCGGTTTTGCGTTGATTTTCGCCACCTTAATGCCCTGACCATCAAGCGACAGTTTCCAATTCCTGATTTGGAGGACATTTTCGCTGAACTAGCTAATGCAAAATGGTTCACCAAATTGGATTTATGGGACGGTTTCCATCAGATTCTCTTGCAGCCTGGTGAGGAACATAAAACAACATTTTCTACACACGATGGCCACTTTGAATTTCGTGTCCTGGCTTTCGGTCTTACGGGTGCACCTGCCACATTCCAAGGGGCGATGAATGCCACACTATCACCATTCTTGAGAAAATTTGTCCTAGTGTTCTTTGACGACATCCTCATTTACAGTCCTGACTATACATCACACTTGTGTCACATTGAACAAGTGTTTCAGACCCTAATCAGAGATCATTGGCGAGTGAAACTGTCCAAGTGTTCTTTCGCGCAACAACAACTGGCTTACCTAGGACACATCCTCAGCCCCCAAGGAGTATCTATTGACCCCAGCAAAGTGTCATCTATTGTATCTTGGCCGGTTCCCGCCAACATTAAGGAACTTCGCAGTTTTTTGGGCCTCGCGGGCTACTATCGCAAATTTGTACGGCATTTTGGGACCATCAGCCGACCCCTCACTAATCTGCTCAAGAAGAATTCTATCTTTGTATGGACTGCTGATCACGATGTGGCATTCAATTCCCTCAAATCTGCAATTGCGGAGGCCCCAGTTTTAACCTTGCCAGATTTCTCCAGGCCGTTCTGCATAGAAACAGATTCTAGTGTCTCTGGCGTCGGTGCTGTCTTGTTGCAAGACGAACATCCTGTTGCCTTCATCAGCAAGCCTTTGGGACCAAGAACCTTGGGCCTTTCTACATACGAAAAAGAGTACTTGGCAATTCTTCTCGCAGTTCAACAATGGAGGCATTATTTGCAATATGGTGAATTCACTATAAGGACTGACCAGCGCAGCCTCTCCCACATCACAGATCAGCGGTTACATACCCCATGGCAGCAAAAGATGTTTACTAAACTACTAGGTTTACAATACAAAGTGGTCTACAAAAAGGGCTCTGACAATGGAGTGGCTGATGCCTTGTCCAGACGCCCTCATCCAGATTCTCAGGCTCGCAATTTCCACCTCTACTCCGACATGGTTGACTGACATTGTCCTCAGTTATGGAAGTGATCCTCATGCCCAAAACATGCTCGCTGCTCTAGCAGTTAATTCAGAGGCTATCCCAAATTTCACACTGAAGCAAGGCATTCTTCGGCACAAGGGAAAAATTTGGATTGGCAATGATCAAGCGCTGCACCAGAGAATTATTGCGTCCCTCCACAATAGTCCTGTCGGGGGCCACTCGGGCATTCCAGTTATAGTACGACGAATCAAGCAACTGTTTTCATGGAAAGGTCTCAAATCAGCAGTTACATCTTTTGTCGAGTCCTGCCCAACTTGCCAACAGGCCAAGCTGGACCGAGCGCGTTACCCAGGTCTGCTACAGCCTCTTGAATTTCCTTCATCCCCTTGGCAGACTGTGTCGATGGATTTTGTGGAAGGGTTGCTGAAATCAGGGCACGTGGACTGTATTTTGATCGTGGTGGACAAGTTTTCTAAGTACAGCCACTTCATTCCTTTACATCACCCCTACACCGCACTCACTGTTGCCAAGGCCTTCATCGACAATGTTTACAAACTCCATTTCGGACGGTCAAACTGAACGTACGAATCAGTGCATGGAGACTTTCCTCCGCTGTTTCGCCAACGCTTGCCCTTCCCATTGGAGCAAATGGCTTTCTCTTGCTAAATTTTGGTTCAACACGAGTTTTCACTCGGCGCTGGGTAGCACTCTCTTCCAGGTGCTATATGGCCATCACCCCAACCACTTCGGTTTATCGCCTGATGACTGCTACTCTTCTCCTGATCTGAAGGAATGGCTCCACGATCGCGCCCTGATGACTGAATTGGTTCGTCAGCACTTGTTGCGGGCTCAGGAACGCATGGAACGTGGGCACGTGGACTGTATTTTGGTCGTGGTGGACAAGTTTTCTAAGTACAACCACTTCATTCCTTTACATCACCCCTACACCGCACTCACTGTTGCCAAGGCCTTCATCGATAATGTTTACAAACTCCATGTCGGACGGTCAAACTGAACGAACCAATCAGTGCATGGAGACTTTCCTCCGCTGTTTCGCCAACGCTTGCCCTTCCCATTGGAGCAAATGGCTTTCTCTTGCTGAATTTTGGTTCAACACGAGTTTTCACTCGGCGCTGGGTACCACTCCCTTCCAGGTGCTATATGGCCATCACCCCAACCACTTCGGTTTATCGCTTGATGACTGCTACTCTTCTCCTGATCTGAAGGAATGGCTCCACGATCGCGCCCTGATGACTGAATTGGTTCGTCAGCACTTGTTGCGGGCTCAGGAACGCATGAAACGTTAGGCCGACAAACACAGGTCAGAGCGTTCCTTTCACATTCATGATTGGGTTTATGTGAAGCTTCAGCCGTACTTGCAGTCTTCCGTTTCGCGTCGTTCATCTCAGAAACTAGCATTCAAGTTCTTTGGACCATTTCAAGTTATTGGCCGCATTGGAACCGTGGCATACAAGCTGGCTCTTCCGCCTTCATCTGCGGTGCACCCTGTCTTCCACATCTCGCAGTTGAAAGCAGCTCACACCCGACCACCAAATGTGAGTCCTCTTCCTCCTCAACTGACTATGCCTCTGCAGGTCCCTGAGCAGATCCTCCAGGAACGTTACATCGCTCGCTCTGGCTCAACTCTTCGTCAAGTCCTCATCAAGTGGTCAGGCCTGCCTCAGGAGCTCGCAACCTGGGAGGAGTTCGAACGACTACGCCAGGAGTTCCCGCACGCGCCTGCTTGGGGGCAAGCAGGTTCTCAAGGGGAGGGAGCTGTTAGCACCTCTGTTCCTACTGGGCCTGCTTTTGCCTCTGAAGACCCAACTCTACGAAGGGGAGCCCGACCCAGAAGGCCCAACGTCCGCACCACCGGCAGCGAGTGGATCTGTGCTACGAAGTAGATCAGGTAGTGCGTGGGTGGCTGTAAGGGTTATGGAAAAACAGAACAGACAATGACCAACTTCCTCCCCACGCTACCTCCTCTCTGATCCCTTCCCTTCTTCGATCCGATCCGATCCTCCTCCCTCTCTACCCTATATGCATCTTGGACTAGCAAGAAGGCATATGCTTGACTGGTTGGCTGCTCTTGGGCTGCTATAAATATGTATCCCCAACCCCTTAGAGGGTATGGCATTGTGAGAGGAATAGACAAGAAAATTGCCCCAACCCTCTAGTGTCATCCTCTCTTCAATGAGAGTAAAAATTCAACTACTAACACTTGGTATCAGAGCCGTTCTATCCTGTAGCCTAAACATCTCTTGCTCATCTCCTTCCCACGTCTCTCCCTGTCCGCAACCGGTTGCAGGAACACCGACTGCCCCAGCTCATCCCTCTTCCCCACACACCAGCTCCCCACTAGTGCGCGATGTCCGACGGACAGTCTCAGCGTTCGATCGCCTTGAGCGCGCGGCAGACGGAGGTCGCCGCTGCGGAGGAGAGCGAGCGAGCGGCGGCAGAGGCTGCGGCGACGGCGACACTAGCGGCAAGGTTGGCGGCGGCGGAACTGGCAGCAGCGAGGGCGGAAGTGGAAGCAGCGGCGGCGGCGGCTGCAGCGCGTGCAGCGGCAGCAGAGCTGGAGGCTCTGCGCGACAGTAGCTCCAGCGGCTCTGTCGACGGCGGCGTCGACGATGAGCTCAGGTTGGCAAGGAAAGTGGCGCAAGCACAGGAGATGCATCGAGTAGCCGCGCGTCCCCATGGGCGCGATAGCCGCAGCCCAGGCCGTCGCGGATGTGCCGGTGGCACTCCCGGCGGCAGCGGCGGAGTTGACGGAGAACGCGGCCGTTACAGGCAGCGCGGTTCTCCCTCCCCAGATCGGTACCATGGACGCCATGGGGTCCAGGCCATTGTCAGGGATGTCGGTCCCGGCGGTGGGTGGCCTACCCTCACCAAGACCAACTACGTCGAGTGGGCCGCGGTGATGAGGGTGCGGCTCCAGGTGCGACACATGTGGGAAGCAGTTCGGTACGGGAACGTCGACTACTACGAGGATTGACGAGCGTTGGATGCCCTCATTGCTATAGTCCCGCCCGAGATGCAGTTCTCGCTTTCCAAGAAGCGGACTGCTAAGGAGGCTTGGGACGCCATCGCCGCGGCACGCATCGGCAGCGACCGCGCCCGCAAGACCACACTGCAGGCGCTTCACAAGGAGTGGGAGAACCTGGCCTTTAAGCCAGGTGAGGACGTCGATGACTTTGCTCTCCGTCTCAACACTTTGTTGCAGAAGTTGGAGCAGTTCGGCGACGACACCTACGACGAGGAGAGAGCTGTCGAGAAGCTCTTCCGTTGCATCCCCGAGAAGTACAAGCAGATCGCTCGCTCGATCGAGTCTCTGCTGGACCTCTCCACGATGTCGATCGAAGAGGCGATAGGTCGCCTCAAGGTCGTCAACAGCGACGAACCATAACCTCTCTTGGGAGCTATCACCATTGGCGGGAAGCTTCATCTCACTCGCGAGCAGTGGGAGGCTAGCCAGGGTGACCGAAAGAAGGGGGAGTCCTCTTCCTCGACAGGCGGCCGCAAGCGCGGCAAGCCGCGCAAGGGGCGCGGAGGCGCCCAGGCTGGGGCACAAGGACGTGCCCGCGGAGGTGCCCAGGGTGGTGCCGCCGGCAACCACAAGCTGACACGAGACGACACCTGCCACAACTGTGGCAAGCTTGGTCATTGGGCCAGGGAGTGTCGACAGCCACGACGTGGTCAGGCCCACGTCGCACAAGTGGAGGAGGAGGCCCACGTCGCACAGGTGGAAGAGGAGCCAGCTTTGCTCATGGCACATGGAAGCATCAAGCCACCTCTAGCGGCATCGACTGCAACGGCTCTCTTTCATATTGATGAGCCGAGAGCACACCCTCTCCTCGGCGACGGCTCCAGCAACGACAAGACTGACGGGTGGTGCCTCGACATCGGCGCCACCCATCACATGACCGGTCGATGGGAATTCTTCGCCGAGCTTGATCCCAATGTCCGAGGCTCCGTCAAGTTTGGTGATGCCTCTGGCGTGGAGATCAAGGGTGTTGGCTCCGTCCTCCTTAGCGCTAAGTTCGGTGAGCACAAGCTGCTCGTCGGAGTCTACTACATCCCGGCATTGCGAAACTCCATCATCAGCTTGGGACAGCTGGATGAGAGTGGTTCGCGCGTGGAGATAAAGGACGGAGTCATGAGGATTTGGGAACACCATTGTCGCCTTCTTGCCAAGGTAACTAGAGGCACCAATCGACTCTATGTCCTTCACGTGCAGGTAGCACAGCCTGTCTGTCTTGCCACTCGTCGGGAGGACGAGGCATGGCAGTGGCACGAGCGCTTTGGGACCTTCACTTCGAGGCCCTGAAGTAGCTCAGTGCCAAGGAGATGGTGCGAGGCATGCCATGCCTTGACCACGTGGAGCGGCTCTGCGACGTCTGCGTGGTGACGAAGCAGAGGCGACTTCCTTTTCCCCAGCAGTCGAGCTTTCGAGCCACGGAGCGGCTCGAGCTCGTTCATGGGGACTTGTGTGGCCCGGTGACACCGGCTACACCAGGAGGACGACACTACTTCTTGCTGCTCGTCGACGACCTCTCCCGCTACATGTGGGTGGTGGTCCTTGGCAGCAAGGGAGAGGTTGCGAACGCCATCAGGCATGCGCAGGCCACTGCGGAGGTGGAGTGCGGCCGCAAGCTGCGCGTACTGCGCACCGATAATGGCGACGAATTCACGGCGGCTGAATTCGCGTCGTATTGCGCGGATGAGGGTGTTCAACGCCACTACTCCGCGCCCTACAGCCCGCAGCAGAACGGCGTCGTCGAGCGGCGCAACCAGACGGTTGTGGGGATGACTCGGGCCCTCCTCAAGCAGAGGGGAATGTCGGCTGTCTTTTGGGGAGAGGCAGTGGTGACCGCTGTCTACATCCTCAACCGTTCGCCCACCAAGGCCCTCCACGGCAGGACGGCGTACGAGGCTTGGTATGGGCGCAAGCCGGCGGTCTCTAATCTACGGGTCTTCGGCTGCCTTGCGTTTGCCAAGGAGCTTGGCCAGATCGGCAAGCTTGACGACAGGAGCAACCCCGAGGTGTTCATTGGCTACGCGGAGGGCTCGAAGGCCTACCGCATTCTCGACCTAGAGACATAGCGTGTGCACACGACGCGCGACGTTGTGTTCAACGAAGGGCGAGGATGGGCATGGGACAAGGCGGTGGACGATAGTTCGACCTCGACGAACGACGACTTCATCGTCGACTACATCTACTTCAAGGGAGCTGGGGGAGTAGGCAACTCTTCTCCACCGAGCGTGTCTACCCCAGCTCCAGAGCGTCCACCTCCACCTCAGCCGGCGACTCCACGCACTCCAGCACCGACGGCCACCCCTCCGGGCACGTCCACTCCGTCACCAGCTTGTGTCGAGCACGACCCAGTGGAGTTTGTCACTCCGCTCTCCCACGACGAGGAGCGCCTTGACAGGTGCTACGATGGCAAGCAGTTGTGGTATCGCAAGATGGAGAACATTCTCGGTGACCAGCCGGTGCCGGGACTGGCCCCTCACGATCTGGATGATCAAGATTCGGAGGCGCAGTTGCACCTTGCGTGCTACGACGGCAAGCCTCGGTCTTTCGCGGAGGTCGAGAAACACGCGGCATGGCGTGCCGTGATGCAGTCGAAGATGGCCGCGGTTGAGACGAACCACACTTGGGAGCTTGCTGACCTCCCTCGCGGTCACCGCGCGATCACCCTTAAGTGGGTGTTCAAGTTGAAGAGGGATGAAACCGGCACCATCGTCAAGCACAAGGCTCGCTTGTTGGTCCGCGGCTTCGTGCAGCAGGAGGGGATCGACTTCGACGATGCCTTTGCCCCCGTGGCACGGATGGAATCCGTGCGACTCCTTCTTGCGCTGGCTGCCCAAGAAGGCTGGCGTGTCCAGCACATGGACGTCAAGTCGGCGTTCCTCAACGGCGACTTGAAGGAGGAGGTCTACGTACACCAGCCGCCGGGGTTTGCGCTCCCTGGCAAGGAGGGCAAGGTGTTGCGCCTGCGCAAGGCCCTCTATGGCTTGCGGCAGGCACCACAGGCGTGGAATGCCAAATTGGATTCCCCGCTCAAGAGGATGGGCTTCAGGCAATGCCCGCACAAGGCGGCCATCTACCGACGGGGCAATGGGGGAAACACCCTACTGGTGGGTGTCTACGTCGACGACTTGGTGATCACCGGCACCAAGGATGCGGAGGTGGCAACGTTCAAGGAAGAGATGAAAGCCACCTTCCACATGAGTGACCTGGGATCCCTCTCCTTCTACCTAGGGATTGAGGTGCACTAGGCCGACTCCGGGATCACACTTCGACAGACCGCCTACGCCAGGCGTATTGTTGAGCTAGCTGGGCTCACAAACTGCAATCCAGCCCTCACTCCGATGGAGGAGAGGCTGAAGTTGAGCCGCGACAGCACGGCGGAGGAGGTGGATGCTACACAGTACCGACGTCTTGTGGGGAGCCTTCGCTATCTCGCCCACACACGACCGGACTTGGCATTCTCCGTCGGCTACGTTAGTCGGTTCCTGCAGCGACCGACGACGGAGCACCAGTAGGCTGTGAAAAGGATCATCCGCTATGTTGCGGGGACTCTCGATCACAACCTCCACTACTCGAGGTGTCCTGGGGAGGCACACCTTGTCGGGTACAGCGACAGCGACCACGCCGGCGACATCGACACCAGCAAGAGCACGAGCGGGATTCTCTTCTTCGGCAAGTGCCTCGTTAGCTGGCAGTCGGTCAAGCAGCAGGTGGTGGCCATGTCCAGTTGCGAGGCCGAGTACATAGCGGCCTCCACCGCTTCGACTCAGGCGCTCTGGCTTGTTCAACTGCTTGGTGATCTTCTCGGCAGAGACACTGGAGCGGTGGAACTCAGAGTGGACAACGTGTCTGCTCTGGCCCTGGCAAAGAACCCCGTTTTCCATGAACGGAGCAAACACATCCGGGCGAGGTAGCACTTCATCCGAGGCTGCTTGGAGGAAGGCAACATCAAGGCGATTTACATCAACACCAAGGACCAGCTTGCGGACTTGCTCACCAAGCCCCTTGGGAGGCTCAAGTTCATTGAACTTTGCTCCAGGATCAGGATGGTCCAACCCTCCCAGAAGACGACGTACAAGACTTAGGGGGAGAATGATGGAATAAGTTTTGTAGTCCTTTGGTCTTTGGTCCCCTAGTCCCTTGTACCCTTGTCCTTAGTTTGTTGTACCTTAGTCCTTGGTCTTTGGTCCTTGCTGTACTCATCTTAGACTAGAGGACATCATCTTGACTGCTTTTAGGACAACAGTTAGGACAACAACATCTTGACTACTTTTAGGACGGTTGTTAACATCTTTAGGACAGCACTTTGCATGGCATCATGGACTAGCAAGAAGGCATATGCATGGCTGGTTGGCTGCCCTTGGGCTTCTATAAATATGTATCCCCAACCCCTTAGAGGGTATGGCATTGTGAGAGGAATAGACAAGAAAATTGCCTCAACCCTCTAGTGTCATCCTCTCTTCAATGAGAGTAAAAATTCAGCTACTAACAGAAGAAGGTCCGGACACTCATGGGGTGGTCCAGTGACTTCTTCAACCACCAGGTTCGCGCCGGCAGGCTTCCATTCGAGAATGAGCATGCCGGCAACATGGTGTACTTCTCTGCGTACGCCATTGTGGGACTGATCCCGCCCTTTTCGTCTTTTCTCTTGATGCTGTTGGACTTCTATGGTCTGCAGCTGTACCACCTTGGCCCCCACTCCATTCTTTTGGTGTCGATCTTTGTTCACTTTTGCGAGATGTGGGTGGGTATTCCTCCCTGCGTCGAGCTCTTCCTCACCTTCTCCACCATCCACACCACCGGCAAGAGTGACGAGTATCTTGACTTCTATTACTTTGTGAAGCGCAAGAAGTGCCCGTACAAGTACTTGCGGTCGTTCCCTTCTGGCAAGTGGGACGACTGGAAGAATGATTGAATCGTCATCAGGGCAGAAGAGCATGAGAGGCTGGAGTTGCCCGTGGGCCTCCCCAACGTTGACACTTAAGCTTGGAGTGAAGTTCCGGTGTTGTCGGACGCTTTTAATCCTGCTCTGACCAGGATCCGCCAATGTGTGGAAGGAGGGGTGACCCCTCAAGCGGTATTTTGCAACTTCCTGGCCAACAGGTGGGTTCCGCTGAAGAAGAGAGAGAAGCTTGCTTGGGCCCTTAACAGCGTGATGGACGATGACCGGATCGAAACCGGTTTGAAGTCCAACCTGGAAGGCGCAACCTTGGAGCTTCACCTCAAGAAGTTCCAGCACGACATCGACGTCGAAGGTGACTGCTTGTCTCCGCCGGCGGCTTTCCTCCCTCTGAACATGGAGGCAGAGTTCTGCAGGGAGCTCCAGCGGAAGATGCCGGTGCTTGATGACCTTGGTGTCGTTGAGAGGCGTCCGACCACTGGGTTGGTGATCTCCGGAGCTTTCGAGGGTGGTCCCCCTACCGTCCCGGAACAGAGAGTTGAAGTCGCGGGCAAGGACAAAGAGTTGGCCGAGCCCTCGAGCCGAAAAAGGAAGCTGAAACATTCTGATGGAAGGTCCGTCAGGCCTGCTCCTTTCCTAGCGGCTCCTTCTCCCCGGAGGGGGAGATCTTCAACGGCGACATCCACTCCAGCATCGGCATCTCCCCGGGGTGCTAGTTCCGGCCGTGTGGCTACAGTACCAGGGCCAGTTGAAGGCTCTAGGTCCGGAAGTTCTTCCCGATCAAGGGGGGCCTCGACCAAAGTAGCGCCGACGGTTGCAGCGAGCTCCGGGGAACCTTCCGAAACTGTCATGCCAGTGGCGATAGGGTCCAGTCCTGAACGTCCGGAGAAGAGGTTCCGTGCTAACTGGTGCGGAAACCTTCCAAGGTAAATTTTGTTTTTTACCTCAATTGGTTGTTTTGTGTTGTAACTGTGTTTTGAGTTTCTGCGTCCTTCATCTGCAGTGTTCCCAAGAGAAGGACTAAAGCGCCGGCTCCCGTGACATCAACTGATGCTGTTGAGACGGAAGCTCCGACTCTAATTCCAGTGCCGTCCCAAGGGGTGGCTGAGGCTGCGAGAGCTCCGGCGCCGGCTGTCGTTGTCTTGGACCTTGACTCATCCCCAAAAGCTCCCGTGGTAGCGCCGAACCACGGGAATGAAGATGCACCAGCGGCACCTGTCTTGGAGGTTGAAGCTCCGAGTTTGGACGCTGAAATGGTGGTTGCTCCGGCCCCAGATCCGGAGACATCTGAGATTCCGGTCCTAGAGCCGGATGTTATTGAAGTCCCGGCGGTAGAGCCGATGGTTGATGATGCCCCGGCGGTAGAGCCGGTGGTTGATGGAGCTCTGGTGCCTGAGCCGGTTATCGAAGAAGTTCTGGCGGTAGAGCCGATTGCTGCAGAAGTTCCGGCGCCTGAGCCAATCGCTGCAGAGGTGCCGACGCCCGAGCCTATGATGGTCGAGGCGTCAGCGCCTGGGCCGGCGGTGGAGGAAGCACCAGCGTCGGAGCCGGAAACAGCTTCAGCTCCGACCGAACCTTTAATGCATGCCTCAGAGGTGGTGGTCCCGGAGGTGCCCACGCCTGAACTAGGGTGCCGAGATGAAGCTGCTGGCCCCCCGCTTGAGGGACCAGTTGCTGACGACCTGGCAGCGGGACCTTCAGAGCCAACTCCGGAGGTTGAAACTTCGGTAGCAGGACCTTCCTCGACGGCGATCGAGGCTATTCTGGAGGGCGGCCCTAGTGCCGCGGAAGCTCAGGGAACCGCTCTTGTAGAGTGGGATCCAATTTTTGTCACGGAGAACCCGCTGGAATCTGCGGAGATGACCCCGGCAGTTCCGGACCCGATCCCTCTGTCGTTGTCTATTGACAACGCCTGCTCCAGTCTTTGCCAGGTTCAACTGGCTTTTTACCACGACAGCAAGGCTCTCGAGGAGGAGCGTCAAACTCTTAGGAGGTGGCGCAACCGGCTCCAATTCGAGACCAAGCTGGCGCAGTCGAGGCTGGCTGACGACAAGGAATGGGTGAGGAAGGAGAAGATCCGCCTGGAGTACTGGGGTAAGCTACTGGATGAGAGGGAAAGCACGACGCGATTCCTTGACAACCAGTCCCGGTCCATTTATGAACAGGCCAAAGCTGCTAATAGCGCAGCAGATGATCGCCAAGAGAGGCTCGACGCCATCCACGCCAGTCTCGTCAAGCGCCGAGATGCTCTTGAGGAGCGGGAGAGAAAGCTCGAGGATGAAGAGCAAAAACTCCTGGAGCTGCGGGATGACGTCGTGAAGAGGGAATAAGAGCTTACTTAGAGGCTAACTCTGGGTGACAAGAGTCTCGAGGAGCGCACCAAGAAATTGGATGAGCGCTGTGAGAAAGAGGAGAAGAAGGCCTGGCAGCGAGGACAGGAACTCCACAGGAGGGAAGCTGACGTTGCTGCCAGGGAGAAGAAGGTGCGGGGTCGAGAGAAGGACCTGGTTAATCGCCAAAACGAGATTCACCTCCGGGAGGAAGAGCTCAGTAAACTCGAAAGGCAGGTTGCTGAAAAGATTCAGCAGAACGCCAAAGAGGTGGAGCGTCTTGCTCGGGAGAACTCGAAGCTTGCGGCAGCCAGAAGATCCTTGGAGGAGATGCGAAGTGGC
This sequence comes from Tuctoria greenei, assembly GCA_036927565.1. Lineage (NCBI taxonomy): Eukaryota > Viridiplantae > Streptophyta > Magnoliopsida > Poales > Poaceae > Tuctoria > Tuctoria greenei. The sequence continues at coordinate 133,242,515 of JAYESD010000006.1, forward strand.
AGGGTTGTGGAGTCCCAACAAGTTTGGGACTTCCTGGGCAAAGCCAACGACGCACTGATGCCAATGGGTTTTAGTCTCGTGCGTCCGGATGATCCGGAACCGGAGCTAGACCAGGCGTTGCAGGCGCTGAGTTCGGCAGGCAACAAGCTCACCAAGATGGGCGATGTCATTGCGGACCGGCTGGAAACCGAGGGACAATCCCTGGCCAAGAGCATCGCAGAATTTATTCTGTCGTGCTACACAAGCCGGGACCCCCAATTCTCCCTGAACCCGGTGCTCCAAGGTCCCATCGACGGAGAGGGAGAAGCTTCCCAGGCCAGCGTTTCTGAGGTTGCCCAGAAGGTCGCCTCGTTCTTCCATAGGGTCTAGGACCATCTCTTCGTAGCTCCCGCTTGTATTCTCTCTTCTTCTTCTCCAATATTGTAATCTCTTGTCTCCAGATGAATGAAATCCAAGTTTTTTGTGAATTTCATTTTTTGTCTTCAATACTTTTGTCCCACTTGGCCTCCTAGTAGATGTACACAATTTGATTGTGAACATGTACCAAGAGGATGTAACAGTTGTTGAAGACTCGCGTGCTTCAGACTTGTAGAGCGTAGGTCCGAAGTCTTCGGTAGTGAATGCTCGCTGAGGTTGTCGAAGCTTAAGGGCTCCGGCCTTGACCATCATCGGAGTTTGGTAGCTCCAGCAGTGGTCTCCATCAACACGTAGAGCGTCGACAGTTAGTCCCCTGAAGTCTTCCCACCATGTTTTGTTCCCTTTGACGGCTAGCCCCATGGATTTACCGGAGCTGAGCAGCTCCAGCGATGCTTGCTATCAATGTTTAAAACATCGATTACAAGCCATCTAGGGATGTCGGAGCTTTAATAGCTCCGACTTAATTCACCATCATCATGAGATCTTTATTTTTCCTGTACACTGAAGTCAAGAAAAATAGTAAAATTCGTTTCCTATCCATAACTCAGTTGCGACTTACTATTCCGTAAGAAATTTTTGGGTCGAGTGCAATTCTTCATACAACCAAGTGCACTGAGTTGTTTTCTCCAAGTCCAATTGTTTTTAGGACCCGCCTTACTTTGGCCTGTCGGGGTGTAGGTAGAGTGACGTACTTAGGGTGCAGGACCAGGCTAAGTCGACAGCACACTCCGGACCTAGATTGGCTGGCGGCATTCAGGCAAGTGAGCCATTCAACAACGTGAAAACCCGAAGGAATTAACAATGCGACTCGAGTTGTACATGAATTAGTCGATCTAAAAAATTCTTGAGAATCGCACAACTTTGTTATAGACAAGAAAGAGAAAAATAAAAAAATATTGAGCTTGTACAAAGTAAATGCACGTGGAGTCTATTTTCACACAAAGATGTCTTTCATTATAGGTCCGTGGTACAGGGAAAACAAGTACACCCTTAGGGTACGGAACCAAGCTAAGTGTGTTTTGTTTCTTATTTGACCCAAGGTAGCTAGTTACACTTTTAGTTCTGAGACTGTGACAAGTGTTGCCTGAACTTTGCGGACCTTCTAGAGAAGGTCCGGCTGTTCTCCCGAAGGAGCTACCCGACTCTGTACAATGACTCTATAACATACATCACGTGTAACTACAGACTCACCTCTGTGATATTAAGCGTAAAACTTACGGAGGTGCTCAATGTTCCAAGGATTAAGAAGAGGTGTCCCATCCTCGGTTGCCAAGCGAACGCTTCCAGGACGGGATACTTTAATCACTCGGAAGGGTCCTTCCCAGCTGGGGGAGAGTTTTTTTAACCCTTCTCTGGACTGTATTCTCCGTAGCACCAGATCGCCTTCCTCGAGCTGTCGGCTGTGAACATGCCTTTGGTGATAGCGTCGGAGAGCTTGGCAGTATCAGGCATTCTGAACAGCTGCTCGGCACTTTCCCTCTTCAAGGAGGTTGAAAGCATCTAGGCCCCCATGAGGTATGGTTTCGGTGATTAATGACAACCGTTGAATATTACTAATGAGTTTGTGGATGCAATGTCTCTCATATCATTCATCACACTTAATGAACTCTATATGTATATTATCTACTGCTCATTGGATAAAATTGGAGACCCCTCAACAAATCATTCTACGAGGTCAATTGATTTTTATGAAGATTAAAAGAAAAAGCTCATATGTCAAAATTATTCCATCAAAATTGACAGCACTCAAGACTTGGTAATCATCAGAAGAACATTTCAAACCAATGTCTAAGAGGTCACTCGAACAAATTCCAAAAGAATCACTTAGAACAACTCGAAGCAGATAAAATCAACTCACCGGATCAACCGATGTATCCAGAAAAGACTACATCGGTCGAGTTGGCTCAACAGCAGAAAAAGACCTCAGACTTGAGTACACACCGGATCATCCGATGATGAAGCAAGTGTTACATCGGTCTATCACTCCAGTAAGCAATTACCCTGGACCAAGTGCAACACCGGATCATCCGATGTACAATTATTACACATCGGTCAATCACTCCAGTAAGCATTATTTCTGAACTAATTCTGGATGAAGTGTCACTGGATCATCCGATGATGAGACAAGTGTTACGTCGGTCGATCGACGGTCATATCTGACACAGTGACATCAGCTAATTTGGATTCGACCGATGACAACTGAACGGAGAACATCGGATCATCTGGTGTTCGCAGAACAGTGATGTTAGCTTACTTTTCCAACGGATATTTCGTGGAGGCTGGCTATTTATACCCCTTCAACCAGTCATTTCGATAAGTCTTGATACCTACAGCTACTCTACATATTACCAAGCATTCAAGACATTGAGCTACCACTTCTACATCATTTACACCACTTGTACACCAAGAGATAGGATAGAACTTGCTAGAGATTATGCTTGTGTGCGTCCATTCTTGGTGATTGAAGTCTCTAGTTTAGTGAGAGCTGTAAGGGAGTGTCTCTTGGTGATTGTATTCACCGTGTAACAGTCGGTGATTGGAGAGAGCCTTCCGGAGCTTGCCAAGTCAGTTGTGGAAGCCCGGAGGATCAAACTTGTATAAGGCTTGAGCTCCACCTTGCCGCGGTTGGCGAACGGAGACCTTTAGTGAAGATCCCCGGTCTCGGTGACTTGGGAGTGGCTATACCCTTTGGTGGGTGCCACAACGTGGATGTAGGAAGGTCTTGACGATCTTGCCGAACCACAGGATAAATCTCCATGTCTTCTTGTCTCCTCGAGAGTTTGCACTTTCTTCCTCTCCCGTTACACTTATGCATTTCATATACCGCAATCTTACTATTCCTTAAATGTATAGGTTGTTTGCATAGGGAATTGAGCTTTTAGTTGTCAAGTTTTTATTGTTTTAATTTTTGAAAAGAAGTCCAATTCACGCCCCTCTTGGGCATTCGATTCTTACAATTGGTATCAGAGCAAGGTTGCTCATTAGATCATTCTAGCTTCACCACTAGAGAGCTAAAATGGCCAAGATTGGGGGTTCGGTTCCTATCTTCGAGGACAAGAACTTTGCCTATTGGAAAGCACGTATGCGTGCTTATCTAGAGGCTATTTCTCCCGAGGTATGGGAAGCGACTCATGCGGGGTTTGGTGAGCATAACTATATTGGTGATCAAATCAAGTGGGATGCTAAGGCTAGAAATGCTATTTATGAATGCATTAGTCAAGATGTGTTTGATAGGATTGCTAGCCAAGAAAAAACTTGTGAAATTTGGGCTTGCTTGATTGAAATTCATGAGGGTTCTTCTCGTGTTAAAGAACTAAAGTATCATATGCTTAAGGCCAAATATGATGAGTTCAAAATGCTATCTCATGAAAATGTCAATGAAATGTTTTCTCGCTTGAATGTGCTTATTGAGGAAATTAATGCTCTTGATATTGCTTCTCTTGGCAAGAGACTCATCAACCGCAAGATCCTTATGATCCTTCATAAGCCAAAGTACAACATCATCAACTCCATGCTTCAAAAGGAATCTCTTGATCACATTGAAGTTTCGGAACTTATTGGAGAGATTCACGCTCAGGAGATGAGTGTACTTGGGATGATGGAGGAATCATCTTCAAAGACAATTGCTCTAAAGACTTCCACCAAAAAAACAAGTCTCAAGAAAAAGAAAGTGGTCGAGCCTAGCTCAAGTGAAGAAGAGCAAGCATCAAGTGAAGATGATGATGATGAGCTTGCATTGATGATGAGAAAATTCTCTCGCTTAAACTCCAAGATTGCCAAGAAGGGATACACCTTTGATCCAAAAAAGAAACATTTCTACCAAGAAGAAATGACAACAAGACTTGCTATAATTGTGGTGATCAAGGCCATATCTCCTATGATTGTCCAAAACTGGACAAAAGAAAAGAGAACCACAAGGGCAAGCATCGCAAGCTTGAGGATAGTGAGGATGATGAAGAGGACAAATCCAAATCAAGATTCTTTGGGAAAAAGCATGACAAAGGCAAAAAGGCAAAACTCTTCCCAAAGAAGAGAAAAGGTCCACAAAAGGTGTTCATGTGTGAGGCAAATGAATGGATCACCGACGAAAAATCTAGTGATGAAGAGAGTGAAGCGGAAGAAAAGAGCTTGACCGGCCTTGCCATTGCCAACGATGATGATTCATCTCTTCATCCACCTCCCATGTACCTCATGACCAAAGGTAACACCAAGGTATGTGATGACTCTAGCGATGATGAGGTTTTCCCCGATGACTTAACTTCATTGATAAATGAATATCACACTATCATTAAAAGGGAAAAGAGTAAGGTCAAGGCTCTTGAAGAAGCTCGTGCTAAGCTTGAGAGTGCTAACCTCGATTTGCTTGACAAGTATGAAAGCATACTTAAGGAGCATGACACGCTCAAATTTCATGTCAAGCAAGTTGAGGAGGATAAGGTTCAAATCAAGCTAGATCATCATAAGCTTGACTTAGCACACCAAGCACTCTAGGGAAAGCACAATGAGTTAATCCAAAAGCATCAAATACTTAACCTTGCTTATGAAGTTCTTGATCAAAAATTGAAAACTATAAAAAAAAGAAACCCTTAATGATAAGGTATCTATTATTTCTCATGTCACTAATGTCTTGCACAAGTCTTTGTCTTTGAAAGAGAATGCTAGGAAGAAGGATTTGTTGGAAGAAATTGAAAGTCTCCACACTAGTGTGGCAAGACTATCTAAGGGAGAAGTCAAGCACAAAGAAATCCTCTTCCAACAAGCAAGGGCCTTCAACAAGAGAGGACTTGGATCCTTCCCGGTGCCTAACAAAGGAAAGGTGCCCTCACCGGAGCTTAAAACGAGCTTCATGAAGGAAGTTGGTTCCTATTGCCAACATTGTGAGGTCACCGGTCACCATACAAGGAAGTGTCTTCTTCTTAACCGGTCTTCTCCAAAATTGCCTACTAATTACAAGTCTACCTTTAATGATCACTATTATCTCTTGAGTAAAGTAGATGGCAAGGTGAAGACAAGGTTCATTAGCAAAGACATGAAGGACATGAAGGGGAAGCTCCCCAAGCAACTTTGGGTCCCAAAAACGCTTGTATCACACATACAAGGACCTAAGTTGGCTTGGGTGTCTAAAATCAAAAATTGAATTCATGTGTGTAGGTGAACTACAAAGCCAGATGAGAGCATTGGGTACTCGATAGTGGGTGCACTCAACACATGACCGGTAACGATGGTATGTTCACCACCATAGAAAATCCCGACAATCATGAACAAGTCACCTTTGGTGATAACTCTAAGGGGAAGGTAATTGGGTTGGGTAAGATTGCAATTTTTAATGATTTATCTATTTCCAATGTATTGTATGTTAAGTCACTTAGTTTCAATTTGCTTTCTATTGCACAATTATGTGATCTTGGACTAACGTGCACCTTTAGCAAGAATGATGTTGTTGTGACTAGTGAAGCAAGCAAAGAACTAATCTTCAAAGGGTTTCGGCATGGACATCTCTACTTAGTAGACTTCTCCAACAAGAATGCTAGGTTGACCACTTGTCTTTTCATCAAGACAAGTTTGGGTTGGCTATGGCATCGACACATAGCTCACATTGGAATGAGCAAGCTCAAGAAGTCATTCAAGCTCGGGATGGTGACCGGCGTGAAGAATGTCACATTTGAGAAGAACAAGTTTTGTAGCGCTTGTCAAGCCGGGAAACAAGTTGCTTCACACCACCCGATGATGACAATGGTGTCAACCTCCAAGCCACTTGAGTTGCTCCACATGGAACTCTTCAGACCGTCCACATATCAAAGTCTTGGCGGTAATCTCTATTGTCTTTTTATAGTTGATGACTATTCTCGCTATGCTTGGACTTTGTTTCTGACAAGAGTGAAACTCCAGAAGTGTTCAAGATCTTCGCTAACCGTGCTCAAAGGGAATTTCAACATCCCATCATCAAGGTCCGGAGTGACAACGGCACTGAATTCAAGAACTACAACATTGGGGAGTGGTGTGATCGTGAAGGCGTGCAACATGAATTTTCAGCCACATACACTCCTCAACAAAATGGTGTCGTTGAAAAAAGAAAAAGACTTTCATCACTCTTGCACGAGCAATGCTTGATGACTATGGCACGTCCGAGAAGTTTTGGGCCGAAGCAATCAACACGGCGTGCCATACCGCAAATCGGGTCTATCTACATCGACTACTTCAAAAGACCCCGTACAAACTCCTCATTGGGAGAAAGCCCAACATCTCCTATTTCCGAGTCTTCGGGTGGAAGTGCTACATCTACCGCAAGAAAAGACTCGGTAAGTTTGAAAAAAGATGTGATGTTGATATCTTTCTTGGTTATGCATCAAACTCAAAAGCATATCAAGTATTCAACCAAACCTCCGGTTTAGTTGAGGAAAGTTGTGATGTTGAGTCTGATGAAACTAATGGCTCCCAAGAGGAGAGTTTTGGTCATGATGAAATAGATGATGAGCCTCTACGAAAAGCTATGAAGAACATGACTATTGGAGACATCAAGCCTAAAGTTGAGTAGAGCCATGATCAAAGGGGAGCTTCAAGTTCCAACATCAACACATCTATGACACCTCAAGTTGACGAAGAAGAAAAAGATGATCCATTGCCGACACATGATTCACAAGCCACACAACATCAAGAAGAAGAAGTACATGATCAAGTCGAACCACAAGAAGAGCAACACGCATCACCACCGTTAAGTGCTTCACAACCACTTTTGAGACATGGACGCATCTCCAAGGCGCATCTGATTGATCAAATCATCGGAAGTTCGTCAAGAGGAGTAAGTACACGTTCTCGCCATTTTGCTACGTTTTGTGAGCACTACTCGTTTGTTTCATGTGTAGAACCCACTCACATTGAGGAAGCACTCCAAGATCCAAATTGGATGATGGCCATGCAAGAAGAATTTAACAACTTCGTCCGCAATGAAGTTTGGATGTTGGAGGAGCGACTCAAGGACAAGAACGTCATCGGGACAAAGTGGGTGTACCGCAACAAACAAGACAAGAACGGTGTTGTGATCCACAACAAGGCAAGACTTGTGGCCAAGAGTTTCTCGCAAGTTGAAGGACTAGACTTTGGAGAAACATTTGTTCCGATCGCTCGACTAGAAGCTATCCGTATACTTCTTGTTTTTGCATCACATCATAACATAAAGCTTTATCAAATGGATGTGAAAAGTGCCTTTCTTAATGGCTATATTAACGAGCTTGTTTATGTTGAACAACCTCCCGAGTTCAAAGATCCGAGGAATCCTAATCATGTGTTTAGGTTGCACAAGGCGTTCTACGGGCTCAAGCAAGCACCTAAGGCATGGTATGAACGACTACGAGATTTCTTGATCATGCAAGGATTCAAGATCGGGAGGGTGGACACTACACTCTTCACCAAAGACATCGACGGAGAACTATTTATTTGTCAAATTTATGTCGATGATATTATTTTTTGTTCAACTAACGAAGCTCTTAGCCATGAGTTTGGCAAAATGATGTCTAGGGAATTCGAGATGTCAATGATTGGAGAGCTCAACTTCTTTCTTGGATTTCAATTCAAGCAACTTCGAGAGGGGACCTTCATCTATCAAGAAAAGTATACCAAGGACCTCTTGAAGAAATTTGAAATAGGAGATTGTAGCTCAAGAAGTACTCCAATGACAACAAATTGTCATCTCGACGCGGATTAGGACGGTAAACCTGTTGACCAATCTAATTACCGTTCTATGATTGGTTCATTGCTTTATCTTACCGCATCTAGGCCCGATATCATGTTTAGTGTATGCTCGTGTGCTCGCTTTCAAGGGGCTCCAAAAGAATCGCATCAGAAGGCGGTCTTTAGGATACTTCGGTATCTCAAGCATACCCCAAGTGTAGGCCTGTGGTACCCCAAAGGTGCTAAATTCCATCTCTTGGGTTACTCAGATTTGGACTTTGCCGGATGCCGTGTGGATCGCAAAAGTACCTCCGGTGGGTGCCACTTGCTTGGGCGTTCTCTAGTATCTTGGTTTAGCAAGAAGCAAAATTTTGTTGCTTTGTCCACTGCGAAAGCGGAATATATAGCGGCCGGTGCATGTTGTGTCCAAATCCTTTATATGAAGCAAACCCTTTTGGACTTTGGTGTTAAACTTGGTTGTGCGTCTCTCCTTTGTGACAATGAAAGTGCGGTTAAGATTGCTGAAAACCCACTTCAACACTCCCGAACTAAGCACATTGATATTCACCATCATTTCTTGCGGGACCATGAAGCTAAGGGAGACATCTCCTTGCGAGGTGTTAGGTCCGAAGAACAATTGGCGGATATCTTCACTAAACCACTTGATGAGAAAACCTTTTCTAGACTAAAGAGTGAATTAAATGTGCTAGATGCATCAAACGTCATGTAAGTTGTCATGGTCATGTAAGAATGCATCTCATATAGGTCTTGTCTAACTTTCAAGTTATATGACAAGTATGAAATTAAGGATCACGATAAAACAAGAGTGATGAACAAGATCGATAAAGTTAACCCTAGAAGTAATGAGCAATAAGTGAAAGTAAAGAACACAAGGGACACAAGGATTTTATCCCGAGGTTCGATCTCACGAAGGAACCTAGGTCCCCGTTGAGGAGTCCACGAAGGACCGGGTTCAACAACCATTCCCTCACCAAGTTTACTAAACGGGCCTAACTTGGTTCTTCCACTATCACAAAGAGTGAATACAAGATTCGTTGGGGCTTCTTACAATCTGAGGCTCCCACCACAAATACAATCACAAATCACAAAGATTGACTCAAGCCACAGATCACAAAGATTCACAAAGTGCAAGAGATCAAACCGAGAGCCAAAGAGCGGTGTTCTTCCTCTTCTTCACCTCACTAAACCCTAATCCACACAAGAATTAGTTTTAGAGGGAATGTAGGCAAGGAGGCTTTTTGGAGGCTCGAGGTTGCTGTGGCGGCGCTAGGGTTTCAACTTGCTTAAAAGTTAGCTCAAATGAACCCAGAGGTCCTCTATTTATAGAGGTCCCAAGCCCATACTGCTGACTTCAGCAGATGGGCGGACTAGTCCGGCCTACAGCCCGAACTAGTCCGGCCTAGGGGACCACTGACGTCCCTGACAACTGTCGCACTGCGCGGCAATCGTCACACTAGCCGCCAAACTTCAAATTCAAACGGTCACTTCAACAACGGACTAGTCTGACCCTCACCGGACTAGTCCGATCTCACACAGAACCTTTTGTTCCGTGTGAAAACGGACTAGTCTAAAGACCACGGACTAGTCCGGCCCCCAGGGCGGACTAGTCCGGTCTTCCCAGACTTAGTCTCTGAAGAACCGACTCCTCTCACATCCGGACTAGTTCAGCCCCCAAGGCGGACTAGTCTGATCTCAGTCAGGACCTCTTGGTCCGGACCAAAACGGACGAGTCCGTGGTTTTGGGACTTAGTTCCCAAAACCCACTTCACGACTACCCGGACTAGTCCGTCCCACTACGGACTAGTCCGAACTCAGTCAGACCCTTCTGGTCCGGCTGAAAACGGACTTGGCCGGCAAGGGGCGGACTAGTCCGGCCACTTGCACGGACTAGTCCGGCCCTACTGCCAGACTGCTTCCAACTCTTTTCTCTCAATGGGTTTGATCTCTTAACCGCTTTGAGTTCCCAACTTGATCATAATGCACTTTACACACACATCCTCACAGGTATTTGGCTAGTCCAAACTCGACACACTAGAAACCCTAGTTCCTCCTTTTCGAGTTGGCATCGCTGTTTTCATCCTTTTCCTTTTTGAGGGATTGTGCTTCCACTTAAGTCCACACCCGTGCTTAAGATCACTGAGCTCATTAGTCACTTAATTGTCGTCATCAATCATCCAAAACCCACGGGGATCCTAGATGCTATTTCAATCTCCCCCTTTTTGGTGATTGATGACAACACATTAAGTCTTCATATAAAAGAGTATAAATTTGTGATTTTCATAACGTGTGGGTGTATGAGTGACTCTCCCTCAATGAATGCATCAAAAAGAGAGATTGAGGAAATCCTTCATACATACATACGTTATGGTGGGGTGCCTACGTGTTGTGGTCAACAATTTGTGACAAGACATAATAAGTATGAATATGATCAAAAGATAGACATTCAAAGCATCATATTGACATTGAACATTCAAAGCATAGTCTTGCACAAATGTAAACATCCGACATGGCATAAATATTACAATAAGGAGTGCAACATGTCCAAGGATCCAAATAAAGGGATACAACACTAATTACCCTCCTTTCTAACTCTCCCCCCGTCTAACTCCCATCTAACTCTCCCCCTTTGGCATCAAGACACCAAAAAGGAAAAGAAGAGGGGGAACTCAAACCCTTAACCACTCAGACGTCCCTGTCTTCACTATCATCGGCCCCAGCGTCGGAGTCGCTCTCCGTGGCCTCCGGGTCCTCGTGATCGTCGTCGTCATCGGAGGCACGAGCCGAAGGAGCTGCCCGGGAAGAGCTCCCGTCCTCTTGGAGCTGGGCGAGCTCGTTGGGGGTGAAGTCGGGAAAAGGTGTGATCTCCTCGTCGCTCGCCTCCGGAGAGGACATAGGAACCTCCAGCTTGTCACACACCGCCTTGAGGTACTTCTCTTGGCGCTTGTGTGCCCTCTGGTTCCTAATCTCCTGCTTCTGGCAGGAAGTGAAGATCGCCTTGAAACACTTGAAGAAGGCGCTCATGGATTGAGGTGGAGGCGGGGAGGAAGGCGCCACGGGCTGAGAAGCTGGCATCGTCGAGGAGGAGGGAGGCTCCGCATTCTTCCAGCGTGGAGGAGGCGGGACAACAGGGGGTGTTTGAGGATGGAGCGGGCGATGAGTCACATCCTTGACGAAGGTCACGCCTGACACCTTCTCAATGAGGTACATGATGTAGGGGGCATACCCGCAATCACGGTTGGTGGTATGCGAGATGTTGAAAATGTCATCGAAGATGTAGTCGACGAGATTGAACTTCTCCCCCCCATCAATGAGAAGTAGCAGATGCCTCAGGTTGCCTTGTATCACCCCTGCGTCACCATCCTTTGGTGCTATGGTCCGCCTCAGGATCCTGTTGAGAATGCTGTAGAAGGGCTTGATGTTGCGAGCAAGTCCTGGCTCATAGGACACATGGCTCAGGTACATGTAGTCCAGCTGATCTCTGTCAACGGCCTTGAGGTTAGAGATGATGATCTCATGATCCAAATGGGCCTCAAGACCTAGAATCTTTGCAAACTCTTCAAATGTGACTGAGAGCTGCTCGCCATGCGTCATCCATATGATCCTTCTATCACGAGAGGTGGTGAAGTAGACGGTAGAATAAAACTGCAGGTTGACTTTGACGTTCCAGTCATACTTGAATCCCATGATGTTCTTGAGCACATGGCGCTCAGCTGCTTCAATGACCGCATCAAAAGCAGAATACCATGTACTCCCAGTCTACCCACTGTGCTTCAATCACAGGTTTCTTCATGCTTTGGTAGACGAGACGGTAATAATTACAATAAAAGTCACACCAAAACCGAGGGTCGGCGGTGCTCCTTCCATACTTGTACACCTTGTCCGCCCTGAGCCTTCTTGCTTTCTCGGCTCCCTTTCTATAGAAAACATTTGCAGCCATTTCACGCTGCCTGTTGGGATTTCTCTCGGGAGTGTGCACCTCCAAGGGGCCAATCGGTTTGGCCTTCCCTTTCTCGTTGATAGAGATGTCCTTGGCCTTCGTAGCCGGGACCTTTACTGAATGCTTCTTCTTGGGCTCCATGGGAGCCGGAGCCTTGCCCTTCTTCGGATCTCGCTCGATCCGGCGTTCAGCAATTTCTCCTTGGGCTGGCTCCTTGCCCTTCTCTTTCTCTCCAAGGCTCACAAGCCTCTTCCGCTTGGAGACTTGTGCAGCAGCAGCCTGAGAGTTATGAGCTTCGCGCTCCTCTCTCTTCTTCTTCTGGAGTTCCTTGAGGGACTCCTCAATGGCCCGAGCCGTTGCTTCATCTTCGTTGTAGGCCAAAGCTGCGGCCCTTGCTTGTTGCTTCTTGGCTGCTTTTGCTTTCTCATGCTGCTCGAGATACTTCTCGGCAGCCTCAACTTCGGCTCTTGCTCATTCTTCGGCGAGGTGAAGTTGCTCCGCCTCCCACTCGGGGTCAGTGGGGGGAGAAGCGGAACGGCGAGGAGCGGCCATTTCAGCTGAAAAGAATAGATGCCATAAGATTGTAGGTCAAGGAGTTGGAATAATGCGAAAGAAATCTCGAGAAACGACCAAAGTTGGAGTTTGACCTGTGTACACCGGACTTGTCCGCCCCAGGGGCGGACTAGTCCGCCTGGCACCGGACTAGTCCGGTTTACATAGGTTAAACCCTAACTCTAATGGTTTTTTCGAGAAATTTTGGAATCAAGTCGCAATATTCCTAGGTGATAGAAGGCTAGAATGAATGCTTGATTAACCATAGGTCTAGGTACATATTTATAGATACATAGATGGGCCGGTATACAGGCTAGGCCCAAACACATAACTCAACACAGTCCAACACCCCCCCGCAGTCCCAACATCTAGCCACAACAGATGTTGAGACTGGACCGAAACTCAGAAAACAAAGTCGAGGGGAGTCCCTTCGTGAAGATGTCGGCAAACTGTGACGTCGTCGGCACGTGGAGAACTCGAACCTCACCGCGTGCAACCCGCTCACGAACAAAGTGAAGATCAATCTCCACATGTTTCGTGCGCTGGTGCTGGACGGGGTTGGTGGAGAGGTAAACGACGCTGACATTATCACAGTAGACCAACGTGCTCCGGGCGACAGGGGAGTGGAGCTCCTGAAGTAACTGCTGGAGCCAAGACGCCTGTGCTACGCCGTTAGCCACGGCGCGGTACTCTGCCTCACCACTGGAGCGAGAAACCACAGGCTGCCGCTTTGAGGACCAGGAGACAAGATTCCCCCCCCCGGAAGACGGCGTAGCCAGAGGTGGAACGGCGGGTATCAGGGCACCCCGCCCAGTCAGCGTCGGTGTAGACCACCAACTCAGAAGGCGAGTCACGTCGAAGTAGAAGGACGTAGTCGAGGGAGCCGCGCAGGTACCGAAGAATCCGCTTCATCGCCGTGAGATGCGTCTCCCGCGGATCATGCATGTGGAGACACACCTGCTGAACCGCGTATGAGATGTCCGGCCTGGTGAAGGTGAGATACTGCAGGGCACCTGCAAGACTCCTGTAAGAGGTGGGGTCGGCGACCGAGGCGCCGTCGGCCGAAGCCAGCTTCGCCTGGGTGTCCACGGGAGTGGAGCACGGCTTGCAATCAGCCATGCCCGCTCGCTCGAGGATATCGAGGCAGTACTGGCGCTGGTGGAGGAACAGAGCGTCCGGAAGGTGCTCGACCGCAACGCCCAGGAAGTGGTGGAGCTGGCCGAGGTCCTTCATCGCGAACTCGCGCTGCAGGGCGGAGATCGTGCGCTGAAGAAGAGCCGGGCTAGACGCCGTGAGGACAATATCGTCCACGTACAGGAGGAGGTAGACAGTGTCACCCTCATGCCTGTAAACGAAGAGCGAGGTGTCCGACTTGGCCTCGACGAAGCCAAGCGAGGCCAGGAAGGAGGCGAACCGACTGTACCAAGCTCGAGGCGCCTGCTTCAGCCCGTATAGAGACTTGTTCAGCCGGCAGACCAAGTCTGGACGGGCTGAATCAACGAACCCTGTCGGCTGACTGCAGTACACCGTCTCTGTCAGCGTCCCGTGAAGGAAGGCGTTCTTGACGTTCAGCTGGTGGACAGGCCAAGAACGCGAGAGAGCCAACGAAAGAACAGTCCGTACTGTCGCTAGCTTAACCACCGGACTGAAGGTCTCGTCGTAGTCCACTCCAGGGCGCTGAGTGAAGCCCCGAAGTACCCAACGAGCCTTATATCTCTCCAGGGAGCCATCCGCCTTCCTCTTATACGTGAAAACCCACTTGCCTGTGACAACGTTGCCACGGGAAGGACGGGGAACAAGGTCCCATGTCCGGTTGGCAAGTAGGGCCGCATACTCCTCCTCCATAGCGCGGCGCCAGTGAGGGTCAGCGAGGGCGCTACGGACGGAGGTCGGTATAGGTGATACCGAAGAGGAAGTGGATGGTGTCGGTGTCGTCGAAGAGAGTACCACTCCGGAGAACCTCTCAAGAGGCCGGAGAACCCCAGCGGCACGTCTAGTCACCATCGGGTGAACGTGTCCTGGGTCCCGGTGGAGCAACGGGTGGTGGTACACAGAGGGCTCTGGACGCGCAGGCGTAGAGGCACCAACCCGCTCTCGTCGCTGGTAGACAAGAGCAGGGTCGGCGAACCGTGGAACAGGGGCCGCGCGTGGCGCAGCTGGGGACGCGGGAGCCGGAGTAGTCGTCGGGTCCCCGCACGGCGCGGGAGTCGAGGTCGGAGATGCCGAGGCCGCGCGTGGCGCAGCTGTAGGGGTCGCCGGGGCCTCGTGTGGCGCAGGAGTCGAGGCTGGAGACGCTGGGGCCGCGCGTGGCGCAGCCGTAGGAGACGTCGGGACCTCGTGTGGCGCAGGAGTCGAGGTCGGAGACACCGTTGCCGCGCGTGGCGCAGCTGTAGGGGGTGCCGGGGCCTCGTGTGGTGCAGGAGGCGAGGTCGGAGACGCCTGGGCCGCGCGTGGCGCAGCAGGAGACGTCGGTGCCACGCGTGGTGCGGCACTCGTCCCCAGGGTCGACGGAGCCTGAGCACCAACCCGCACTCGTCGCTGGTAGACAAGAGCAGGGTCAGTGAACCGCCGTGTCGTGGCTGTAGGAGGCACAGCCGGAGTCACCACAGGTGTCGGTGCTGCATTGAAAGTTGCCTAGAGGGGGGGTGAATAGGCTAATCGACCTGCAAATGACTTAATAAAACGAGATTAAATCACAGGGGGCGGACTAGTCCGGTCAGGGGGCGGACTAGTCCGGTCAGCTTGCGTGAATAACCCTAAAAAGATGTTTCTAGCAAGTTTTAGGGTATTTTCTCTTAACTACAAGTGAGTATATGTTTAAGTCAAGTTAAGCAACAACCTAAGCAAGAGCAAGTCAAGTTTCCACAAGTTTGTAGCAAAGCGGAATATGAAACGAGACTACCAACCCTAGAACAAAGTAATCAATAGAATGAATGCGAAGAACACAAGAAGGCAAGGATTTTATCCCGAGGTTCGATCCCACACAAGGAATCTACGTCCCCGTTGAGGAGTCCACAAAAGGATCGGGTCCAACAACCCTTCCCTCACCAAGTTTACCGCACGGGCCTAACTTGGTTCTCCACTAATCACAACGGTGATTACAAAGTTCGTTGGGGCTTCTCACAAACTGAGGCTCCCACACCACAAAGATGATCAACACAATAAAGCAAACTCAATACACAGCCCACAAAGACTCAACGAGTGCAAGAGATCAAACCGGGAGCACAAGCGCGATGTTCTTCCTCTTCTCCACCTCACTAAACCCTAATCCACTCAAGAATTAGTTTTAGAGGGAAAGTAGGCAAGAAGGAGGCTTAGGAGTGCTCCAAGTTGGCTGTGGCGGCGCTAGGGTTTGAGTTTTTCCAAGGGTTTTTGAAATGAGGCCGGGGGTCCCCTTTTTATAGAGGTCCCAAGCCCAATCTGCTGACTTCAGCAAAAGGGCGGACTAGTCCGGCCACTGGCCCGGACTAGTCCGGCCTAGGGGACCACTGACCCCTTTGTCAGGTCCCGACAGCTGACACACTATCGTCACGCTACCCGCCAAACTTCAAATTCAAACGGTCACTTCCAGAACGGACTAGTCCGGTCAACACCGGACTAGTCCGATCTCACACAGAGCCTTTTGCTCCGTGTGAAAACGGACTAGTCTGAGGACCACGGACTAGTCCGGCCCCTAGGGCGGACTAGTCCGGTCCTCCCAGACTTAGCCACAGAAGCACCTTTTCTAGCCAACCCGGACTAGTCCGGCCCCACGGGCGGACTAGTCCGTTCTCACTCAGGACCTCTTGGTCCGGTCCAAAACGGACAAGTCCGTGGTTTTGGGACTTCATCTCCAAAACCCACTCACAGCTACCCGGACTAGTCCGGCCACAAACGGACTAGTCCGATCTCAGTCAGACCCTTCTGGTCCGGCCTGAGACGGACTTGGCCGGCCAGGAACGGACTAGTCCGGCCTCCTGCACGGACTAGTCCGGCCCTACGGCCAGACCACTCAATCACTCATTTCTTTCATAGGTTTGACCTCTAAACCACTTTGAGCTCCCAAACTTGATCTCAATGCACTTTACACACACACCCTCCTATTGCTACGGCTAGTCTAACTCAATCACGCTAGAAACCCTAGTTTCTACGCTTCGAGTTGACTCCGTTTCCTTCCTTTTCCTTTTTGAGGGTTTACGTCTCCAATTGAGTCCATACCTGTGCTAAGATCACTTGAGCTCATTAGCGACTTAATTGTCGTCATCAATCATCAAAAACCCACGGGGAACCTAGATGCACTTTCAATCTCCCCCTTTTTGGTGATTGATGACAACACATTAAGTCCTTCACAAATAAGAGTATAAAGTTTGGTTTTCATAACATGTGTGCGTATGAATGACTCCCTCTCAATGTATGCAACATGTAAAAGAGGTGGAGGAGTTCTTTCATACCCACACACGTTATGGTGGGGTGCCTACGTGATGTGCTCAACAGTTTGTGTCAAGACATGAATAACATCAATACATTCATAAGATTGACAATAAGAGCAATATATTGATAGTAAGCAACAATAACGAGTCTTGCACAAATGTAAACATCCAAGAGCATAAATATGTTACAAAATAAGTCCACAAATCACAAACACACCCACAACCGATTAACTCCTCCTTAACTCTCCCCCTTTGGCATCAAGGCACCAAAAAGGAAAAGAAGAGAGGGAGCTAAGACCTAAGAACTAATCCTTGTCTTCGCCACTTCCACTCTCCGTGGCCTCGGAATCTTCGACGTCGTCCTCATCATCGACATCGTCGTCGTCGTCGGAGTTCCTTGCCGAGGGAGCAGCCCGAGAGGAGCTTCCATCCTCTTGGAGCTGGGCGAGCTCATCGGCGGTGAAGGTGGGGAAAGGAGTGATCTCCCCATCACTCACCTCTGGAGAGGACATCGGGACCTCCAGCTTGTCGCACACCGCCTTAAGGTACTTCTCTTGGCGCTTGTGTGCCCTCTGAGCGCGAATCTCTTGCTTCCGGCACGAGGTGAAGATGGCCTTGAAGCACTTGAAGAACGCACTCATGGACTGAGGCGGAGGCGGAGACGGAGGCGCCACTGGGCGAGACGGAGGATCTGCATTCTTGCGTCTTGGAGGCACCGGCACATTTGGCGGCTTCTGGGGGCGCAGAGGTCGGTGCGATACATCCTTGACAAAGGACACGCCCGACACCTTCTCAATAAGGCACATAATGTAAGGGGCATACCCGCACGCCCTGTTGGGGGTATGCGAGATGTTGAAGATGTCGTCGAAGATGTAATCGACGAGGTTGAACTTCTCTTCCCCATCGATCAGAAGTAGTAGGTGCCTCAGATTCCCTTGAATCACCCCAGCATCGCCATCCTTCGGTGCTATCGTCCGTCTGAGGATTCTGTTCATGATGCTGTAGAATGGCTTGATGTTTCGAGCTAGTCCGGCATCAAACGGGAGGTGGCTTGGATACATGTAAGCCAGCTCCTCACGATCCACTGCCTTGAGGTTCGAGATAATGATCTCGTGGTCCATGTGAGCCTCAAGACCAAGGATCCTTGCAAACTCAGCATAGGTGACAGAGTATTGTTCACCACGAGTCATCCAAGTTATCCTCCTGTCACCTGAGCTTGAAAAATAGATTGTGGAGTAGAATTGGAGAATGATTTCCACATTCCAATCATATTTGAAGCCCATGATCTTCTTGAGATCATGGCGCTCGGCAGCTTCAATCACGGCATCAAAGGCCGAGTGCTCCTTCTTTGCCATATAGTCCCAGTCCACCCACTGAGCTTCTATCACTGGCCTCTTCATTTGTTGGTAGACTAGTCTGTAATAATCACAGTGGAAGTCACACCAAAATCTGGGATCTGCCGTGCTCCTCTCATACTTGTAGACCTTTTCTTCCCTTAGCCTTCTGGCCTTTTCAGACCCCTTGCCATGAAATACATTTGCCGACAGTTCCTTCTGCCGGTTGGGATTCCTTTCCGGTGTGTGGACTTCAAGGGGGCCAATAGAGGTGGCCTTCCCCTTTTCCCTGATCACAACTCCTCCGGGTGCCTTCTTGGCTGGCACCTTGATGGAGGGCTTCTTCTTTTTCGGCTCGACTGGAGCCGGGGCTTTTCCCTTTTTTGGGTCGCGCTCGACCCTAGGGACAACCTCTTCTTGGGCTGGCTCCTTGCCCTTAGCTTTCTCGCCAACAGTGACGAGCTTCTTGCGCTTGGGGGCACTGGCCTCAGCA
This sequence comes from Tuctoria greenei, assembly GCA_036927565.1. Lineage (NCBI taxonomy): Eukaryota > Viridiplantae > Streptophyta > Magnoliopsida > Poales > Poaceae > Tuctoria > Tuctoria greenei. The sequence continues at coordinate 133,261,346 of JAYESD010000006.1, forward strand.
GCCCTGGAGTTGTGGGCCTCCCTATCCTCTCTTTTCTTCTTCCTCAGCTCATGGAGGGATTCCGCGGTGGCACGGGCAATGGCTTCATCCTCATTGTAGATGCTCGCAGCCACCTTGGATGCTTCGAGTGCCTTGAGCTTTCTTTCCTCCTTGGCCTTCTGCGCCTCTATTAGCGCAGCCTTAGTCCGAGCCTCGGCAATTTGGGCCTTGGTACGCCCCTCGAGGTGGACACGCGGAGGAGAGCGCTCGGAGTTCGACATGCTGTGAAAAAGATGGAGGAAGGAAGATATGAGCCTAGGAAGAAGAAGTATTGCCGAAAAGATCTCGAGAACCAACTAGAAGTAGGGTTTGCCCTGTGCAAACCGGACTTGTCCGCCCCAGGGGCGGACTAGTCCGCCGACCGGACTTGTCCGCCTGGTGGCCGGACTAGTCCGGGTTGCACAGGAAGAACCCTAACCCTAGTTGATTCGTCGAAAAATTTGTGAACCAATGCGCAATACTCCTAGGCTATGATCGCAAGGGTGTATAGAACAACATTAATGAAGGTGTTCCTATCAAAAACTTGAAGAATCAAGAATGGGGCTAGTTTTTGAGGAACGGTGAAATACCTTCAAAAAATCCGCTTGAGTCGTCGAAATCGGTGTGGATCTCGAAGGTGGAGCGCGGGGAAGTGATCCCTCACTCCCAAGGACTTCGATGCGCGGATTGGAGTTGAGTTTTGGTGGATGGAGCGCAAAATCGCCGATTTGGGGGCGGTTGTGCGCGCGTGGAAGCTAGGGAGACAAGTGAGGAAGAGAGAGAGGGGTTCGGGCCGCCTGGGGGTTTAAGTCCCCAAGGGCCGGACTAGTCCGGTTGAGGGGCCGGACTAGTCCGGTCTGCGGACCAGACCCAGACTAGTCCGGGTCCGGACTTGTCCGGTGGAAGGCCAGACTAGTCCGGTGTGCGGACTAGCCGCGGACTAGTCTGACCCGGACTTGTCCGGCCATAGGGGCGGACTAGTCCGGTCCAGCTGGGCTGAAAAACAATATATTTGGGTTTTGCCCATAAAGATAAGTCCTTTTGGACAGATATAGCAAGGAAAACATGACAAACATGATTATGAGTCAATAAAGAACAACTTGTGGACATTTTCTTGAAGAAAATAGATTTCTCAAACAAATTTGAGGAGAAATCGACATAGAGAGGAGTTTTTCGAAATGTGGCTCAAAATATATGAGGAATGGAGTTTAAGCCACGTTTCGAGAATCCAACACATTTAGCTCACTTCTTAGCTCACAGAAACGCTTCTCGTCAAGAGGCTTTGTGAAGATGTCCGCAAGTTGATGTTCCGTCCTCACATGCGAAATCTCAATGTCTCCCTTCATTGAGTGATCTCGCAGGAAATGGTGTCGAATGTCTATATGTTTGGTCCTAGAGTGTTCCACCGGATTATGGGCTATTTTGATTGCACTCTCGTTGTCACACAAGAGTGGAATTTTACGCAGGTTAATCCCATAATCCCTAAGAGTTTGTCGCATCCAAAGAAGTTGTGCACAACAACTTCCGGCTGCAACATATTCCGCTTCGGCGGTGGATAGAGCAATAGAGTTTTGCTTCTTGGAGGACCAAGACACAAGAGATCGACCTAAGAATTGGCATGTGCCCGATGTGCTCTTCCTATCAACTTTGCACCCCGCATAGTCCGCATCGGAATATCCAATGAGGTTAAACTTGGATCCTTTGGGGTACCAAAGTCCTAGGGTAGGTGTGTGTACAAGGTATCTCAAGATCCTTTTAACGGCGGTTAAATGACAAGCCTTGGGTGCTGCTTGAAAGCGTGCACACATACACACACTTAGCATGATATCGGGCCTAGATGCACAAAGATAGAGGAGTGATCCGATCATAGACCTATACAGCTTTTGATCCACACTTGGACCGTCCTCATTTAGGTCTAGGTGTCCATTTGTTCCCATAGGGGTTTTGATGGGTTTTGCTTTGTCCATGTCAAACTTTCTTAGAATATCTTGAGTATACTTAGTTTGACTTATGAATGTTCCTTCTTTGAGTTGTTTCACTTGAAATCCTAGAAAGAACTTCAACTCACCCATCATGGACATTTCAAACCTCTCCGTCATTATCTTGGAGAACTCGTCACAAAACACCTTATTTGTGGAACCAAATATGATGTCATCCACATATATTTGGCACACAAAAAGATCCTCGTTGAAGTGTTTTGTGAAAAGGGTATAATCCGCTTTTCCTATCCGAAAACCATTTTCAATTAAAAAGTCTCTTAAGCACTCATACCAAGCTCTAGGAGCTTGCTTGAGACCATAAAGAGCCTTTCGCAATTTGTAAACATGGTTTGGATAGTCTTGGTCTTCAAACCCTGGAGGTTGCTCTACATAAACTTCTTCCTTGATTGGGCCATTAAGGAATGCACTCTTAACATCCATTTGGTAGAGTTTGAAGTCATGATGAGTAGCAAAGGCTAGTAATATCCGAATTGACTCAAGCCTAGCTACGGGGGCAAATGTCTCATCAAAGTCCAATCCCTCAACTTGTGAGTATCCTTTTGCCACAAGTCGTGCCTTGTTCCTAGTTACCACGCCATGCTCATCTTCTTTGTTGCGAAACACCCACTTGGTTCCAACAACATTAGCTTGAGGGCGCTTGACAAGCTCCCAAACCTTGTTCCTTTCAAAGTTGTTGAGCTCCTCTTGCATGGCAACTACCCAATCCGGATCCCTTAAGGCGTATTCAACCTTATGTGGTTCCAAGGATGAGACAAAAGAGAAATGCTCACAAAAGTTTGCAACACGTGAGCGTGTAGTTACTCCTTTTGTGATATCTCCTAGAATGTTGTCAACGGGATGGTCCCGTTGAACACTTTGATGAACACGAGGATGCGGGGGTTGACCTCTTGAATTACTTGGTTCATCTTCTTCACTTTGGTCTCCCCCTTGATCCAAGCCTCCCCCTTGATCCTCATTCTCATTATCACTTTGGGGAGCTTCTAGTGGATCTTCAACTTGTCCAATGGGGATTTGACCTACTTCATAATGATGATGGTCACTTGGGCTTTGAGATGGTTCTTGTGGGCGAACATCTCCAAGTGTCATTCTCCTTAGAGCTTCTAGTGGAGGTTCCTCTTGATCAAGGGCATGTTGATCAACTTGCTCCACTTGAGAGCCATTGGTTTCGTCAAACACCACGTCACGTGCTACTTCAACAATTCCGGAGGATTTGTTGAACACACGGTACGCATGAGTGTTTGAGTCATATCCAAGCAAGAAACCCTCATCGGACTTTGAAGCGAACTTCGAAGTCCTAGGCTTCTTGTTGAGGATATAGCACTTGCTACCAAAGACCCGAAAGTAAGAAACATTTGGTTTCTTACCAATTAGAAGCTCATAAGGGGTCTTCTTGAGGAGGCGATGAAGGTACAATCGATTCACGGCATGGCAAGCGGTGTTAACCGCTTCCGCCCAAAACCGGTCCGATGTTTTGTACTCATCTAGCATCGTTCTTGACATCTCAATGAGCGTCCTATTCTTTCTTTCGGCTATGCTATTTTGTTGAGGAGAATAGGGAGCGGAAAACTCATGCTTGATGCCCTCCTCATCTAGGAACTCTTCTACTTGCATGTTTTTGAATTCGGTGCCATTGTCACTCCTTATAGCCTTTATCCTTAAGGTGAACTCATTTTGAGCTCTCCTTAGAAATTTCTTGAGGACACCGGGAGTTTCACTTTTATCATGCAAGAAGAACACCCAAGTATATCTAGAGAAGTCATCAACGATAACTAGACCATACTTGCTGCCACCAATGCTAATGTACGCAATGGGGCCAAACAGATCCATATGGAGCAACTCCAAAGGTCTAGTTGTCGTCATGATATTCTTAGAGGGGTGTTGAGCTCCTACTTGCTTTCCCGCTTGGCAAGCACTACATGGCCTATCCTTTTCGAATACTACATCCTTTAGGCCACGAACATGCTCACCCTTAAGGAGCTTTTGAAGGTTCCTCATTCCAACATGGGCTAGCCTTCTATGCCAAAGCCATCCCATGTTGGCTTTTGCCATTAAGCATGTGTCAAGTTGAGCTTTATCCGCGGTGAAGTCCACAAGATAGAGCTTTCCCTTGAGCACTCCCTTAAAGGCTATCGAGTCATTACCTTTTCTAATGACACTCACTCCCTCACTAGTGAACACACATTTATATCCTTTATCACATAGCTGTGATATGGATAGGAGATTATAGTCTAGAGAATCAACATGCAAGACATTTGATAAAGTATGTAATGAGGAGATAGAGATTTTATCGGAGCCAAGGATTTTCCCTTGGCTATTGTCCCCAAAGAAGATTCCTTCACTTGGGTCCTTATTCTCCTCATACTCTATGAACATGCTTCTCTCTCCGGTCATGGGGTTGGTGCATCCGCTATCCAATACCCATTTCGATCCACCGGAGGAGTAAGCCTACAAAACAAGTTTTATGCCTTTCTTTTAGGTACCCAAGCGGAGTTGGGTCCTTTCACGTTAGTAGTTAGGCATTTGGGCACCCACACGCAAGGCTTGGGGCTCTTACGAAGTGGCCCAACATATCTAGCAAACACTTTGCCGTGTTTGTTCCTCTTTAGCACATAGGATGCATCAAAATCATGAAATAGAGGATGCAATTCAGATTTAGGAAATTTGTTGCTAGAGGGTGAGTTCTTTTCAATTTTAGTTGGTGATGAACTCCCCTTAACAAAGACAATCATGTCTTTGCCATACTTGGAGGTTTTGGCGTTATGCCTTCCACCTCTAGTATAGCCAAGACCATCCTTGACATGGGGAGGTCTTGAGTTGGTGTATGCACTTCGTGCATACGCCACCTTCTCCTTGTCAAAGATGGCACCCTTAGGTGCTTGTTTGCCTTGCACTAAGTTGAGTTCATGCTTAAGTTTAAGGATTAAGTTAGAGCACTTGCAAGACGGAGTTGCATTGGATGAGGCCTTTGAGAAGGTTGGGCTCTTAGAGGAAGAGGCTACATTTTTCTTGAGGGACTCAACTTGAGTCTCAAGGATTTTGTTAACTTTTGACAAGTTCCCAAGTTCCTCCTTGAGCTCAGTTGTCTTCTCCTCAAGAATTGAACACGTTTTCTTACTTAGAGCAAGTTCATGTTCCAATGTCTTGCTCTTCTCTCTTTCGAGCTCAAGGAGCTCATCAAGCTCTCGACATCTCTCCTTCTCAAGGATGAGCATGTCCTCTTGTCTATTGATGAGATCTTCCTTTTCAAAAATCTCATCCATAAGCAACTTCATCCTACGCAAGGTGCTTTTGCTTATGTCCTTAAACATATGCTCATTTTCACTAGCGCTATCAAAATCATCATGTGAGGAAGTTGGGGAGGAAGGATGAGATGTTACCTTTCTCTTTCCTTCCCTTGCCATAAGGCAAGTAGGCTTGTGGTCGTTGTTGAGGTTGGGGAAGAGCTTGCCTCCCTTGGAGTTCCTCCCGATGGCTATGGTGGCCATCTTCTCCTCTTCTTCTTCGGAGGAGGACTCATCGTTAGAGTCCCACTCCTTCCCCAAATGGGTTTGTCCGGAGGGCCTCTTCTTCTTGAAGAATTTCCTTTCTTGAGGCTTCCCTTCCTTCTTCTTCTTCGTTTCTTCGTGTGGGCAATCAGCAATGAAGTGCCCATACTCGCCACAGTTGTAGCAAGACCTTCTTGATTTGGGCCTTGCTCTTTCCTTCCCTTTGCCCTCATGGTTGTATCCACCTTTCTTCCTCCTCATCATTCTCCTGAACTTGTTGATGAAGAAGGCCTCTTCCTCATCGGTGTCGAGGCTCTCCTCATCACTTTCTTCTCGCTCCTTTGAAGAGGGCGTTGCCTTGAGTGCAACGTTCTTCATCTTGGAGGCGGTGAACTTTTGGAGGTCGTTGTAGAAGAGCGCCTCCTTCTCCATGATTTCATGGTTAATGATCCTCCCAAGAACCTCCTCCGGGGTCATTTGAGTGAACCCCGGGCTTTCCCGAATCATGGAGCATAAAGAGACGTTCCTAGGCATGAATGCCCGGATCATCCTCTTCACCACCTCGTGGTCGGTCCACTTGGTGCAGCCATATGATCGGCTCTTGTTAATCAGCACCTTCAGCCGGTTGTACATGTCTTGGGGGGATTCACCATCCAAGATGGCGAATCTCCCAAGCTCTCCTTCGATGAGCTCGATCTTGGCCTCCTTGACCACTCGGTTTCCCTCATGCGCCGTCTTGAGGGTGTTCCATATGTCTTTGGCCACTTCAAGGCCATCGACACGGTTGAACTCATCTCTAGAGAGAGATGAGATGATCACACCCGCAGCTTGAGCGTTGCGGTGGATGAGGATAGCTTGTTCTTGAGTTATGTTGTCCTCATCCTTTGGAATCTCCACCCCGGTCATGACGATTTGCCACAAAGCTGGGTTGAGTGACACGAGATGGATCTTCATGTTGTGTTTCCACATACCGTAGTCCGTTCCATCGAATTGGGGAGGTTTCCCCAATGGGATGGACAGGTAGTGGTTGTTGGCGGCAAGGCGTTCATAGTTGAACCCTTGCCGGTTGTAGCTGGCTCCGCCACCACCACTCGATTGGTTTGACGGATCAATCTTGGAGATGTTCAACTTCTCCTGAAGCTTCGCCTTGAGTTGGCGAGTCTCCTCATCGTCCGTTGGCTTATCTTGATAAGCCAACGTCTCCTCACGGGTTGCCTCGTAGTTGCTGCTCGATGCATCGTCATTCACCACTCCGGCCATCTCTCCGAGTTGTTAGACTCTTTGTGGAGAGTCCTGCTCTGATACCAATTGAAAGTTGCCTAGAGGGGGGGTGAATAGGCTAATCGACCTGCAAATGACTTAATAAAACGAGATTAAATCACAGGGGGCGGACTAGTCCGGTCAGGGGGCGGACTAGTCCGGTCAGCTTGCGTGAATAACCCTAAAAAGATGTTTCTAGCAAGTTTTAGGGTATTTTCTCTTAACTACAAGTGAGTATATGTTTAAGTCAAGTTAAGCAACAACCTAAGCAAGAGCAAGTCAAGTTTCCACAAGTTTGTAGCAAAGCGGAATATGAAACGAGACTACCAACCCTAGAACAAAGTAATCAATAGAATGAATGCGAAGAACACGAGGAGGCAAGGATTTTATCCCGAGGTTCGATCCCACACAAGGAATCTACGTCCCCGTTGAGGAGTCCACAAAAGGACCGGGTCCAACAACCCTTCCCTCACCAAGTTTACCGCACGGGCCTAACTTGGTTCTCCACTAATCACAACGGTGATTACAAAGTTCGTTGGGGCTTCTCACAAACTGAGGCTCCCACACCACAAAGATGATCAACACAATAAAGCAAACTCAATACACAGCCCACAAAGACTCAACGAGTGCAAGAGATCAAACCGGGAGCACAAGCGCGATGTTCTTCCTCTTCTCCACCTCACTAAACCCTAATCCACTCAAGAATTAGTTTTAGAGGGAAAGTAGGCAAGAAGGAGGCTTAGGAGTGCTCCAAGTTGGCTGTGGCGGCGCTAGGGTTTGAGTTTTTCCAAGGGTTTTTGAAATGAGGCCGGGGGTCCCCTTTTTATAGAGGTCCCAAGCCCAATCTGCTGACTTCAGCAAAAGGGCGGACTAGTCTGGCCACTGGCCCGGACTAGTCCGGCCTAGGGGACCACTGACCCCTTTGTCAGGTCCCGACAGCTGACACACTATCATCACGCTACCCGCCAAACTTCAAATTCAAACGGTCACTTCCAGAACGGACTAGTCCGGTCAACACCGGACTAGTCCGATCTCACACAGAGCCTTTTGCTCCGTGTGAAAACGGACTAGTCTGAGGACCACGGACTAGTCCGGCCCCTAGGGCGGACTAGTCCGGTCCTCCCAGACTTAGCCACAGAAGCACCTTTTCTAGCCAACCCGGACTAGTCCGGCCCCACGGGCGGACTAGTCCGTTCTCACTCAGGACCTCTTGGTCCGGTCCAAAACGGACAAGTCCGTGGTTTTGGGACTTCATCTCCAAAACCCACTCACAGCTACCCGGACTAGTCCGGCCACAAACGGACTAGTCCGATCTCAGTCAGACCCTTCTGGTCCGGCCTGAGACGGACTTGGCCGGCCAGGAACGGACTAGTCCGGCCTCCTGCACGGACTAGTCCGGCCCTACGACCAGACCACTCAATCACTCATTTCTTTCATAGGTTTGACCTCTAAACCACTTTGAGCTCCCAAACTTGATCTCAATGCACTTTACACACACACCCTCCTATTGCTACGGCTAGTCTAACTCAATCACGCTAGAAACCCTAGTTTCTACGCTTCGAGTTGACTCCGTTTCCTTCCTTTTCCTTTTTGAGGGTTTGCGTCTCCAATTGAGTCCATACCTGTGCTAAGATCACTTGAGCTCATTAGCGACTTAATTGTCGTCATCAATCATCCAAAACCCACGGGGAACCTAGATGCACTTTCATGCATAAGGTGCAGCTGGTGACGTCGTGGGAGCCACCTGGGAGCTGGTGGGTGATGTACCTGCAAAAAAAGGCCAAGGCAGCTGTGGTGGAGCAACCTTGGTGTCAGTAGAAAAAAGAGAGTCCAGCTCTGCAGCTGAACCAGAGGTGGAGGAAGAAAAGGGGAAGGATGACTCGTCGAAGACGACGTGCCGAGAGATCAAAATGCGGTGGGTAGAGAGGTCGAGGCACCAGTATCCCTTATGCTCAAGGGAGTACCCAAGAAAGACACACCTAGTAGAGCGGGGCACAAGCTTATGTGGAGCAGTGGCGGAAAGATTAGGGTAGCAGGCGCACCCGAAGACACGGAGGTGGTCGTAGAGAGGGGTAGTGCCATACAGGGCAAAGAAAGGAGTCGGTGCTCGAATCGCCTTGGTAGGAAGGCGATTAAGGAGGAAGGTGGCAGTGTGAAGTGCCTCTACCCAGTATCGAGCGGGGATAGATGCCTGAAACATCAAGGAACGCATGACATCATTAGTGGTGCGAAGCATGCGCTCAGCCTTGCCATTCTGAGGGGATGTGTATGGGCAAGACATGCGTAGCTGTGTGCCATGTGTAAGAAGAAAGTCACGGAGTCGCGAGTTGTCAAACTCTCGTCCGTTGTCACACTGGAGAGCACGAACAGTACGCCCAAACTGTGTGGAAACCCAAGTGAAGTGAGAGAGAGTATCAAATGTCTCAGATTTCAGACGTAATGGAAAAGTCCAAGAGAAATGTGAGAAATCATCAAGTACCACCAAATAATATTTAAAACCCGAGACACTGATAACAGGAGATGTCCACAAATCGCAATGGATAAGATCAAAAATATGTTGCACATGAGACAGAAGTGGGAAAGGGAAGCCGAACATGGCGACCAAGCTGACAAGCTTGACACAATCTCATGTGTGCCCCTAGTACACGATATAACTGAACTACTAGACAACTTCGACATAGCATCAGCGCCAGGGTGACCAAGCCTGCCAAGTAGCAGACGAAGCTGTCGTAGCCAGAGCAAAAGACGGAGACGCAGCGGAAGAAGGAAGTCGAAGAGTGTACAGGGGCCCCGGACTATCACATCGAAGAAGAAGACGCCGGGTGGAAAGATCCTTCACAGACAAACCAAAAGGATCAAACTCAACAGAAATATTATTATCAGTGGTGAAACGACGAATGGAAAGCAAATTTTGAATAATGTCTGGAGCAACGAGAACATTATTAAGATGGAATGAACCCGGAGAAACTGAGTCACCTACTGAGGTGACTGGAAGAACGGATCCATTGCCAACAACGATCGATGAAAGGAACGAGGGATGAGGTGGGTGGGTAGAAGAGAGAATACCAACATCTGGGGTGGTGTGGTAGGAGGCGCCAGAATCAGCCATCCAATCAGTAGTCGGCGGTGTAAGGTGCATGGTGCTGAAGGAAGACGCCAAGTCCTGACGGTCCCACCCCATGGGCGGCTCCTGGAGAGGTTCTGGTGGCTCCGAGTACCCAGCGGGGTAGGAAGCACCGTAGGCTGGAGTTGGTGATCCAGCCGCAGGGCGACCAGGTCCACCATAGCCCGGATGGGCTACGTACGCCTCCTGAGGACGTGGCTGGCGAGGAGTGGAGGAAGTCGGTGGCGCCCCAAGAAGACCCGGAGACGGTCCAGGCCACATAGAGATCTGGCCAGTCCACGGGTTGTACGGTGTGGGCCAGGGCGCACCTCCCTGGTCAGTGCCACGAGTACCACTACCAGTAGGAGCAGTGGACGTAGGAGTGCCGCCAACACCTCTTCCTGTGCGCCTTCCGCCGCGACGTCGACGAGTACCACCCCCAGAGCCAGCAGAGGCACCTGGGGCGGTAGGTGGAGTAGGTGGTCGCGGTAGTGGTCCCCCATAAGACGGTGGGCGTGAGGGCTGCCCAGAGCCATAGAAGGCTGTGGCAGACCGAGAGGTAGCAGATCCACCAGTCGTGATCTCCTCAAGCTCGAGATCAGACCAGACCTTCTCGAAGGTCGGTGGCGGCTCCATACGGAGAAGCCAGAAGCGAAGATGGCTGAAGCGCTCGTTCAGGCCGTGAAGGACCCGAAGTACTAGAGTGCTGTCAGCGACCGGCTCGCCAAGGTCGCGCAAGGAGTCAGCCGTGCCCTTCATCTCTCCACAGTAGGCAGAGATGGAGCGGTCACCCTGCACTGTAGTCTGGAACCGTGCGTTAATATGAAGAGCCCGAGTCGCACGGTTCCCCAAGAAGTGGTGCTCCAGTATCTGCCAAGCCCGGCGTGCGGTCCCCCCACCGCGCTGTCCGACAAGCTTGTACAGATCATCGGCGAGAGTGCCAAGGATCCAGGCAAGGACCAGACTGTCCATGCTGATCCAAGAGTCATCCCACGGGGCGTCGTCCTGCTGGACGTGGTCTGCAAGCTGGTACCGCCGTAACGTGAGGAGGAACTCGTTACGCCAGCGGGCGTAGGTGGTGGAGGTACAACTCAGAACAGTCGGCACTAGTGTCCGAATGTTCTGAACTCCAGCCGCCTGGGCGTGTAGGGCGGCGGTGAGCGACGCCGAGTATGCGGAGTGCACACTGGTGTCCGAGGTGGGCTCGTACGTCGCGCCCGACGGTCGGTGAGCGCTCTCCTGGATCTGGTGCGAGAGAGCAGCCGCCGAGGCGCGCTCCTGCTCTAAGGCAAGAGCGAGTGCCCGCTCGCGATCGCGAGAGGCAGCCAGAGCCGCGAAGACACCGGAGGTGTCCGCGACCGTCGTGGTGGTGCTGGCGACGCCGTAGAGAGGATCAGTGGCCGCACGAGGAGCAGTAGCAGTGCCACCAGCAGATCCGGAGCCCGTCATGAAGGCGACGGCAGTGGGGCCGACAAGTAGGCCGCCGGCGGCGGGATCAGTCGCAGCGCCGTACGCAGGTCAGGTCATGTCGATGAGGGGCGCGCCCGCTGCGGGACCAGTGGCAGGCGCACCGGCGCAGGGGAGGGAGCCGGCCAGGGATGGAGCGGCGCCGGCGAGAGGAGCGGCGGCGAGGGAGGAGGCGGCGCCGGCCAGAGACGCGCCAGTCAGAGGCGCGCCGACCAGGGAAGGAGGAGCAACCGGCGGCGGCTGGGCCAGGGGCGCGCCGGCCCAGGGGAAGGAGGCGGCCGACGGCGACTGGGTCAGGGGCGCGTCGGCGCAGGGAGGGGAGGCGGCCGGCGGCCATGGGGGGGGGGGGGGGGTCGGCGGCTAGGGTTAGGGTTAGGGTGGTGGGGATTAGGGTTTGGCTAATGATACCATGATAGAAGGCTAGAATGAATGCTTGATTAACCATAGGTCTAGGTATATATTTATAGATACATAGATGGGCCGGTATACAGGCTAGGCCCAAACACATAACTCAACACAGTCCAACACTAGGCTATGATGACAAGGTCACTAGAAGTAACTTTAATGAAGAGGCATCTATCAAAAACTCAATGAATCAAGAATGAGGCAAGTTTTTGAAAAATGAGGGATACCTCCTCAAATCTTGAGAAATCGACGGAATCGGGGATGGATCGCGTCGCGAGTGATCGGGGAAAGTTTCCCACACCTCCGGAGCTTCCTGCATGGATTGGAAATGATTTTTGGTGGTTGGAATCGAAAATCACCGAAAGAAGGGCGGTTTCGCGCGCGTGGGAGAGAGAAAAAGCCAAAGGAAGAAGTGGAGGGGTCGGCCGCTTCCTGGGGGGTTTAAGTCCCCAGGGGCCGGACTAGTCCGGTTAAGGGGCTGGACTAGTTCGGTCAGCGGACCAAACCCGGACCAGTCCGGATCCGGACTTGTCCAGCCAGAGGGCGGACTAGTTGAAAACATATATATTTGAGTTTTGACCACTATAGATGATCCTTTTGGACATATTGCCAAAACAAAACTTTATGAATATGCTCAGTAAGCATTCAACATTCAAACTATGACCATAACTCACAAAGTCACTAGTTTTTCAAATATTTTGAAGAAAATCGAGATAGAGATGAATTTTTCAACCACATGCACTCTTTTGAATAAAAGGCAAAAGGTAAACATTCAGATGTGCATGGTTCAAGCCATATTTCGAGAATCTAAGATATTGAGCTCACTCCTAAGTTCACAAAATCGCTTCTCATGTAGGGGCTTGGTGAATATGTCGGCTAGTTGGTTCTCGGTTTTCACATGGGAAATTACTATATCTCCCTTTAAGGAATGTTCTCTCAAGAAATGATGTCTAATGTCTATGTGTTTGGTCCTTGAATGCTCAACTGAATTATGAGCTATTTTGATGGCGCTTTCATTGTCACATAGGAGAGGAATATGGCGCAAGTTTATACTATAATCCCTTAGAGTTTGTCTCATCCAAAGAAGTTGTGCACAACAACTTCCGGCTGCGACATACTCCGCTTCGGCTGTGGAGAGAGCAATGGAATTTTGTTTCTTAGAGGACCAAGACACTAATGATCTACCAAAAAATTGGCATGTCCCGGATGTGCTCTTTCTGTCAACTTTGTACCCCGCATAATCCGCATTGGAATAGCCAATGAGGTTATACTTGGATCCTTTGGGGTACCAAAGTTCTAGGCTAGGTGTGTGAACTAAATATCTAAGAATTCTCTTCACGGCGGTCATGTGACACACCTTAGATGCAGCTTGAAAACGTGCACACATACACACACTAAGCATAATATCCGGTCTAGATGCACAAAGATATAACAAAGAGCCAATCATAGAACGATATATCTTTTGGTCCACACTTGGACCGTCTTCGTTTAGGTCTAAGTGTCCATTTGTTGCCATTGGAGTCTTGATGGGTTTGACCTTGTCTATGTCAAACTTCTTTAATATGTCTTGAGTGTATTTTGTTTGACTTATGAACGTGCCTTCTTTGAGTTGCTTGACTTGAAAGTCTAAAAAGAACTTCAACTCTTCCATCATGGACATCTCAAATCTCTCTGTCATTATCTTAGAAAACTCATCACAAAACACTTTGTTAGTAGAACCAAATATAATGTCATCGACATATATTTGGTACACAAAGAGATTTTCATTAAAATGCTTCGTAAAGAGAGTGTAATCAGCTTTTCCTATCTTAAAGCTATTTTGAACTAGAAAGTCTCTAAGACATTCATATCAAGCTCTAGGAGCTTGTTGGAGGCCATAGAGAGCCTTACACAATTTGAAGACATGGTTTGGGAATTCTTGATCTTCGAAGCCCGATGGTTGTTCCACATAGACTTCCTCCTTGATTGGGCCATTTAGGAACACACTCTTGACGTCCATTTGGTAGAGCTTAAAATCATGGTGAGTAACAAAAGCAAGTAATATACTTGGTGGTGGAATGAAGATGTACAAAAAGCTATTAAGGAGAAGAAGGAGTCTTATAAGGGTTGGCATCATGAGAGAAGTGCAAGTAACATGACGAAGTATAAAGAGGCTAAGAAAAATGCTAGGCGTGTTGTGAGTAAAGCAAGAGGGCAGGCCTATGATGCGCTATATGAGAGGCTAGGGACAAAAGAAGGCGAAAAGGATATATACAAGATGGCGAAACTTCGCGAGAGAAAGGTGAGAGATCTCAACCAAGTCAAATGCATTAAGGATGAGGTAGGCCAAATTCTATTGAAGGAGGAAGAAATTAGGGACAGATGGCGGGACTACTTTAATGGACTATTCAATGACGGGAATGAGAGTATTAGGTTCGAGTTGGATAACTCATTTGATGACATCAACAGACGATTCGTGCGGAGGATACAAGAGTCCGAGGTTAGAGAGGCCCTAAAAAGGATGAAAGGGGGAAAGGCCCACGGTCCCGATGATGTTCCCATTGAGGTGTGGAGATGTCTAGGGGATGTAGCAGTAGTATGGCTCACTAAACTATTCAACCGCATTTTTCAGTCAAACAAAATGCCTGAAGAGTGGCGGAAAAGTATTTTAGTACCCATCTTCAAAAATAAAGGAGATGTTCAAAGTTGTACTAATTACCGAGGAATTAAGCTCATGAGTCATACTATGAAACTCTGGGAGAGAGTGATTGAACACCGCTTGAGGAAAGTGATCAATGTCACTAGAAACCAGTTTGGTTTTATGTCTGGGAGGTCCACTATGGAGGCGATTTTCTTACTCCGTCAGCTTATAGAGAGGTATAGGGAGCAAAAGAAGGATCTACATTTAGTGTTCATTGACTTGGAGAAGGCATACGATAAGGTACCAAGACCGGTCATGTGGTGGGCACTAGAGAAACACAAAGTCCCAACAAAGTACATTAACCTTATCAAGGATATGTACGATAATGTGGTGACAAGTGTGCGCGTAAGAGATAGTGAGACCGACACTTTTCCTAGCACAATAGGGTTGCACCAAGGATCAGCCTTAAGTCCTTACATCTTTTCCTTAGTGATGGATGAGGTGTCGAAGGATATACAAGGGGATATCCCTTGGTGTATGCTCTTTGCTGATGATATAGTGTTGGTAGATGAAACTAGGGATGGTGTTGATAGAAAATTGGAGCTATGGAGGCAGACCTTAGAGTCTAAGGGGTTTAGACTTAGTAGAACCAAGACCGAGTATATGAGATGTGACTTTAGTGATGTCGGGTGCGAGGATGGTAATGTTAGTTTACAAGGACAAGTAGTACCTAGGAGGGACACATTTCGATATTTAGGATCAATGTTACAAAGCAATGGTGATATTGACGAAGATGTTTGCCACAGGATCAAGATCGGGTGGATGAAGTGGCGACAAGCATCTGGAATTTTATGTGATAAGAAAGTTCCACAAAAATTGAAAGGAAAACTCTATAGGACGGTGATCAGGCCTGCGATGCTGTATGGAGCAGAATGTTGGCCAACTAAAAGGCAACATGTCCAACAAATGAGTGTTGCGGAGATGCGCATGCTACGGTGGATGTGCGGTCACACAAGAAGAGACAAAATTAGGAACGAAGTAATACGTGATAGGGTAGGAGTGGCACCGATTGAGGAGAAGCTAGTCCAACATCGCCTACGGTGGTTTGGGCATATCCAGCGGAGACCTCCAGACGCACCGGTTAACAGTGGGATTATAAAAAGTGGAGAAAATTTTAGGAGGGGTAGAGGTCGACCAAGGTTGACATGGCAGGAGGCGGTGAAACGAGATTTAAAGGAGTGGGACATACCTAGAGATTTGGCTCATGATAGGACTGCATGGAAATTAGCAATTCATGTGCCAGAATCTTAGTTTATTCGTAATTTGTTACTCTTATCTTCTTTCTTTTTAACCCATTTCTAGAATAAATAAAATGTAGATTTTTTTTACTTTCATCTTATTTTCTATTACTTTTCTTCAAAATTGTTGGGTTTCATTTCTAGCCGACCCCAACTTGTTTGGGACAAAGGCTTGGTTGTTGTTGTTGTTGTTGTACTCTAGCCTAGCTACGGGAGCAAAGGTTTCATCAAAATCCATCGACTTGTGAGTACCCCTTGGCCACAAGTCGTGCCTTGTTCCTTGTTACAACACCATGTTCATCTTGCTTGTTGCGGAACACCCACTTGGTGCCCACAACATTTGCTTGTGGATGCTTGACAAGCTCCCAAACTTTGTTCCTTTCAAAGTTGTTAAGCTCCTCTTGCATGGCCACCACCCAATCCGGGTCTCTCAAGCCATCTTCAACCTTTTGGGGCTCCAAAGAAGAAACAAAAGAGTAATGTTCACAAAAATTTGCAACGCGAGAACGAGTGGTTACCCCTTTAGTGATATCTCCTAGTATGTTGTCAACGGGGTGATCTCGTTGAACGCTTTGATGCACACGAGGATGTGGAAGTTGAGCTCTTGAGTCGTCATCATCTTCTTCTTCTTCTTGATCTCCCCCTTGATGAATGCCTCCCCCTTGACTTTCGTCTTCTTGATCATTTTGAGGTGCCACTTGTTCATTTTCAACTTGATCGCGTGAGGAGTGGCTTGCATCATCTTGTTGTTGGTCACTTGAGCATTGAGGTTGTTCTTGTGGTCGAACATCTCTAAGTGCCATCCTCCTAAGAGCTTCTTGTGGAGAGTCTTCTTGATCTAGTACGCTTTGATCAACTTGCTCCACTTCGGAGCCATTAGTTTCATCAAACACCACGTCGCGTGCTATTTCAACAATACCGGAGGTTTTGTTGAAGACACGGTAGGCGTGGGTGTTTGAGTCATAACCAAGCAAGAAGCCTTCATCGGACTTTGAAGCAAACTTTGAAGTCCGACGCTTCTTGTTGAGAATATAGCACTTGCTCCCAAAAACACGAAAGTAAGAGACATTGAGTTTCTTACCAACTAGAAGCTCATAGAGAGTCTTCTTGAGAGACGGTGGAGGTACAATCGGTTGACGGCGTGGCAAGCGGTGTTAACCGCCTCCGCCCAAAACCGATCCGATGTCTTGTACTCATCAAGCATTGTCCTTGACATCTCAATGAGTGTCCTATTCTTCCGTTCCGCCACCCCATTTTGTTGAGGGAAGTATGGAGCTGAAAATTCATGCTTGATGCCCTCCTCATCCAAGAATCCCACTTGAGTGTTCTTGAATTCGGTGCCGTTGTCACTTCTTACAGCTTTGATTCTTGAGGCGAACTAATTTTGAGCTCTCCTCAAGAACCTCTTGAGGACACCGTGAGTTTCACCATTATCATGCAAGAAGAACAACCAAGTGAAACGAGAAAAATCGTCAACAATAACAAGACCATATTTGTTACCGCCAATGCTAATGTAGGTTATTGGGCCGAAAAGGTCCATATGTAGCAGCTCCAACGGTCTTGTTGTCGTCATGATGTTCTTTGAGGGGTGTTGAGCTCCCACTTGCTTTCCGGCTTGGCAAGCACTACATGGCCTATCCTTTTTCAAAGACAACATTCTTCAAACCATGAATGTGCTCGCCCTTAAGAAGCTTTTGTAAATTCCTCATTCCAACATGGGCTAGCCGTCTATGCTAAAGCCATCCCATGTTGGTTTTCGCAATTAAGCATGTGTCAAGTTGAGCTTTATCCGAGGCAAAGTCCACAAGATAAAGCTTTCCCTTGAGCACACCCTTAAAAGCGATTGAGTTATCACTTTTTCTAAGGACGCTCACACCCTCATTAGTGAAGACACAATTATAACTCTTGTCACATAGTTGTGATATGGACAAAAGGTTATAGTAAAGAGAATCAATATGTAAAACACTAGAAAGAGTATGTTGGGGAGAAATGACAATTTTACCAGAGCCAAGGATTTTCCCTCGGCTATTGTCCCCAAAGAGGATTCCTTCATTTGGATCATGATGTTCCTCATACTCCTCGAATATCTTTCTCTCCCCGGTCATGTGGTTTGTGCACTCACTATTGAACACCTATTTGGATCCACCGGAGGAGTATGCCTACAAAACAAGATTATGCCTTCTTTTTAGGTACCCAAGCGGAGTTGGGTCCTTTGACGTTAGTAGTGAGGCATTTGGGCACCCACACGCAAGGCTTGGGGCTCTTGTGGAGTGGCCCAGCATATCTAGCATATACTTTGCCATTCTTGTTCCTCATCAAAACATATGATGCATCAAAGTCATGAAATAGAGGATGCGGTTCAGATTTAGGCAAGTAGGTGCTAGTTGAAGTGTTCTTCTCAATTTTAGTTGGGCATGAGTTTCTGAAAGTTGCCTAGAGGGGGGGTGAATAGGCTAATCGACCTGCAAATGACTTAATAAAACGAGATTAAATCACAGGGGGCGGACTAGTCCGGTCAGGGGGCGGACTAGTCCGGTCAGCTTGCGTGAATAACCCTAAAAAGATGTTTCTAGCAAGTTTTAGGGTATTTTCTCTTAACTACAAGTGAGTATATGTTTAAGTCAAGTTAAGCAACAACCTAAGCAAGAGCAAGTCAAGTTTCCACAAGTTTGTAGCAAAGCGGAATATGAAACGAGACTACCAACCCTAGAACAAAGTAATCAATAGAATGAATGCGAAGAACACAAGGAGGCAAGGATTTTATCCCGAGGTTCGATCCCACACAAGGAATCTACGTCCCCGTTGAGGAGTCCACAAAAGGACCGGGTCCAACAACCCTTCCCTCACCAAGTTTACCGCACGGGCCTAACTTGGTTCTCCACTAATCACAACGGTGATTACAAAGTTCGTTGGGGCTTCTCACAAACTGAGGCTCCCACACCACAAAGATGATCAACACAATAAAGCAAACTCAATACACAGCCCACAAAGACTCAACGAGTGCAAGAGATCAAACCGGGAGCACAAGCGCGATGTTCTTCCTCTTCTCCACCTCACTAAACCCTAATCCACTCAAGAATTAGTTTTAGAGGGAAAGTAGGCAAGAAGGAGGCTTAGGAGTGCTCCAAGTTGGCTGTGGCGGCGCTAGGGTTTGAGTTTTTCCAAGGGTTTTTGAAATGAGGCCGGGGGTCCCCTTTTTATAGAGGTCCCAAGCCCAATCTGCTGACTTCAGCAAAAGGGCGGACTAGTCCGGCCACTGGCCCGGACTAGTCCGGCCTAGGGGACCACTGACCCCTTTGTCAGGTCCCGACAGCTGACACACTATCGTCACGCTACCCGCCAAACTTCAAATTCAAACGGTCACTTCCAGAACGGACTAGTCCGGTCAACACCGGACTAGTCCGATCTCACACAGAGCCTTTTGCTCCGTGTGAAAACGGACTAGTCTGAGGACCACGGACTAGTCCGGCCCCTAGGGCGGACTAGTCCGGTCCTCCCAGACTTAGCCACAGAAGCACCTTTTCTAGCCAACCCGGACTAGTCCGGCCCCACGGGCGGACTAGTCCGTTCTCACTCAGGACCTCTTGGTCCGGTCCAAAACGGACAAGTCCGTGGTTTTGGGACTTCATCCCCAAAACCCACTCACAGCTACCCGGACTAGTCCGGCCACAAACGGACTAGTCCGTTCTCAGTCAGACCCTTCTGGTCCGGCCTGAAACGGACTTGGCCGGCCAGGAACGGACTAGTCCGGCCTCCTGCACGGACTAGTCCGGCCCTACGGCCAGACCACTCAATCACTCATTTCTTTCATAGGTTTGACCTCTAAACCAACTTTGAGCTCCCAAACTTGATCTCAATGCACTTTACACACACACCCTCCTATTGCTACGGCTAGTCTAACTCAATCACGCTAGAAACCCTAGTTTCTACGCTTCGAGTTGACTCCGTTTCCTTCCTTTTCCTTTTTTGAGGGTTTGCGTCTCCAATTGAGTCCATACCTGTGCTAAGATCACTTGAGCTCATTAGCGACTTAATTGTCGTCATCAATCATCCAAAACCCACGGGGAACCTAGATGCACTTTCAATCTCCCCCTTTTTGGTGATTGATGACAACACATTAAGTCCTTCACAAATAAGAGTATAAAGTTTGGTTTTCATAACATGTGTGCGTATGAATGACTCCCCCTCAATGTATGCAACATGTAAAAGAGGTGGAGGAGTTCTTTCATACCCACACACGTTATGGTGGGGTGCCTACGTGATGTGCTCAACAGTTTGTGTCAAGACATGAATAACATCAATACATTCATAAGATTGACAATAAGAGCAATATATTGATAGTAAGCAACAATAACGAGTCTTGCACAAATGTAAACATCCAAGAGCATAAATATGTTACAAAATAAGTCCACAAATCACAAACACACCCACAACCGATTAACTCCTCCTTAACTCTCCCCCTTTGGCATCAAGGCACCAAAAAGGAAAAGAAGAGAGGGAGCTAAGACCTAAGAACTAATCCTCGTCTTCGCCACTTCCACTCTCCGTGGCCTCGGAATCTTCGACGTCGTCCTCATCATCGACATCGTTGTCGTCGTCGTCGGAGTTCCTTGCCGAGGGAGCAGCCCGAGAGGAGCTTCCATCCTCTTGGAGCTGGGCGAGCTCATCGGCGGTGAAGGTGGGGAAAGGAGTGATCTCCCCATCACTCACCTCCGGAGAGGACATCGGGACCTCCAGCTTGTCACACACCGCCTTAAGGTACTTCTCTTGGCGCTTGTGTGCCCTCTGAGCGCGAATCTCTTGCTTCCGGCACGAGGTGAAGATGGCCTTGAAGCACTTGAAGAACGCACTCATGGACTGAGGCGGAGGCGGAGAAGGAGGCGCCACTGGGCGAGACGGAGGATCTGCATTCTTGCGACGAGGAGGCACTGGCACATTTGGCGGCTTCTGGGGGCGCAGAGGTCGGTGCGATACATCCTTGACAAAGGACACGCCCGACACCTTCTCAATAAGGCACATAATGTAAGGGGCATACCCGCACGCCCTGTTGGGGGTATGCGAGATGTTGAAGATGTCGTCGAAGATGTAATCGACGAGGTTGAACTTCTCTTCCCCATCGATCAGAAGTAGTAGGTGCCTCAGATTC
Organism: Tuctoria greenei; assembly: GCA_036927565.1. Taxonomy (NCBI): domain Eukaryota; kingdom Viridiplantae; phylum Streptophyta; class Magnoliopsida; order Poales; family Poaceae; genus Tuctoria; species Tuctoria greenei. The sequence goes on from JAYESD010000006.1 coordinate 133,282,148, forward strand.
CCTTGAATCACCCCAGCATCACCATCCTTCGGTGCTATCGTCCGTCTGAGGATTCTGTTCATGATGCTGTAGAATGGCTTGATGTTTCGAGCTAGTCCGGCATCAAACGGGAGGTGGCTTGGATACATGTAAGCCAGCTCCTCACGATCCACTGCCTTGAGGTTCGAGATAATGATCTCGTGGTCCATGTGAGCCTCAAGACCAAGGATCCTTGCAAACTCAGCATAGGTGACAGAGTATTGATCACCATGAGTCATCCAAGTTATCCTCCTGTCACCTGAGCTTGAAAAATAGATTGTGGAGTAGAATTGGAGAATGATTTCCACATTCCAATCATATTTGAAGCCCATGATCTTCTTGAGATCATGGCGCTCGGCAGCTTCAATCACGGCATCAAAGGCCGAGTGCTCCTTCTTTGCCATATAGTCCCAGTCCACCCACTGAGCTTCTATCACTGGCCTCTTCATTTGTTGGTAGACTAGTCTGTAATAATCACAGTGGAAGTCACACCAAAATCTGGGATCTGCCGTGCTCCTCTCATACTTGTAGACCTTTTCTTCCCTTAGCCTCCTGGCCTTTTCAGACCCCTTGCCATGAAATACATTTGCCGACAGTTCCTTCTGCCGGTTGGGATTCCTTTCCGGTGTGTGGACTTCAAGGGGGCCAATAGAGGTGGCCTTCCCCTTTTCCCTGATCACAACTCCTCCGGATGCCTTCTTGGGTGGCACCTTGATGGAGGGCTTCTTCTTTTTCGGCTCGACTGGAGCCGGGGCTTTTCCCTTCTTTGGGTCGCGCTCGACCCTAGGTACAGCCTCTTCTTGGGCTGGCTCCTTGCCCTTAGCTTTCTCGCCAACAGTGACGAGCTTCTTGCGCTTGGGGGCACTGGCCTCAGCAGCCCTGGAGTTGTGGGCCTCCCTATCCTCTCTTTTCTTCTTCCTCAGCTCATGGAGGGATTCCGCGGTGGCACGGGCAATGGCTTCATCCTCATTGTAGATGCTCGCAGCCACCTTGGATGCTTCGAGTGCCTTGAGCTTTCTTTCCTCCTTGGCCTTCTGCGCCTCTATTAGCGCAGCCTTAGTCCGAGCCTCGGCAATTTGGGCCTTGGTACGCCCCTCGAGGTGGACACGCGGAGGAGAGCGCTCGGAGTTCGACATGCTGTGAAAAAGATGAAGGAAAATATGAGCCTAGGAAGAAGAAGTATTGCCGAAAAGATCTCGAGAACCAACTAGAAGTAGGGTTTGCCCTGTGCAAACCGGACTTGTCCGCCCCAGGGGCGGACTAGTCCGCCGACCGGACTTGTCCGCCTGGTGGCCGGACTAGTCCGGGTTGCACAGGAAGAACCCTAACCCTAGTTGATTCGTCGAAAAATTTGTGAACCAATGCGCAATACTCCTAGGCTATGATCGCAAGGGTGTATAGAACAACATTAATGAAGGTGTTCCTATCAAAAACTTGAAGAATCAAGAATGGGGCTAGTTTTTGAGGAACGGTGAAATACCTTCAAAAAATCCGCTTGAGTCGTCGAAATCGGTGTGGATCTCGAAGGTGGAGCGCGGGGAAGTGATCCCTCACTCCCAAGGACTTCGATGCGCGGATTGGAGTTGAGTTTTGGTGGATGGAGCGCAAAATCGCCGATTTGGGGGCGGTTGTGCGCGCGTGGAAGCTAGGGAGACAAGTGAGGAAGAGAGAGAGGGGTTCGGGCCGCCTGGGGGTTTAAGTCCCCAAGGGCCGGACTAGTCCGGTTGAGGGGCCGGACTAGTCCGGTCTGCGGACCAGACCCAGACTAGTCCGGGTCCGGACTTGTCCGGTGGAAGGCCGACTAGTCCGGTGTGCGGACTAGCCGCGGACTAGTCTGACCCGGACTTGTCCGGCCATAGAGGCGGACTAGTCCGGTCCAGCTGGGCTGAAAAACAATATATTTGGGTTTTGCCCATAAAGATAAGTCCTTTTGGACAGATATAGCAAGGAAAACATGACAAACATGATTATGAGTCAATAAAGAACAACTTGTGGACATTTTCTTGAAGAAAATAGATTTCTCAAACAAATTTGAGGAGAAATCGACATAGAGAGGAGTTTTTCGAAATGTGGCTCAAAATATATGAGGAATGGAGTTTAAGCCATGTTTCGAGAATCCAACACATTGAGCTCACTTCTTAGCTCACAGAAACGCTTCTCGTCAAGAGGCTTTGTGAAGATGTCCGCAAGTTGATGTTCCGTCCTCACATGCGAAATCTCAATGTCTCCTTTCATTGAGTGATCTCGCAGGAAATGGTGTCGAATGTCTATATGTTTGGTCCTAGAGTGTTCCACCGGATTATGGGCTATTTTGATTGCACTCTCGTTGTCACACAAGAGTGGAATTTTACGCAGGTTAATCCCATAATCCCTAAGAGTTTGTCGCATCCAAAGAAGTTGTGCACAACAACTTCCGGCTGCAACATATTCCGCTTCGGCGGTGGATAGAGCAATAGAGTTTTGCTTCTTGGAGGACCAAGACACAAGAGATCGACCTAAGAATTGGCATGTGCCCGATGTGCTCTTCCTATCAACTTTGCACCCCACATAGTCCGCATCGGAATATCCAATGAGGTTAAACTTGGATCCTTTGGGGTACCAAAGTCCTAGGGTAGGTGTGTGTACAAGGTATCTCAAGATCCTTTTAACGGCGGTTAAATGACAAGCCTTGGGTGCTGCTTGAAAGCGTGCACACATACACACACTTAGCATGATATCGGGCCTAGATGCACAAAGATAGAGGAGTGATCCGATCATAGACCTATACAGCTTTTGATCCACACTTGGACCGTCCTCATTTAGGTCTAGGTGTCCATTTGTTCCCATAGGGGTTTTGATGGGTTTTGCTTTGTCCATGTCAAACTTTCTTAGAATATCTTGAGTATACTTAGTTTGACTTATGAATGTTCCTTCTTTGAGTTGTTTCACTTGAAATCCTAGAAAGAACTTCAACTCACCCATCATGGACATTTCAAACCTCTCCGTCATTATCTTGGAGAACTCGTCACAAAACACCTTATTTGTGGAACCAAATATGATGTCATCCACAAATATGATGTCATCCAAATATGGTGCAGGAGGGTCTGTACAAACCCCAGGGGCCCTGACGCGACACACCAGGGCTGCTGGTAGGCGACCAGCACCCCCCGCGACCGCCGTAGGCTCCTGCAAGGTTTGTCCAATATGGAGCAGAGCTGGGACAGCCTTGCGCAGGGGTCAGCAGCAGCGGGAGGGTCCAATTTTGAAGATTTCAGCACCTTCATCACCCCCCAGCAGCCTCCACGACCCATCCGCTTCGCTACGCCGCCGACGCATACTGGCAGCAACGTCGATGCCTACCACAACGACAACGTTGCACTTCGGTTCCACACGATGCACAACATGTTGGGAACCCTCACCCCTCTTGGGTGCGCGCCACGCCCACCGAGCCTGAAGGAGGGGGAGCTCATGTTCACCACCGCGGAGGAGCATATGTCCTTTGCCGATGCCGAGGAACACCCGTGCTGGAGACAGACCATGCTTGAGGAGATGGAGTCCATAGAAGAGAACAAGACGTGACAACTTGTTGATCTTCCTACAAGACACAAGCCCATTGGTCTCAAGTGGGTGTTCAAGGTGAAGAGGGACGAGCATGGAGAAGTGGTGAAGCACAAGGCTCGATTCGTGGCTAAAGGCTATGTCGAGCGGCAAAGAATAGACTTTGATGAGGTATTCGCTCCTGTAGCCCGTCTCGAGTCTTTTCACTTGCTCCTTGTAGTTGCTGCACACAAGGGATGAGAGGTACACCACATGGACGTGAAGACCGCCTTCCTGAACGATGATCTGATGGAGGAGGTGTACGCCTCCTAGCCGATGGCTTCATCGTCGACGGAGCCGAACACAAGGTGTACTAGCTCAAGAAGGCATTGTATGGACTTCGTCATGTGCTCAGGGCTTGGAATGCCAAACTCAACGATAGCTTGCTATCGCTTGTTTTCCAGAAGAGTACGAGCGAGCACGAGATCTACTTTCGTGGAGCTGGAGAGGAGAAGTTCATCGTCGGTGTGGACGTCGACGATCTAGTGATCACAGGAGGGGGCAACATGAAGAAGTTCAAGGAGGAGATGATGAAGCGGTTCAAGATGAGCGACTTGGACATCTTGTCATATTATCTTGGCCTGGAGGTGCGACAGTCTGAAGCAGGGATAAGCGTTGGACAGGCGGCCTACGCTTCCAAGCTTGTCTCAAAAGCTGGCCTAGAGGGGTGCAACCCTTGTGCATTCCCCATGGAGCAAGGCCTGAAGCTGTACAGGACAAGTGACAGTCTGTTGGTGCACGCAACAGACTACATGAGTTTGGTTGGAGGGCTGCAATATTTTGTGAATATGCCCCGACCTCGCCTACTCGGTTGGGTACGTGAGTCGGTTCTTGGAGGAGCCAAGGGAAGAACACTACGCTGCAGTCAAGCGCATTGTACGCTATATAGCGGGTACAATCACTTCAGAGTCTTCTATCCAAAAGGAGGCAACATGAAGTTGATTGGCTACTCGAATAGCAACTATGCGGGAGGCGTGGAGGACCGCAAGAGCACAAGCGGGGTGCTGTTTTGTCTTAAAAACAGTCCTGTTTTGTGGCAGTCCAGCAAGCAGAAGGTGGTGACCCTGTTCTCGTGTGAAGTAGAATATATTGCAACAACTCAAGGGGCATGTCAAGGTGTATGGATGGCACGGCTAATGGAAGACTTGACTGAAAAGGTGAACAGGTTGACAATAAGTCTCCTATAGACTTGAGCAAGAACCCGGTACACCATGACAGGAGCAAGCACATCAACACCAAGTATCATTACATACGGGAGTGTGAAGACAACGGTGTTATAGTGCTTGAGCAAATCTCTACGAAGGACCAGATGTCGGACATCTTGGCCAAGGCGCTTGGAAGACAGAAGTTCGTCAAGATGAAGAAGAGGATCGGAATCCTGGACGTGCGCCAGCGTCAGGGTTAGGAGGAGAATGTTGCGTGAACCCTGCATGCTGCGCATCCTGTTTTGGTGCAGAATCCTGGTGCAGTGTCCGATTTGGACTCTAGTGTCCAGAAGGTGCACGGCAGCAGGAGCAGGGCGGTCAGCACCAATTAATAGGAGTCCAGGATATGTTTCCCCTTAAAGATAAGTCTGAGTCCTAGAGATAAAATAATAGAGTCCAAGTTTGGGTTTTGTCCTATCTGTAATAGATAAGGACACCTCTGCTCAGGCTATAAATAAAGCCTGCAGCCCCTTCTTGTATCTATCGTAGATGATTATTCAGATTCCAGAATAAAAAACTCCTCCACCAGAAAGCCCTCACAGCACCAAAACTAATCTAGACGAGTTCCCTGAACTCGCCTGGATTAAACTAGTCACTGGTCCCTCAAATCTTCTCTCTTTTCCTCTGACAACTCGGCTACATCTCTGTTCTGTTCTGCACGCCCAGAACAGAAACAGAACCGGTTCCTCTCTCTCTGCTCACACACCCTAAGACCTCTGCTCTTCTTTCCAAACCGCAAGGGTTCTGTTCTGTGACAACAGAACAGTACAGCACTGTTGCAGAGGCAGATCAGAGGTTCTAGAGGGCGGATTTTCAACAGGGAATTTCCTTTCGTGGGGAAGAGGGTTAATGGAAAGAAATGAGGATTGGGTAGGGAGACAACCAACCACTCAGCAGTACCTATCAGGCACAAAAATCCCCACTCGATGTATGACTATCAGACAGCAAAGCTCGTATTTTGCTGCATAGATTAATAGGATGGGCTTGCAGGTACGTTCAGCAGCCATCATTGCTGACGCCCATCTGCATCCTACCACCTTGCTGAGAGGTTCAGATGCTTGGAACAAGAAATCACTCAGCACAGCTAGCAACCTGTAATATATGGGAATAAAGGGAGGGGCTGGTGGGAAAAGCATCCAAACTGATAATGATCTCATCCAAGAAGAATGGGCCTAGATAATGTGGTTCCACTTCTCACCGAGAGAAGAGGGTTCTTGTATCTTATGATCTGGCTATTGTGCAGCTGTTACTAATATAGCTCGTCTCTACTAGATTAGCCTTCCATTTCAACAAATCACGTAATTCATCTTTTGGGACATGAAGCTACAGATTATTTTGAATGGAATGTTGCCCAGTTCAAATGCTTTAAATACAAAGAGCACTATGTATATTTTTGTTTGAACTACATGTTCTGGCTGTATTCTTTATAGAAGTGTTCCTTGTCAGGGAGGGATATTCTCTGGGTTCACTAATCTATGGACCGGGTTTTGAGCCTTAGTGGGAGAAGTTATTATGAACGCATGGCAATCTTTGCAGTTCTTTTTCTTTTTATTTCGCTTTCGCGCTACACACTCTGCAGGACCGTTTTAAGTTTCAGTTCGTCAATGTCTTCTATTCTGCTAGCTTGTTATGAGTTGACCTATGCCTTTGATATGCAGGTCTCAACAAACCCAAGTGCTGTTGGGGGCTGCAGCTGTAAGAGTTCTTTCATGGTCAAATAACTTCATCCTTGATATCTCGAAGGGGTGGGTAATCAGCAAAATAATTGTAGTGAAATAAACGTTTTAGTTACTGAGTGTAGTTCTGAAGATCAGAAGATGTTTGTTCATGATTTAAGTTATTGATAGAAATATCATCACGGCCTACCCAACGTGTTTGGGATAAAGGTTGTTGTTTAAAGTTTATAGAAATATCATCAGGAACATTTTGTTTCTACCTCTTGATGAGTAGGTGTACATGTAATACATTGATTTTCATGTTTGTTTAGGTTTTTTTACAACAATCAACGAGACAAATGCCTTTTGTGGTACTGTTATGATGGACCATATTTGAGAGCTTTCGAATGTAATAATATTTCCTCATATTTCATCAAATTGTAATGATGGCTCACTGGTGCTAGCTACAGATCCGGGAGAGCAGCATTTCAATCAGTTCTTTGTGTTTTCTGCGTGTAAGATGTGGTGATGTGTCATGTGGTTAACTGGGCTGATTGTAAGTTATTGGTGATATTGCACATTATTATTTCAATTATATATGGCGCTAGTACTCATTGATGTGGTTCAGAAGGAATTGCTTGAAAGAGAGCATAAGTCACGCACATGTTTCTTGTGCTTCATTCTTATTAGTCGGCACATTTTTTAGAAGCAATAAAAGAAATTAGTAAGTGCATCCTTAGTTACCATTCTTTTCACCGACTTGTACTCTTTCCATCTCTAAATATTTGTCGTCTTTTTATTCATTTTTTACATAGAGAAAGTATATTGGAGAGCACCAATTCTCCAATAGACAAGTTGATTTCCTTGTAGCAGTTGTTATAAACTGTCTCTGTAGTAGCACGCACGTGGCCATCTTTGTTTTTCTGATAGCTATTTGGCCAGGAGTACAGAGGGAGGCTAGAAGCACAGAGCCGTAAAGTCCCAGTCTCTAATAACACTGTTGCCTTGATCAACTGACCTGCTTCACGAGACTACGAAATACCAGACGAGCGCGGGAGTAGGGCTATGTTGGAGATCTGGGCTCTCAATTAGGTAAAACGGGATCAATATGGGATGTAAGTTTATTCCGAAGGTACTGCATAATATAGCCGGATTTACATCTAACTTGACCCCAACTAGAACACTAACCTAACACTAAACTGTAGCAATTCCTATAACTAGGACTCCTTAGGCTTTCTCCAAAACCCCAAAATGGGCGGTCTATTTGAACATTTATGACACCTGAGCATGAAAAATTGTAGCTTTTTTATGCCATCTCCAACAGAGAACTGACATTGGCTACTGTCAACCACCGTTCGTTCATTCGCGCCTCTACGGGACGAGGAGAGCCACGTGGGGATGGCCGTTTGGGAGAAACAGTGTGCCCACTACAGGAATTCATCAATAGAGCATCGGTCATATAAGCGTCGGTTGCTTATAGAAACCGGTGCTCTTAGCTGATGAAATAGTTCGGATGCCATTAATCTTGTAAGTGCGTCGGGGCTGACACATTTACGCTATATGTGCATCGGTTTCCCGGAGCCGACGCCCTTAGCATTAAATGCGTCAGCCAAGAGAACCGACACACTTAATGCCCTTATGAGCGTTGGTATGGGTACACCGACGAATTTAGTTCGACACGTGGCAAGCTTACCGAGTGCCACTTTGAGAATCGGTTCCTCTGAAACCGACACTCTTAGTCCACTTAGGTGTGTCGGTTGCTGGAGACCGACACATTTAGACCGTCACGTGGGCAGCGTACAGAGGACAACTATGGACGTCGGTTTAGCAAAACCGATGCCCATAACATATGTTTTTAAAAAAAACAGCCTATTTCCTCTCCCTTCACGGCTGGGGAGCCTCCATTATACAGCGACAACAGCACAATTTATACAGCCACAAATACATTCGCAAACAATTCAAACACAGCAATGTACACAAGTTTTCAAACGTTTCAAACACAAACACAACAGTACGTAAAAGAGTAAACAAAATTCAAATGTCGTTGTTGGAGCCTCCACTCGCACGTCCTACGCTCGTACCTTCGTCGTTGATGTTAAGGAAAACATCGTCATCTTCGGGTATTCCACGACGGGATCCCTACGATGAACAAAATAAAAGAGAAACTTAATAATGTAATATATTAACTTCGACTAACTTAATAACATAACTTAATAAAAGAGAAGCATGTTGGTTTTGACTAAAACTTATCAAAACTCCCTCATTTTCTCACTCTCCCTATCTCTCTCGCCCTCACTCGCTCTCCCACTTTCTCTATCTCTTCCCCTCACCCTCTATCTCTTTCTCTCTAGCTCCCTCTCTATCTATCTCTTCTTTTCTCTCTCTATCTCCCCCTCTCTCCCTCTCTATGTCTTTCTCTCCCTCTCTATCTATCATTTCTTTTCTCTCTCTATCTCCCCCTCTCTCTATGTCTTCCTCTCCCTCTCTATCTATCTCTCCCTCTCTCGCTCTTTCACTTGTTCTCTCTTTCACTTCATCTCTCCGCTAAATTTTTTTCTTTTTATTTTTAATATTGTGCTAATTAATCCGTGTTATTATAATGAAAATATTGTAACAAGTATACAAGTCATGCATACCGTTGCGTCTCCAACTTGTGATGGGCGAGTCTGCACCGGAGGGAAAGACATTGGTGGGAAAACTGCTTTAAGTTGTGAGATTATAATTAGAATCATTTTGAAATTTAATAAATTGATCAAATACGAAAATTACAGTTTACCTGAATTATTTTGCTGCAATCCAAAAGCCAACAGTGACATGAATCCGTAAGATTGTGGAACACATGGTTGACCACTCTTGGAACCCTGCAACACAAATGGTTATAATATTGCATTATATAACTCGAGTCAATAATATAAGCAGTTTTACCTGTGAGGAGGAGCCAATCTGTAGTGCTGGCTGCATTGGTCAAGGACCAAACTAGGAACTGGAGCTACCTTGACCCATGAACTGCATGAAGTAAATTAGTTGTAATATATTGAGTAGAAACATTTGTAAATCGAATACTATTTTCAAATGAGAAAATTACATGTTACCCGAGACATATACAAATAATGCATCTATTGCTGCAACATCTGTGTCTGTTGCTGTTGTTATTACAGCAACAACTGTGTCTCTTGCTGTTGTTGTTGCAACAACATCTGTGTCTGTTGCTGTTGCATCTCCTCCTTGGTGCGTCTCAATTCTTCTCGTAATTCAGCCTCTGTAGAAGATTGAAATCGACTATCACCAACATTGGACGACCGTTGTCTAGCATAAGCCTCACGCTCTACATACCCGTCGCCTAACCCAAGTCTACAAAAAATACAAGTGTGAAGAATCAACATTCATTAACATACAAATCATCATTATCCTTACACATACCTCCCATGCGGTAGACCTCCGCCGGCATCGTACACCGCAGCGACATCCAACGGCTCTCTCAAATAGTCTGAATCAAGTCCATGGTTCTTCTTAAAACACTCAACATACTTTTGCTGTGATACATTTAGTTAACGAATTATTGTAATACAAGATAAATTGAGTTGATGGATAAAAGCAACAAAGAATCGACATACGTACCAATTTTTGCGTTGATGCCTCATCACACAACACCTCCGAGCGATTTGGGTCTGGACCTTTGTGGCCCTTAAGATAAACCTCAAAAAACGTAGAAGGCGTACCAGTTTCAGTTGTCTGCAATATCAAAATTCAACAATTTAATCAATATAATTAATTGAAACAATCTAAGTATGAATCTAAGAATTCATACCATCCTTTGTTCCATCTGAACATAACTATCCGACCCGAAGAAGTGATTTCCTGGCTTGCTCTTCCGGTTTTTTCGATGTCTATCAGAAATATTTCTGAACTCAGCTGAATCCCAATACCCGCATAACCACTCCCAAGTCTCCATATTCGCACAAATCCAGTCCACATGACTCTGCAAGTACTCCTCCCTAGTGAGGTGAATTTTAGCTGCTTCTTTGTTTGTCATGGACTAGAACATCACCATCTTATAGTAGACGGTCACAACTTTGATCCGTGCCTTAGAGAAGGAGTCCTTGACATGTTTTTTTGCTGCATTATGAAAAACCGAACAAGCATATGCTTGACTCACACCCTCCTCCAAACGAAACCTACCCTGCATACAAGTACAATTAATGTCAAACAAAATAAGATGCAATATAATGAAAACAATCAAAACAAACTTACCCAGAAGATCTCCCAAACTCTATCCTGACATTTACCCAAATCGTCATACTCTTGAAGCGCATAGTGATCCCAATGATGCGCTGCAATCCTTTGACCATCCACTAAAACCATCCTAGGGTAGCAAAACCGGACGACGTTTCCCAACTCAGTGTTAACAACTCGTCGATGCCCCTTTCCACTCCAACCAAGCTTGACCCAGCACCAAGTACCCTTCGGCCTTATAATCATCCGCTCGTCCATTCTTTTACTTACACCACATAAAAGGTGTCTTCGCAGCCTGCACATAAAAGTACATAAAATTAGTTAATTGAAAAGATATAATGAACTTATTAACTAATGAGAAATATTACCTAAAGGGGCATCGATCGGGGTGTCCTAACTCTTCTAGCTCTACTCTTCTTGCAATCCCGGAATCTTGCTTGGGATCCTCAGGCTCTTCACCGTCGTCCTCATCATCCCCCTCATTACCACCATCAGAAGTGGTCCACCGCCCAACAGTATCTGAGCCTCCTCCTGAGCCTCATCCTGAGCCTCCTCCTGAGCCACCTTCCTGCTCCGACGTCTGCCTGACAGTCTCTGGTTCCTCCCCATACAACTCATCGTACGTCGGGCAACGATCTGCCACCCGTGTCGGACTCGAACCTTGTGCAGGCTCGCTCGACGTCGGCTCTGCTACACAACTCAAAAACTGCCTCTTTCTCTGCCCACTGTAAGTAGTACCCTAATAAAATAGATAAAGAAGTATGTAAAGAAGTAAGAAACAATAGACAATTAATATTAACATTTAATATGTATGTAAAAACAAGTACCTGAAACGGGTCCGACTGGCTCGAAGTAGAACTGGAAGTGGAGGACGAAGAACCACTACCCTTCTTGCTCTTTTTCTTCCCCAAACTTGGCAAGAGCTTAAACATTTGCGCACATTTTTATAGAAATGATTAGTATACAACATTAGATAATAAATAAAGAATGTGTACAATAATAATAAAAATCTAAAAAATGCATACAATATAAATAAAAAATCATCAGCATCAGAATATGCTTTTGTCATGCGTGCATTAAGATATTCACATATCTCTTCTTCCATCTCTTCCTCTTCACTCTCTTCCATCTCTTCTTCTTCTTCATCATCATACCTCTCTTCTTCTTCCATAATCCTTTTCTTCTTTTCCATAATCCTTTGTGATTGTCGAACACGTTCTCTTGAAGGGCCAGCTTGTTCTTCAGACATCAACTCTAGCGTATCACTAGCTATTTCTGGGAGTCCTATCCCACAAGATATCATAAAATCTTCTGCTTCCTCGACTTCATCTTTATAGATAATATCGTCATCTTCTTGAATCTCTATATACTCATCATAATGATGAGGATGCACTTCAGGGTTAACTGTATATACAGCCAACTAATTTTTCAAACTTGGGTGAGGATAACTCAAATAGTACACTTGTACCATTTGATTCGCAAGTACAACATTGTTGTTATGGGCTGTATATCATGACTTGTGGTTGACCTCCACCATTCCAAAATCATCAACTCGTGTGCCCGATGTTGGATCAAACCATTCACAGTCGAAAATCACAAGTTGAAGTGTTTTTGGACCGCTAAATGTGTACTCTATTATTTTTTTAAAAACACGTAGTATTCTGTCACTTTTCCACCACCCTCTACGGCAATTATCATTACTCCACTGTTTGTAATGGCAGTAAGTGGACGAATTGCTTCTAAACTTGCCGTCTAAAAATGATATCCGTTGATATTGTATCATTTAAATTCTGTTGCTCTCAATTGACCATGCGACATCTGTCCCAAGTCATCGGGGATGTTGACAAACAAAGTTAGCATCTTATGATGACCATGCGAACTAATATTGATGGAAAAAACGAATAGAAAATTACATGTTCACGGAACCAGTCCACAAAGCTTTTTCCACCTTTTATGCCATGCTAACGCATCTTATCCAATTGACTTTGTGTAGGTTTTCGTGAAGATTTCCAATATAACTTTTCAAACATTTCAAAATATGGTAACACCTCCTCCATGTTGAAAAATATGTAAAGCATGGTGTAGTTCCTCTCTTGCACCGAAATATAATGAGAATTGGCAGCCCCAACACCTTTACCCTTCCATTGAAAAATATTAAGCTCACTCGTAGATTGCTCTTCTACATTATGATATCGTGTGACAGATGCATTCACGTTGTTGGCACGTGAAAAATATTTGCTAGAAAAGTTAGTAATCTCTTTAGCTGCAAATGCTTCTGCAATAAAACCCTCAACTCTTGCTTTGTTGCACACTGTAGCTCTAAGTTTCTTCAATTCTCTTTCTTGGCTATATATCCACCTGAATTGTGCAGGACCTGCTACCAATGCTTCATAAGGTAAATGCACCAGCAGATGTTGCATAACATTCATAAATCCAGGCGGGAACACTTTTTCCATCTTACATACAAGCACAACAATTTCTTTCTCCCACCACCGCATCATCTTTTTCGACACTTCTTTAGCACAAATATGTCTATAAAAGTAGCTAAGTTCAGCAATCATCTTCCACAAATCGGGTTTGAAATAGCCACGTAACATTAACGGTATAAGTCTCTCCATTATAATGTGGTAATCATGGCTCTTCAAACTATTCAGTTTATGAGTGTTGAGATTAACACATCATTTTATGTTTGCTGCATAGCGGTCTGGACACTTCAGTGTTTTCAACCAACTAAGTATTTGCTTTCTTTCTTCTGGTCTAACACAATATGGAGCTCGTGGCCTACTTTCATTTCCGCTTGCATGTGTTATAACCTCAAGCCCATGACAATCGCAAATATCAGCTAAGTCTTTCCTCGCACCCGAATTATCTTTGGTTTGACCGGTAAAATCAAAACACATGCTTATGATGCTTTCAGTGACATTACGCTTTTGGTGCATCAAATCTATGTTGTGTGGTAAAAGCAACGCCTTTGAATATGGTATCTCCCAATGAAAAGAAATATGAGTCCAGTTGTGTTCTGTACCATACCCCTCAAGACCACCTTGAGCGGACTCTTTCAACTTTGAATGCCATGCCATTTTTTGTTTGCTTGTTAATTGACGAGGGGGTCCTTCTGTAACACTTTTACCTTTTTAGAATGATCGTGTATCACTCCTGAAAGGGTGATTTGAAGGAAGGAATCATCGATGGCAATCAAAGAATCTGAAGGAATCATTGATGGCAATCAAAGAAGCTGACTTTTCTTCCATACTTCAACCTGAAGGCATCGGTGCCAGCCATACATATGGGGCAACACAATTCTCCATGGACACACCAACCAGCCAAAATGTCATATGCCAACAAATCATGTATAGACCATAGATACGCGACACGTAAAGTAAATTCACATTCCAGATGACTATCGTATGCCTTTACACCTTGACATACCTCTTTCAACTCCTCAATCAATGGTTGCATAAACACATTGATTTTTGTCCCAGGATGTTTAGGACCAGGAATGATGGCCGCGAGGAATATGTATTCTCTTTCATGCACATGTTGGGAGGGATATTGTAAGGCATGATAAAAAATACAACAAGAGTATGGACTGTTACTTGTGCTAAAAGGAGTAACACCATCTATTGACAACCCAAGACGAACATTTCTTGGATCTTTACCAAACTCCGGATCGAAACGATCAAGAGCTTGCCATGTCGCTCCATCTGAAGGATGAACCATAATATCTTTGTCATTGCTCTCACGTAACCCTTTTGAATGCCACCTCATCTGCTTCATTCTTTCTTGAGAAAGGAACAACAGTTTAAGCCTGGACGTGATAGGCATGTACCGAAGCTGTTTGACCGTACCTTTGTACTTATTTCCTCTCCATCATCATTCAGAACCTTCACATGTCTAGATGCTTTGCAATGCATACAATGAGTATCGTTTTGGTGTTCCTTCCAAAACAACATGCAATTATTCTCGCACGCATCAATTTTCTCATAACTCATGCCCAAACCTTCCAAAATCTTCTTTGAGTGATATATGTCTTTTGACATATTATGTTTTGATGGAAGGAGATCATTGATCAACTTCAGGATTTTATTGTAGCAATTGTTCCCAAAATTGAACTTAGACTTCAACCCCATAAGTCGTGTGACCGCCTGCAGAACGGTCACATTGGTGCCCTCATACACTTTTTCATCCGCGGCGGCAAGAAGCCTGTAAAACTTCTTCACCTCCTCTGACTGTGATTGCTCTTCGTACTCTCGACCAACATCCGCCATCATCTCATCCATCCGATCTTCATTATCATTTCCGTCCGACTCAGTAGCATGATCCACCTCTCCATGCTCACGCCACACTAGATAGTCTGGCATAAATTCGTGCTTACAAAGGTTCAACATCATTTCAGACCTCTCCAAATGTTGATGATGCTGGCACCTGCTACACAGACACTTCACAGAATGAGCACCACTAGGAAATGCTTGGTTCACGAACACATCTGTGTTTTGTGCCCATTCCAAAGTGTACACACCATCTGAACTCCATCCATCATACATCACCTGACAGTCGTCACCCATTTTTCAGCTTGTACCTATTCACACTAAGAAGTCACATATATTTAGAGACTACTAAAACCTAAACATGCTCACATATACATACAAGTTAAATTACCTATTCATACTAGTTAAATTTAGAGACTATTAATCATGCTCACATATATAAGTTAAACATGTAAATTTGCATGTAATTTGAGAATTAACTATTAATTAATCTTACATATCTACATTAGCTATGAATTAAGCTCACACATAGAACATCACATATACAAACTCATGCACCAAATAGAGATCAAACATAAAGCTTCAACTGTAAATTTTTACCTTATAAAACTTCAACTCACAGACAGGGGGCCAGATGGGGCGCTGAGGAGGGGCCGAGGAGGGCCGGTCGGGGGGGCACCGGACGGAGCACCGAGGGCAGCCGGAAGGGGGCGCCGAGGGGGGGCCGGAAAGGGGCGCTGGACGGCGGGACCAGGGCGCCGAATGGGCACTGAGGAGGGGCAGACGGGGCATCGACGACGCGCCACGGAGGGGCGTACAGAGGCGCCGAGGGCGCTAGCGGGCGAGGCGGACGGGGGAGCCGAGGGCGCCGGGTAGGGGGGCGGATGGGGGGCAGGACTGGGGAGGCGGAGGGGACGATGACCGGACGTCGGGCAGGGGCACCGGCGAGGCGGCGGGCTGGCGGCAGCGGCGGGCGGGGGCACGGGCGAGGGCGAGAAGGCGCGAGCGATACTGAAGTGGGCACGAGAGAAGAGAAGAGGCAAAGTATTTAGGTTTCGAGTGGGGCCTGCTTAAGAGCGTCGGTTTTGCCCTGACCGACGCTCTTAGAGCTAGAGCCAGTCGGGCCCGCCATATGAGCGTCAGTTGAACCGACGCCTTTAATATAAGTGTCGATTTGGCCAATGCATTTAATATGTGCGTCGGTTGGCCCAAGAAAACTAATGCATTTAACTTATGAGTGTCGGTTCTTGTAAACCGACACCCTTAGACGAGTTAAATGCGTCGGGGCCAACACATCTACCTAAATCGATACCCTATTCATCATTTCCTATAGTGACCCGTCGCGTGCTCTCGAGCCTCGGAGGGGCGATGCACCTGTCACATGCTCTCGTGCCTCGGAGGAGCGGCACGCTCGGTGGGGCAGAGGCGAGCGGCACGACTGGGAGGAGCAGCACACTCATAGGGGAGGAGGTGGCGGTTCTCCTATGTGGGGATGGTGAGGCCTGAGCAGCAGCCGGTGATGGAGGCAGATCTAACGATGGAGAGGACATGGGTGAAGCGGGGGGGGGGGGGGGGGGGGGGCATCGGGTGCTAGAGCAAGAGGGCGGCAACGGCGTCGTTTATGCCATCGAGGAAGAGGCGGTCACGGACGAGAGGCACGGGGCCGGCACGAAGGAGCGGCGAGGAGGAGGCGGGGCAGCAATGCAACTGAGCGGCAGGGATGAGTCGGGGCACGTGGACGAGCATGCCTCCCATTCGAGGAGGAGCTACCACGCTTGCGCGTGGGGCAACGGGGATGAGTAGGACACGCCGCACAACAAGCAGGAGGGGGTGAGCAAGGTGACGGGGATGTGTCGATGGGGACGAGGGAGACAAGGTCGAGGCAGGGATGAGGGTCGGGCGATGTGGAGGAATAAGCCAGGCAGCGCAGGGATAGTCACGCACGGTGGATCGAGAGCTGATGGGGCAGCATGGAAACGTGATGTGAGCGTGGTTGGAGGCAGCGAAGGTGGGACACGTCGTGAGGAAGAGCCAAATAGCGAGAAAGAGTGTCTGTGGGGAGTATCATAGAAGAGGAGGAGGAAGATGTATGAACGAAGAAGAAACAGCGACGAGCAGGGTGGTGGGGATGGCGAGGCTTCAGTGTGCCCCTATGTTTGGGGTATGGAGCGAAGCTTCCCTTGAATGGGGTTTGGGGATGAGTTTTCCGTTGGAGAATGTTTTTTACTGTTTAATACTTAAAATTGGTTTATGTGTCACTGTTGGAGATAATCTTATTTCAATCTAACTAGGACTGTGCCCATAGCTTGAACCACGACTACAGCCTACAACGTCGTGGGTCATCTAACAAATCCTGAAGCCCAAAACGCTTAGAATCATATACAACAATCTCCTAATCCTGACATTTGAGCTTGTCTCATTCTTGGCATGTCCTGTTGTCTCTGCCTCATGCACACTACAGAAATCCGAGACATTTACGACGGCCAGATGCCGTCGTAAATAAGGATAAAACCATTATAAATAGCTTATTTATGATGACTTTACCTTATTTACGATAGAAACTGGCCGTCGCAAAATTTGGTCGCAAATAAGACTTTACGATGGTCAGGGCTTGCCGCTAGACATAAGACGACTCGTGTGACGTGGACCGCATATGCCTTATGTACGACGGCTTCTGACAAACCGTGGAAAATAGTACAAGCTTGTTTAAGATGACATGGACTCTTCCCGTCGTAAATAAGAGCATTTAGTTTTTTTTTAAAAAAAAAATATAAAACAATACAACCGACACGACGGCCAGCTCACACGGATTTACTTATATACATAAACATATTTACAATCAGATGTACATCACAAATGTGATACGATCACAATAAAAAGCACCCCCGCTACCACCTACGGAGCCAAACATACTGGATACAGGTGTCGGTAGTTGTGGCAACAGAATATGAGCCTCTATCGCTGATCCTAGTGATACAAAAGTGTAATTAGACACGTATATAACTTCAAAAATATATTTTGACTAAATTTACTTCATTGAGCTGGAATTGACTAAGTTTATAGCTTATCCGCGTCTGTGAAGAAGGCATTTGTGGCTCCACCGGCACCTATGGCTCCGAAGGCGGATGCCATGCAGGTAAGACCAGCTGCTCCCCATGCTGCTGGGGCCCGGGATTGTGATAGCAAAATATTAGAACATCCATATCACTAAAATGCTATAAATTTGAATTATATTAAATTACTTAATTGCATTGCCACTCACATCTATGTAATGAAGTTTGCCTCATAGTCCTCTCTCACCTTCTGGTACTCCTCCTGCCTCTGGAGCCTCCCCCGCGTAACCCTGAGCTCCTTGCGGACACCCTGGAGCTCCAAGCAAGTCTGCGAGATCTGACGGCTAGTATCAGCGGATGAAGACCCCTTGGGGTCCGTCCAGGGCCTTCCCTCCCTCGAGTCAACCACCCATCTAATATGGCAAACCTATGAAAGAAGCAAAGATTAAGAGTAAGGTTTTCATAGCTCAAATTTACGAAATAAAAATCAAGTTACAAATCTCAATGTTCATGGACTTTTCTGCCTCCACTTGCTTAAATGGCATTGGCATTGATTGGCGTGTTTTGCCAATCGTAGCCTTCACCATTAACTCAGAGTCATTATGCAAAATTGAGAAGTCGTAAGATAGATAAATAAATTAGAAATTGAATTTAACAAAATATATTTAGTAAGTTAAATTTTCCTCGGTCCGCTGAAAGGTGATATGTCTGCATGTAAGCTTTGTGGGCATGTGTCTCAAAAAATGAGACCGTCTACTCTCTCCTGAACTACAACCCTGAAAAAGGGTATCCACCACGTCGCATGCTGCACTGCTGAGAAACACTTTCGTGATCCTTTTGACCCGCTTCCCCTTGTCTAACGATATTCTATTTTAAATAATAATTACTAAAATGATCATAAATGCTACTAAGCATGTTTAGCATACTTATGTAATGCTTAATCACATCATATGCTATTAGGTGCATAAGTATTCATTATATGACCATACAAGTATAAATACAAGACCACACCACACTTAAACTCATTTGAAATGTAATATCATCATTATATCGCTCTCATGCTCATATTATTGCATGGAATAACCCTACACATGTCATAATTGATAAGAAGAATTTATATCTCTAATTCATATATACTCATCTTCATGTCAAATGAGCATAAGAACACATTTACTGAACAAGCATGAACATCCATGCATGTACTCATTGTGATCCATCTAGATCATCATATTTTGAAAGAATAACACCTCAAACTCTATAGTAATCATTTTCACCTTCATACAACGTCTTTTAGGAACATAATTATCATACACAGTGGATCATGAGTACTTAACTGCAAAAATTCGACTTCATGTTAATATATCATCTAATTTTTATGCAACCGGCGTGCTGATGGCGTGGCGGCAGGGGGCAGGATGAGGAGGAAGACGCCAGGGGGCATGACGACGTGTTGTGAATCGTGGTGGGGATAGTGGCACCGGGGCTAGGCTGGTTCCCAACCTGGTGACTGAAGGTAGGAACCACCCTCTTGGGAAGTTCCTTTGCTCTTCGATGGGATACATGAGAGAGAAGGAGGCACATTATATAGGACAGAGGCCCTATGCCCGTGCCAAATCTATGCCCAGGCGGTTGGGGAAAGCCCAATCACTTCTATGTCTTATTTCACTCTATCTCTTATTACATTCTATCTTTAAATAGATTCTATCTCTAATAGACTTATTTCTATCTAAATAACCCTTCTAGAGGGTTCTTGCGCCTGGTCCTCCTGGTTGGGCCCATATGGATCCAGTCCCCAACATTTCCCCCCTCCCTAACATCAGCTCATCCTTGAGCTAAGTCCTTAGAGCGGTGAGGTAGCATGTAGTCATGCAAGATTTGATGGAAGGATCGACAAATTTTAAGTGTGTTTCGTCCGAGTATCGAGCGGGCATCGTGGCTGCTTGCTTGGCAAAGGGGAGCCCGGGTTGTTGGTTGAAGCGGTCATGGAAGCTAAACTTCCCAGGCATGGCAATGGAGTCCATCGGGTGGAGGTATTGCAAATAGTCGGTGGTTGCGGAAGGGTCGGGGGACATGAGCTCATCCTCCAGGAGGAAGACGATGCGTAGGTCAAAGCAAAGCAAATTCATCGGGTCCGGCGGGAGGGAGGTGCGAGAGAGCCACATCACGCAAGACGCCAGCAGGCAGTTATACTGCCTCACCACGGTCGCGGCGGTAGATACTGGAATGCTTCAATTTTATCTAATGGAGTCCTCCTTCTCAAGTAGGGCCAACTGATGATCGATGAGATCCATTCACTGATGAAAGTTCTGCCAAAAGGCACGATTCCCAGGATCTTGATAGCACTACCATGAAGATGATCCGTTTAGATGAATTTATACCAGTTGCTGTGAATCATGGTGGGAATAGTGTCACTGGGGCTACGCTGCTCCTTAGCCCGGTGACTGAAGGTAGGAACCACCCTCTTGGGAAATTCCTTTACTCTTCTATAGGTTACATGAGGGGAAGGGGTGAATTATATAGTCCAGAGACCCTGCACCCATTCCAAATATTCGCCTAGGCGGTTGGGAAAAGCCCAACCTTACTTAACAGATTTATTTCTATCTAAATAATCTTATATAGGGTTCCTGCACCTGGCCTCCTGGTTGGGCCTGTGTGGACCCAGTTCGTAGCAAGGCGGCGCGATGGTGACTGCGGCACTGTGGCGGGGCAGGAATAGGAGGTGGCTTGGGAGGGAGGAAGAGGGGGAGGAGGATGAGGCTGGGTGGAGGAGGGGGTACCTGCGTGGGGAGGAGGTGTCGATGAGGGGCGGCGGTGGCGGTGGCGGTGAGAGAGAGGTGGTGGCGTGGGAGAGTGTGTGAGAGAGAGACTCATGACGTGTAAACTTCATTATTTACGGCGGGCATGCCATGGTTGTCGTATGTAATATTAACTTACCACAGTCGTTGCGAAGCTATTGTAAGTTAGCCTTTATTACTGTGGGATGCACCTGACCGTCGTAAATAAATATAATATTTATGATGGTCATATTTAGCCGTCGTAAATAACATTATTTACAACTGCTGGTCATTTGGCCATTGTAAATAATAGAGGCAATTGTAGATTTATCATTTTCCTATAGGGCCACCACGTCTCTGAATACTATGTCCTCATCGTAACAACCTCATGTCACATTATCACAGGACTTATCCTCTATGCACGTCACCGAGTCCTTGCTGCCTGGAGTCATCACAACCTTGTCGTCACTCTCCCATATGCAAAGCCTCTCTTGCACTGAGTTTTCTACGCACTTACAAGTCATTGCGGAAGAAAGATGCTTGGTCTCGACATGTTGCTCCAAATCCTCCGGATCTAAGCCACAACCCCGCCTTGTAACATCCATCGCCGTGTGCTTGCCATCAAGCATCTTCGTGTGCCTCTTGTTGCGTCTGCACCACCTTCTTGCACACTTGCACTGCTCTAGCATCTCCAAGGCCACTTGCTACTCCACAAACTCCTTGTTGGGCAGCATCACCGCATCCACAACTTCACTACTACAATAAGCCTCATCGCAGGCAACTCCAAACGTATTATCCCACGCGGTTTCTAAAACCTCCTGAAACAAAGAGCCTGTGATAATCTGCAATTTCACAGGCGAAGAAGTGAAACCGCCTATGAAGACATATTATCACAGGCAGTTCTTTACTTAGGCTAGCCGCCTGTGAAGACCTATAATCACAGGTGGGTCGTGCAGCATATATAACTGCCTGTGATAATTGTGTTATCACAGAAGGATCTTTACCTACGACAAGCCGCATGTGAAGACAGTTTATCGCAGCCGGTTTGTACCATAACAATAACCGCATGTGATAATTGGGTTATCACAGATGATTCTTTACCTATATTTAGCTGCCAGTGATAATGATATTTCACAGACAGGTCTAGCCGTAGGTAAATAACTGCCTGTGATAAGATATAACCAATGCAGTACTACCTATTATTATTTCTAATTTCCAGGTCAATTCAATATAATCACAAAAGTCAACAATATCATCACAGAAGTAAACAATATAATCACAAAAGTCATCTCACAGAAGTCAATTTCACTAAAACAATATACATATGTACAAGTTACACATACAAGTCATCTCATAGTTTACAAGTTTCACTAAAAACTGTTTCTATTGGCATAGTCGCAAAGTTCTGGCACATCACCTATTGCACCATGCTCATCAAAGAACTCCCCTGTTTTGTGCAAAATTTCGCGATGCACGGATTGACACAGTTCAGAAGCAATCTTGTCGGCTCCTCCACCAGGAATACTTCTACAAACTGGCCATTCTTCGTTCACATTCTTCATGTGCTGCAATGAAACACATAACAAGGCTTAGAATGTGTCGGTTTGAATAATCTCAAAGTATTGATCAAAGTGAGAGTATACAGGAATTTATTTGGTATTTTTGGAGCAATTGTACTATGAGCAATTGAATTTTGAAGTTGGAATCAAAATCTAAAAATAATGAAACTCAAAAGTAAGAAAATAAGATATCGACATTAAGGATAACTTACATCCTCACGATTCACTCTATATTCGCTGGCAGTCCGAAGATGCTCGCATACATAATACCCGCATAAGACACTCCCAGCAGGCTGCTTCAGACAAGCATAATATGTTTTAATGTTCAATGCATTCGTATTAGGAGGTCTCTGACCGCCAAGCTATCCCGCGTAAACCGCCAAGCGCTGTAATACAAGAAATGTCATATAAAACTTGTCAACACATTATAAATGTGTGTAAATTAAAATTATTAAATAAACGTAGAGTTTCAAAATGAAAAGGAAATCTTTGTAACGATCTGGTGGGTAATCAGCTGAGTCCAAGACTGTTGCCAAACCATGCGTTGGCTTGATGAAGATCATTATGTAGTGATTACTGCACACGTACAAACACACTTGTTAACAATTAGCAATAATTGGTATTTCAATGTCATGTGTTGAACTTACTCGAAGCGGTACGGAGCCTTTACGAGGTCCTTGCCGTCTCTGACAAAGTTAAATATTGCATGTACTATGTAAGCTGCAACTTCTGTCCTTCTATCCTTCTTATGTTTTGCGATTGATTTTTCAAAATTTTTTTTCATGTGCTTGAACTGTACTGAATCTCGATCAGTCTTGACGTCGAATAGCGTCTTTGCAATCCATGTAGGATCTAGGATACCAATCTTGCGTCATCTTTTCATTATCCATGTATTGCATCCTATTGAAGAAGTCTAGAATTGTTATAATCTCATGAAATGTGTATGTGTGTAGCAAGAAAAGCAAATGCAAAATATTAGAGGCACTTACAAGCACCAGACGAGTAGCAGGTTGATTTCGAGCATGCCTCGATGGAAAAGGGTATGCAGCTCTTCAAATAAAATGACTCATTTATCTGCTCCTGTGCTCTAGAATGCATCTTTTGGAACATGAAATGTGATGCAAGAAAGATCATATTTTGTGCTGCCAAGGATGTACCACTCGTGCATTCTTTTAAGCGGGGCAGGTTGTTTGCTAAGTTGTACGGATGTCATGAACGACTTCCCATTATCAAATTTAGGTGGAACATCCTCAAGCTTGTATATTGGAACTCCTGGTTTAAATAAAGCTGTCCGCCAATTATACATGACACCGTCTTCTTCCCACTCCTCGATATCTTCTAATGTTGGCTCATGGGAAGAAAGAGATGCACTCAATTTTCTAATATTTTCCTTCATAGTTTCCAAATACTCTGACACTTCTGATGAAGGTTTCTTAATTTCGTATGAGCTAACTTTGATAGGCACTGATGATCAAAGAGTAGTCGTTGGAAGTTCGACACTGGCTTGTTGTTGAACCTGTTGTTCAACTGATTGCTCTTTACTCCCAGCAGCTGACTCTAGCACTACTTCAAGCTATTGCTCAACTGGTTGCTCTTTACTAGCAACAGCTTGCTTTGGTACTGCTTGAAGCTGTTGTCCAACTTGTTGCTCTTGGTTATCTTTACTAGCAAGGTTACTATCATCCTTGCTGAGACATAGGGGGAGTGGATCTTCCTGGATAGGGAGTGGATCTTCCTAGACTTTCGCCTTAGAAGACGGGGTTGCCATATTTTGAGATGCGACGGGGCTAGAAATTGGCTCATCGTCCAACACGATATCGCGTCGGTGCCAAAGGATTAATTGGTTGACAGCCTGCCCCAGAGTCACGATCCCCTCATGTGTGATGTGGTCTATTTCATAATCTTCATAATCATTATCAATGATATGAAGAACATGCACCACAACATAATACAACAGAAGTGGATTCCCGTTGAAGTCACGATCAGGCTTTGCCATAGCAGTGACAACCTGATTGTATTTGTTCCCTGCTCTGCCGATCGGGACAAGAAGACGACAAGATTTGTCCTTAGCAATATCGTCGACAGCGAACTTATGGGTTGACCCTGAGCCTGGCACAGAACCCACGGTGCTAGGGTACACAGTTGGAGATACCAATTGCTCCTTTGGCACGGGAACCATCGCTGTACTCGGTGCCACTAATTGTCCTGATTGTCTAAGGTGTTCCATTATTTCTCGCACATTTTCTTTGACCTTTTGAGCAATCGTTTTATCATGTGTTTTCTTAAACTTCTCACATCTTATATATGTGTCTTTATCTTTAGGGAAACCATCTAGCCAAGACATTTGAGAAGAGACTGCTCGAACCCGCCCACAGTGTTTAGGGTTTCCTAGGATAGCGGTATGTTGGTCATTCTCCCTCTTCGGCTTGAAGAAACCCTTCTGTTGCTTTTCAATTACTTCTTTCATTTTTTCCTCTACTTCATTCACAGAGTTGGGCTTTTCAAGTTTGCCCTTGCTGGTCAAACCTGATCGAGCAAAGACCCACCGCTGATTTCTCCCATTGTAGCCTTTTAACAGGTGAGGATTGCCCTTACTGGTAATTTCGTCTAATATGTTATTCCATTTCTGGATTTTGGGGGCATATCCGGCCGACCCCAAGTGATGATGGTATTTGTTCTTTTTGGCAAGCTCTGACTTAGTTGCACTTAGGGCTTTATCATCAGGTTTGGTCTTTTGACGAACAAACTCTTGCCACTGAGCTTGTGT
Organism: Tuctoria greenei; assembly: GCA_036927565.1. NCBI lineage: Eukaryota > Viridiplantae > Streptophyta > Magnoliopsida > Poales > Poaceae > Tuctoria > Tuctoria greenei. Next base: position 133,307,256 of record JAYESD010000006.1, read on the forward strand.
GATTTTCCCATCTTCCTCGGGCTAGGGACCTTACCGGCCTTAACATAAGCATTCATTTCACTCTTCCAACCACGAAACTTCTTGCTGCAAGAGACCAATGTTGCTTTCTTTACAGCTTCTTCCGTGCCTTTTGGGAACTTGAATTGTTTTTTTATCCTTTCCCACAACTCATTCTTGGTCTCCTCAGGTAATTTTCTCCAATTCTTGGTTGTGATCGACACGAGCTCTCTAACAAGAAAACCACATGCATTTTGGTACTTGGTAACTTAATCCAGTGGTTCTTGGGGAAGCCCACCTGGACCGACCCTTGTTATGTACATGATGCGGTCCAATGGACCCTTATTGGGACCTCGTTGCCCTCGTTTCCGCTTGAGTGAAGCTGAGGATTCATCCATTGGAGAACCTTGTGCGGTTTTAGGAGCCGAAGTCACCTCGTTGTCTTCGCGATTAATCTAGGTAGAAAAGAATTATAAGACTTCGTATACTTGACACACAACATTAACTTGAACTGCTGAAGTTAAGATTCGTGATCCATACCTCGTCGGCAGGATCATATTCTGGGTCAAGATCCACTGAAGTATTTTTAATTTTTATATTCGGAAAAGGATCCGATGGACTGTGAAAGGAGCCTGAACTGCTAGAGTTAGTAAACTCCATATTGTCTTCTTTATTGTTACTACGAGCACCAGTATTCTAAGGGCTTTCCATGCTCGAACTAATAAGACAAAAAATATAATGAATGGCATATTAACTCTACATGAAGTGTCCTACAGAACCATCAACCACTTGTGCATGTCAAACAATTTATGAAGTCATGGCCAAAACACAAGTACAAGGTGAGATATTCAACTTGCTATACCATTACATCCAGCATGTGGTTAGAATAGATGGTGCTTAGGATAAAAAGAACAAGACACATTCCTTAATTGACCGAGATGGACTACAATCCAAATCACCTCTCATTACACAAGTTCATCTTTTTTCAGATTTTATCCCATATCTAAGTATATTATGCCCTAAGCTCGTTAACAGTGGTGGCCTTGCCACACAATTCAACTTTTACCGGTATAAGCATGGCTAAGCTTGACATTTCACAAAATAAAAACTAACCCAGACCTTCATGGGACGGCTAGGGTTCAAAAACTTGAAAAAATCTATGCACGGTGGCAACGAGAGGGTATCACATGATGATAAGGCCATGTACCGTGAAAAGTGCTTAGTACATATATGCTTAAAGAGAGAGATCCATGTCCATATATAAGAGGGTATCATTTGTAAAAAATAAAAAGGGGGAGGGGTGGGTGGGGGTTAAGGACCTCAGTAAGATGAATGTCAGTCTCTTGACCAAATGTTAGTGAAGATTGGAAAAGGAACAAGGGCTTTGGCAGGACATTGTCAGAGTTAAATACATTAGGGATTCTCCTGTCTACATTGAGACATAAAATGTCTAACTCTCCCATATGGAGAGACCTTCGAAAAGTCAAGAATATATATACAAGAGCATAAAATTTACTTTAGGGAATGGTGAAACAATAAGTTTTTGGCTAGAAATTTGGTTAGAGCTAAAACCTCTAGCCAGCCTGTACATCATTCTCTTTGAACTTTGTGTGGACAAAGACATCTCTGTTGCCCAGTGCTTTGCGCAAAACTGGGTTGTTCATTTTAGTTATTCTTTGCCAGCACCTTTATGTCGCATGTGGTATAACCTTGTGTATAAACATAATGGTTTGATAGTGCAACAAAATGATGATACTGTGGTGTGGAAATGGAACAAAACAGGAGCCTTTTCAGTTAATTCAGTTTATACTAAATTGACTAGGTCATATTCTGGACCTGGTTATAAACAAACTTGGAAAGCTAGAATCCCTCCCAAAATCAAAATCTTTATGTGGTTTATTGAAAATGATGCTATATTAGTGAAAGAAAACATTGTCAAAAGCAATTGATCTGGTGACGCCTCATGTAGCTTTTGCCATGAATTTTAAACAGTGAATCATTTTGCTTTTTGGCTGCTGCATAAGCTTGGACAACCTGCTCAAAACCTGCATATGGTTCATAGCGTCATAACAACTAGTTGTTTATCATGTTCGAACCCTAACCAAGGAAATTTATGCCGTGGTCCACCACCACCACCAACAGGATGCATACCCTTTTCGAATTCCCCAACCCTAACCAAGGAAATCTATGCAAGGCACCATTTGACTCAGCCGGCGGCAAGTGCGAGGAGGGAGACATCACGGGGACGAAGGAGGGAAGGTCGAAGGGTTTAGGGCTTACCGTGAAGCTCAATGGCGACAACAAGGGCTTCGCTCGCCGTACCTGGAAGTGGCGTGGGTGAAGCAAATGGACAACGATGAAGCTCGGCAGCGACGTCGAAGCTTAGCTGCGAGAGCGGCGAAGACTTGGTAGCAAACGAAATTTTGGCAGCTTGACGGCGTCTAAGAGATTTCGCCCGCGTTAGGTTTTTCCAACGCAGCCGAGGGCTATATATAGACGCCTATCTTCTCAGGCGGTTTTTAAGTACCAACCGCCTGAGAAGATGTTTATCTCAGGCGGGTGGCAATTACCATCCGCCTGAGTAGATGCATTTATCTCAGGCGGTTGGTAAGTAAGACCCGCCTGCGATAATCTTCTTCTCAAGCGGTTATTCAGTACCAACCGGCTGTGAAGATCTTTATGTAAGCTTAATTAATATCCTTTATTAAATGTGGTGCCTTTCAAAAGCCCGAATTCCACTTTCTTGTAATATGATTGAGTATTAAAGGCTACCATAAATTTCACTTCATAAAGCCTTTGAAATTGGCCAAAACATAAAAAACATATAACAATTGCTATTTGTCATTTTTCTATCTTGATGAATATAATTAATTTTTAATTTATTTTTTCAATGGACATTTTTGGTCATCATACCAACCTCTATGATTTGTTTCAGATTTTTTTTTAAATTTTTTGGAATCAATGTGTGTTCAAAATTTGATGAATGCTTGATATGTATATGAACATTTTGTTAGAATGATGGATAATTTGAATTTCGACATGTCGGAACACTTTAAAAAATTAACAAAATTCATACATGTATAAGTAATATAAATATGTTCATACAAACCAATTTCAGTGAAGGATCCTTTTTTAGAAGATACACAAATGTGAATAATATGTGAGTATAAATTAATTTGATATTTACCAAAAAATTACAATTTTAGCTCTACAAGTTTTAAAATATTTGGTCCAGGTGGTAGATGTTAATTTTTTAAAAATATAGAAGAAATAATCATCAAATTTGGACTCAATTTGTGGAATCTATACATGTTTGAGTATTTATATTGGAATCTAAATAAAAAAGAAGCAAGGGAAAAAAAGCTGAAGAACATGCTCGGGCAATTATCCCATGCGGTTGGTACTTAATACCTGCTTGAGATAATCTTTTTCTCACGCGGTTATCCAGTGCCAACCGCCTGAGAAGATCTTTATGTAAGCTTAATTGATATTCTTGATGAAATGTGGGGTCTTTCAAAAGCCCAAACTCCACTTTCTTGTAATATGATTGAGTACCAAAGGTTACCATTAAATTTCACTTCATAAAGCCTTTGAAATTGGTCAAAACATAAAAAACATACAACAATTGCTATTTGTCATTTTTCTATCTTGATGAATATAATTATTTTTCATTTATTTTTTCAATGAACATTTTTAGTCATCATACCGACCTCTATGAATTTTTTCAAATTTTTTTAAATTTTTTTTGAATTAATGTGTGTTCAAAATTTGATGAATGCCTCATACGTATATGAGCATTTGGTTAGAATGATGGATAATTTGAATTTTGACATGTTGGAATGCTTTAAAAAATTAACAAAATTCATACATGTATAAATAATACAAATATGTTCATACACCAATTTTAGTGAAGGATCCTTTTTTCAGGAGATACACAAATTTTAATAATATGTGAGTATAAGTTAATTTTATATTTACCAAAACATTACAATGTTAGCTATACAAGTTTTAAAATATTTGGTCCAGGTGGTAGATGTAAATTTTTGAAAAATATAGAAGAAATAATCATCAAATTTATACTCAATTTGCAGAATCTATACATGTTTGAGTATTTATATTGGAATCTAAATAAAAAAGAAGTAAGGGAAAAGAAAGCTGAAAAACATGCTCGGGCAGTTATCCCAGGCGGTTGGTAAGTAATACCCGCTTGAGATAATCTTTTTCTTAGGCGGTTATTAATTATCAACCGCTTGAGAAGCACTTAAAAACTGCCTGAAAAAACCTCCTGAACTTTTTAATTTTTATCACAGGCGGTTATTTCGTTAAAAAACGCCTGTGAAAACCGACGCCTATATAAAGACCCCTCAGGCACCACAGAAAACCTAACCCTGGAGATTTTCCATCGACGCGCCAGGCTGCCAAAATTTTCTCCCGTGCACCGGCTGATACTGCATTCATCAGTTGATCTACCTTCGAACAGAGAAAAGGTTAGAAGAGACTTCTTATTAATTATCATGTTTTTAATTTGTTCCGTTTTCACAGTTTTTGTTTTGTTGTGTTTGGATATGGCTCCAGTCCCCCCCCCCCCCAACCACTTGAGATTTGTAGTAGATTTGAATGATTGAATGTTCAAAGATGTAGTTTACTCTCCCCTTGAGCTCACCCATGAATTTTACAGAACAAGAAGTAGATTTGAAGGATTAAAGGTTGAAGATGAATACAAGCACATCACGTGTTTGATGAAATGTTTCAATGAATAAGCCTAAATTCAAAAATCCATTATGGACACTAGGAAGCTGAGAAAAATATGAAATTTTTTTCTTGGAACTCTTATGAATAGACCTACATGATACTAGTATTCACTGATATGATACAGTCTTGTGTTGTCTCTGTAAATTCATTTTATAGGAGACCTTTAGGGAATATTTGTGGCCAAATTTTGTAAATCTTACAAAAAATCCATTATTAAAGCACGGACCGTCGAGCGTGGATGTATAACATGCCAAGAACTGATCCTATGTACATTCATAATGTTGCAAATTTTATTGAAGCATCCAAGAGACATGCGAAGTTGCAAAAGATAGATGACATATTATGTCCATGTATCGATTACGAAAATAAGATTGCTTGGATGGATACTATAGTAATCCAATATTATTTGGTGAAAAGAGGTTTGAAAAAAAACTACACAATATGGACAGAGCATGGTGAGTTAGATACACATGAAGTGGATAAAGATGATGAGAGAGGTTCAGATGATGATACTGTTCATATCGATGATGGTAGTGACAATCAAGATGGTGATGATGATGATGAGTTCGATTTTGAGGAGATGTTGCGTCACATTGAATCATATGTATTGACTTCTATGGGAGCAAGTAAAGGTTTAAGTGAAATGGAGACATTGCAGAATGCGGCGAAAGAGCTTTTATATGATGAATCAAACGGTTGTGATAAATAGTTTACTACATTGCGTGCAGTCTTAGAACTACTAAAGTTGAAAGCCACACACGGACGGTCTGATTGTAGTTTCTCTGATCTTTTGAATCTTACGACAAAAATTCTTCCAAATCCAAATAAACTGCCCAAAAGCACTTATAAAGTGAAGAAACTTCTTTGCCTGATGGCACTAGGTGTGACAAAAATACACACTTGTGTGAACCATTGTATTCTGTATCGTAAAGAGCATGAGCTCGCAACTAGATGCCCCATCTGTGGTGTCAGTAGATATCAGAAGGACTACAATCACCAGTATGTTACCAACATGAAAAAGTCTCAGAAGAATAAGAAGTTTATTATTGGTCTTGAAGGTGACGATGATGATACTTCTAGCGATTTAGATGGGAAGAATAAGAGAAAAATTCCTGCCTTGGTGATGTGGTACCTTCTGGTAATTGATCGCTTGAAGCGTTTGTTCTCAAACCCTAGGGAGGCTGAACTTATGCGTTGGCATTCTGAGCAGCGCAAGAAGAATGAAAAACAAATTCGACACCCTGGTGATGCAACGTAGTGGAAAAATTTTGATATTCAGTATCCAGAATTTGCAAAGGAAATTAGAAATGTATGGTTTGCCTTGGGTACAAACAGAATGAATCCGTTTGGTGAAAAAAAGGAGCATTCACAACACATGGTCCGTGGTCTTAACGATGTACAAGCTACCGATGTGGTTGTGTTACAAAAGGAAATATATCTTATTATCTGTTCTTATCCAAGGTCCGAAACAACCCGACATAGAAATTGATGTGTTCTTGGAACCTTTAATGGAAGATATGGCAAAATTGTAGAATGAAGGGGTACGTACATGGGATGAGTACAAGCGGGAGTATTTCATGCTAAGAGCAATGATATTCATTGCCGCGCATGATTACCCTGAACTTTTCACATTATCGAGACAAATGAAAGACAAGAAAGGTTGTGTAAGGTGCGTGGATAGAACTGGACTTCTATACCTCACTTCATCCAGAAAGACGGTTTACATGAGACACCAGCGGTTCTTGGTAGATACACACAAGTATAGGAAGATGAAAGAACAATTTGATAACAAAATCGAAAAAGATACTGCACCAAAACCTTACAGTGGAAAATTTGTGTTCGAAATGGTCAAGAAAATCCATATTTCTTTCGGTAAGGGCAAAAAATGTAAAGGAATCAAGAGAAAGAAAAGTACATCGTTGGGTGATACAACTGACATGGCTTTCAAGAAACAATCAATGTTTTATAGTATCTTCCGTAATGGAAGAATTTGGAATTTTTCCATAGTATTAATTTGATGCACGTTACAAAGAATGTATTTGATAGCATCATTGGGATCTTGCTAGACATGCCTAGGAAAACAAAGGGCAAATTAAATTCACGTATGGACCTAGTAAATCTTGATTTGAGACCAGAGCTTCATCCAGTAGAAAAGGAGAACGAGAAGCATTACCTTCTCCCAGCCAGCTACAACTTGACACTAGAAGAGAAATAAGCAATTTTCGAATGCTTGCATGCGATCAAAGTGTCCACGAGTTTCTCATCCAATATCCACAAACTAGTCTCGATGAAAGACTTGTCTTTATTCGGTTATAATGATCACGACTATCACATGATGATGACAGTGTTCCTTCCATTGCAATAAGAGTCATCAAACTTGAGCATATAAAAGTTGTCATCACACGTTTGTGTTACTTCTTCAATGCAGTATCGCAAAAGGTGATAGCACATGAAGATTTAGACTATTTGAAAACATACATCATCGAGACTATGTGCAAGCTTGAGATGTGTTTCCCACCATCCTTTTTTGATATGCAAGTACACCTAATCATACATCTTGTTGATCAGATAAAAGCATTGGGGCCACTATATTTACATCATATGTTTTCATTGGAGAGATATTTAGGTGTATTAAAAGGTTATGTGCGGAACCATGCTCACCTAGAGGGTTCAATTATGGAAGGATACACCACTGAAGAAGTGATTGAGGGTTGCGCCGATTACATGTGTCGGTACCCTGCGTAACAGGTAACCCATGATACCGCAAGAAGTGCAAGAGAATTCCACCTGTCCAAGTTGAAGTCTTCCTTAGGCCCCACGTGTCAAATGGCATTGGACCCGACTCCCTCATATGGGTAGCTCCGGGACTGCCACGTGTAATATAAGACTGGAGCTGAACTCCCGTCATAGGAAAGCTCCAGCGTTGACACGTGGATAATGACCCCGGACCTAACCCCCTGTAGAGGGAAGCTCCGATGCTGCCACGTGTATGTCAGTTCCGGACCTATCTCCCCACGAGGGGAAGCTCCGGAACTGCCACGTGAGGAGCTTCCGGACCTACAAAACCAACAGAGACATTGGTAGATCTCCAACAGCACGGACATTCAAGGGACAGTTAAAGCAGCAGTTACAAGACCTGATTATGTGTCTTTAATGCTATATTAATGACACACGATCAGTGGACTGTTAATAGGGGTAACGCTGCCATTAAGGCACATTATCACCCTATTAATCATGCTTAATACTCATAGACTGTGTATTAGGTTATTGAATACACCAGGGTCACATGTCGGACTAGACAAATGTTGTAACGGCCAGTCCTTGGACTATAAAAGTACAGCACCGTACGATACAGACTCAATATGATCGAAGCTCACACGCATATGAGTGTCACAGACTTACTCAATACAACAACACACACCCCGTGGAGTAGGGTATTACCCTCAGGCGACCCGAACAACGTAAATCACCTGTGTGACCATCTTGTTTCTGATCTCCGGGCGCCCAAACCAACAAAGAACCTCCGCGGACTACAATTTAGTAGTACCAGAGGAAGTTTCATTTAACCACTTCGACATTTGGCGCGCCAGGTAGAGGCTGCCCGAGATCGCAAGATGGTGAACTCTGTTGCAGGATCCTCCAACGGCAACCATGTTGAACAATCTACTAGAGGCAACCGCTGTAACATGCAGCAGCTAGCGGGCGCCATTGTCCCGGCGGGTGTTATGCCACCACCACCACCATCTGCACCAACAAACAATGCTGGACAGCAGGATGGGGTACTTGTGTCGATCACAGCATCAGCAAATAACAACCTCGAGAACGCACTAATTGTTGCGCGAACTCTGTTGGAGCGCCCACCAGCGCCCAGAGCACCTCAGGGTGCGATGGAGCAGTGGCGCGCTGATGTACAACATCTGGTTGCAGCTGTAGCCGATGCCATCAACAACCACGGTCCTCCCCCTTCGGGGCAGGCAACAGCTCAATGTAGGACCTTGTTAGGAAGACTTGGTCCTCATGTGTCACAGCACCGACGGCGTGCTGCATCCCAACAGGTGACTTCGCTTCCTTCCGGGGCACGACGCACCCACACCATCACCAGGATTCTGACTCACGACCTATGGTCGGAACTTCATTGCCGTTACCGGCAGTAGGACAACCGCGTCCATATCAAGCGTGCTCGCGAGAGGCGAGAAGCTCGAGACAACCCAGCTCCTCAGGGAGTAGGAGGAGGCTGTTCTGCCCTGGCCATGCACCTACGCATGTTCAGATGGCCACAGAAGTTCCGACCTCATTTGCCGGAAAAATTCGACAGGACAGTCAACCCCGCTGAGTTTCTTCAAATCTCCTCCACTTCTATACTTGCAGCGGGGGGCAATGAGGCCGTGATGGCTAACTACTTCCCAGTGGCTCTGACTAGAACTGCATGGTCCTGGTTCATGAGTCTTCCACCCAACTCCATCAATAGTTGGGAATAATTATGCCAACAGTTCACTGCCAACTTAGAAGTTCTTACACCAGACCCGACACTGAACTGAATTTGTTTGCTGTGAAGCAAACAACGGGGGAATCACTGCGATCTTTTATGCAGCGGTTTTCTCAGGTACGTAATACCATCCCCTCAATCTCGAGTTCTTATGTTATTGTTGCATTCAAACAGGGCGTTCGAGACAAAAAGATGCTAGAGAAGCTGGCGACCAAAGAAGTCACCAGTGTCACGGAACTCTTCAGCTTAGCAGATAAATATGCTAAAGCTACGGAGGGACGTGAGATGCACTCCGAACCACCTTCGGAGGCAAACAAGAAATCCACCAAGAAGGAAGCCACTGCTTCCGGAGGTGGCAAAAAGAAAAATAAGTCGAATGGCAAAAAGAAGCCGTCGGTCAGCTCACCTACTGCTGCTGCTGCTGCAGCTCCCGGTGGCCGGGGGCCACACCATGAAAATTGACCTCGTCCTTCATCAGAAGACGAAAACAACTCCAAAGTGTGGTGTCCGATCCACAAGATGGACAAGCACAGTCTGGAAGAATGCCGAGAGGTCTGGAACCTTATCAAGCGCTACAACAAGCGCCGAGAAGAAGCTCCTTTCCGCCAGCGGGAAGGAAAACAAAAAGTTGACGAAGCTCCGGCTGAAGAGGAGCTAGGCTTTCAGGACCCCAAGAAGGTCCTAAAGGCTGTCTACAATGCCGTCGACGACAACTCCGACGTATCTGACAACGAGCGTCGGAAAACCCTGAACACCATTTATGGTGGTTCTTGGCACATTACCTCTCGCCGCATCCTCAAGACAATGCGGCGGGACATGGCTGCTGCAGCTCCTACTACCAGGGCGGAGCCTCATCAGAAGTGGATGGACACTCTCATCATTTTCAATGCTTCGGACTGCCCTCATAACATGATCGGAGCTAGCCAACTCCCGTTGATGGTGTCTCCGACCATTAACAATGTTCAACTCCACCATGTAATGGTGTACAGAGGTGCAGGGCTGAACCTCATAAGCTTTATAGCCTTCGTCAAGCTCCATCTCTAACCTTCGGACCTTCGCCCCTCTCGACCTTTTTCTGGGGTAGGTCCGGGGGCCATTACCCCTCTCGGCTACATCACACTTTCGATGACCTTCGGGACATGAAAGAACTACAAAACCGAGAAGCTGGTCCTTGACGTGGCGCATATCAGTCTACCATTTAATGCCATTCTGGGCAGGCCTGCTTTATACAGGTTCATGACCGCCGCCCACTATGGCTACTTGGTGTAGAAGATGCCAACACCTTCGGGCGCTCTTCAGTTCCACGGGGATCACACTTTAGGAATAACTGCATTGGAAGAACTCCATGCGCTTGCTACAGCGCAAGAGGAAGCATCTGGTACGGAGTTAGCTCCAAAAACTTCGAGCTCTCGTCATTGAGGCTCAATCTCTGCACCTCGTGTGCAACCAAGCGGCGACACCGACATTCCCATCAAAGTCATCTAAATCAGTTCTGATGCTGCTTAGACCTCTCGTATATCGGGAGGTCTGAACAACAAATAGGAACTCGCGCCCATCACTTTCCTCCGGGCGAATGTCGATGTGTTTCCCTGGCAACCGTCAGAAATGCCTAGGATCCCTAGGGAGGTGATTGAGCACAATCTGAAGATTTATCCAGACGCACGGCCTGTACACCGGAAGCCCCAGAAGCAATCAATTGAGCGGCAAAACTTTATCCGACAGGAGATCAAGAAGTTGCTCGAAGCTGGTTTTATTCGGGAGGTGTTTCACCAAAAATGGTTTGCAAATCCAGTCGTGGTGCCCAAGGCTGGAGGGAAGCTTTGGATGTGTATCGACTACACCACTTTAAATAAGGCATGCCCAAAAGATCCATTTTCACTACCTAGAGTAGATCAGATAGTGGAATCCACGTCCGGGTGTGAGCTATTGTGTTTCTTAGATGCATATTCTGGATATCATCAAATCCAAATGTCTAAGGAAGATGAAGAGCATACTGCCTTCATAACAGTAGATGGATTGTATTGTTATACTTCCATGCCCTTTGGTCTTAAAAATGCTGCTTCAACCTTCGTGCGAGCTATGTACAAAACATTTGAAGAGCTAATTAGAGACTTAGTGGAGGTGTACGTTGATGACATCATTGTGAAGATCAAGAACAAGGAGTCACTCCTTGACAATTTACAAGCTGTCTTCGACAAGTTGCGCATCACGCGCACCAAGCTAAATCCTGACAAGTGTGTCTTCGGGGTTAGCTCTGAGAAACTCCTTGGTTTCTTGGTGACTCACCGAGGAATTGAAGCAAACCCAGCGAAGATCAAAGCCATTGAAGATATGCGGCCCCCAGCCCGCATAAAAGACGTCCAAAAGTTAACTGGGTGTCTAGCTGCGCTCAGCCGGTTCATCTCAAGCCTAACAGAGCAGGCACTACCTTCTTCAAACTTTTGAGGAAGTCTGGACCATTTCATTGGTCTGAAGAGGCAGAAAAGGCATTTCAAGAGCTGAAACAGCTCCTCACCACACTACCAATATTGGTAGCTCCGAATCCTGGTGAGCCTTTACTGATTTATATTTCTGCAACCACAGAAGTTGTCAGCATGGTTCTGTTCGCGTAAAGGCCAGAGCCACATCCAGCCATGAAGCCTAGACCCCCTTGGGAGGGTCCGGAGCTACCTAAAGGCTAGTCTGGGTCCCAGCCCCCAGACACGGATCTTCAAGACGGAATGCTAGAAGATCAACCTCTATCATCTGAGGGAGTTTTAACGGTTGTTCAAGAAGATCCGGACCCATCGGGGAAGGTTCGGGTTGAACAGGAAGAAGATCTGGACCCTTCCGGGAGGGTCCGAGAAGCTCAACAAGAAGGCTCAGACCCCTCTGGGAGGGTCCAAGTCGATGGAGAGGAAGCTCCGGGACCCTCTGAGAGGGTCCGGATTGTCTAGCGCCAGTGTACTTCATCAGCGAAGTACTCCACGATGCCAAGACCAGATACATTGAGGTGCATAAGCTGCTTTATGCAGTTATTATTGCCTCAAGGAAGCTTTGTCACTACTTCCAAGCCCACAAAATATCAGTGGTAACTTCTTATCCACTGCGCACTATTTTGCATAACCCTAACTCTACTGGGAACATCGCAAAGTGGGCAGCGGAGCTGGCTGAATTCGATATCGAATTCGTGCCACGGTAAGCAATCAAGAGACAAGCTTTGGCTGACTTTGTGGCTGAGTGGACTCCCTCTCTATATAACCTTGGGGCCCCAGTGATTAGAAGCCGGAACCCAAGGTCCCAGTCTTCACTGAACCGCACTGGACTCTCTACTTCAAAGGCTCTGTGCAGAAGCAGGGGGCCTTAGCTGGAATCCTTCTCCTTGCTCCAACCGGGGAGAAGGTCAAGTACATGGTTCACCTTGACTTCAAGGAAACCAACAACATGGCAGAGTATGAAGCTCTTATCTATGGGCTCAAGGTGGCACTATCCTATGGTGTCAAACAACTGTTGGTGAAGGGTTATTCACAGCTCATCATAAAACAAGTCAAAGGTGAATGCTGCTGTAACAATCCCTGTCGGTGGTTTGGATCCGGCAGATCTCCCGACACTACTAAAGTGTTAGAGGAGTTTGATGTTCGGTGTGGGCGCACGGAGATTCAAGAAGGTGAATTGTAAATAGCACAGGAGACACGGAGATTTACGTGGTTCGGGCCGCCTGAGCGTAATACCCTACTCCACGGGTATGTTGGTGTTGTATTAGCTGTATGAGCTTGTGTCGAGCGTGTATGGAATGTCTATCCCCCTTGAACGTGTCATCGGCCTGTCCTTTTATAGTACAAGGGCAGGCCGTTACAAGTTAGCCTGGCCCGACATGTGGCCTCGGTGGTTACTAATATTGATACTCATTCAACACGTTTAATTGCCCTTAATGACCAGGTAATGGGCTTTGACAGCATCGTTACTGATAATTAAGGTCGTCCGATTGTGTGTCATTAATATAGTATTAATGACACTTAATCGGGTCTTGAAGCTCTTGATTCCCCTTTGAAGATCCGGAGCCGTTGTGGAGTCTTCCGGAGGTTAAAGGCTGAAGATCCGACGGTTGGACACGTGGCAGCTCCGGAGCATACTGTGGGAAACAGGAAGCTCCGGAGCTACCTGACACGTGTCAGATCCGGAGCTCCCTCGGTCTGGGGTTAGGTCCAGGGGTGCCCTTTCGGTACATAGCCCGGAGCTTCCCCCTTCTGGGCGGTAGCTCCGGTTTGATAGTACACGTGGCGACCCTGGGACTAACCATGTTGGGGAAGCGGGTCCGGTTATGTCTGACATGTGGGCCTCCGAAGGTCTTCAAATCAAATAGATGGTTTTCCCTTGAGATCTTTGTAACCTCAAGGGGTGTACGGTTTCCAGGGTACCGACAGTGGCCCCTTGGGCCCACCTCTGGGGAAGACCCCTTGGGTGAAGTCATTCCACCGGAGGTGGGTCCATCCTCGTGACTTTTGAACTGAGTCTTCAAAGGTCTTCGGAAGTGCCGTTGGCGAGGGTTTGGAGTTAAATCCCCACCGTGTGGCGTATCCCGCGTGCGGCAGATGAGATCTTTGGCGTGCGGATCTCACGCAATTGAAGGTTGTCGGTTCCCGATACGAAAACTGTATCGGTTCCGTGCGCCTTGTTAGGCCACCGCCTTCGGGCTTCCCGCCTCATGATGACAACCGTTCGCCTGGGTAAGAACCTCGACTTGATCGCCGGGGTGGTCCCGGGCCCTTTTGTCATCAGCTGGGTGGAATTTCTGAGTGGTATCTTCGACTTCCTTGCGGTTTCCATCCAAGCGTTGCGAGGGCTTACTTAAGAAGGAAAGCGCACACCGTCCATAGTTCTTTACGCCTCTAATCTGTTCTTGCGCTCAAACTCCCAACTTGTGCTTCGCTTTTCCTCTCTTGCCTTGCTGTGCTGCGATGGAGTTGGGTCTCTGCGAGAGCCGTTTGAAGACCGACGGCGACCTGAAGAAGGTCCGGACCCTCATGGGATGGTCCTCGGACTTCTTCAACCGCTCGGTTCGCGCCGGGGGAGAGCTCCTGTTTGAGATGGAGCACTCCGGCGAAATGGTGTACTTCTCCTCGTATGCCATGGTGGGGTTGATCCCACCTTTTTCCTCCTTTTTCTTGATGCTGCTAGACTTTTATGGTCTGCAGTTATACCACCTTGGACCTCACTCCATTCTCCTTGTGTCTATCTTCGTCCACTTCTGTGAGATATGGGTGGGCATCCCCCCTGCATTGAACTCTTCCGGACCTTCTTCACCGTCCATACCACCGGTAGGAGCAATGAGTACCTTGGCTTCTACTACTTCGTGAAGCGCAAGAAGTGCCCATTCAAGTACCTCCGGTCGTTCCCCTCTGGGAAGTGGGATGACTGGAAGAAGGACTGGATAGTCATCCGGGTGGAGGAGCACGAGAGGCTGGAGCTGCCCGAAGGCCTCCCCAACATTGACACGACGATCTGGAGTGAAGCTCCGGCGCTGGCGGACGCCTTCAACCCCATTCTGACCAGGATCCGCCAGTGAGTGGAGGGAGGATTAACTCCTCAGGCGGTGTTTTGTAACTTCCTGGTCAACAGGTGGGCACCGCTGAAGAGGAGAGAAAAACTCGCTTGGGCCCTCAACAGCGTGATGGACGACGACCGGGTCGAGACCGGGCTGAAGTCCAACATGGTGGGGACAACCTTGGAGTTCCACCTCAAGAAATTTCAGCAAGGCATCGACGTCGAGGGTGACTACTTGACTCCGCCATCAGCTTTTCTTCCTCTGAACGTGGAAGTTGAGTTCAGTAGGGAGCTCCGGCGGAAGATGCCCGTGCTTGACGACCTTGGTGTCGTCGAGAGAAGATCAACCACCAGGGTGGTGATCCCTGGAGTGTCCGAAGGTGGCTCCGACCCTGGCCCGAAGCCGAGGGTCGAGGTCGTTGGCAAGGGCAAGGAGCCGGCGGACGAACCCTTGAGCCGGAAGAGGAAGCTGCAACATGCCGACGGAAGGTCTGTCAGGCCTGCCACCTCTGCATCAGCTCCTTCTCCCCAGAGGGGGAGGTCTTCTGCAACCGCGGCGACTGTACCCGCAGTGGGGTCCTCCCGGGGTGCTAGCTCCGAGCATGCAACTCCAGCACCAGGGCCGGTTGAGGCCTCTAGGTCTGGAGGTTCTTCCTGATCGAGGGGGGCCTCGACTAGGGAAACACCCGTGGCTGCGACGAGTTCCGGGGGGCCTTCCGGAGCTTCCACGCCGGTTATGACCAGCCCAGAACGCCCGGGAAAGAGGTTCCGCGCAAGCTGGTGCGGAAGCCTCCCGGGGGGCCTTCCGGAGCTTCCACGCCGGTTATGACCAGCCCAGAACGCCCGGGAAAGAGGTTCCGCGCAAGCTGGTGCGGAAGCCTCCCAAGGTAATTTTTAATCTTTACCTTGGACTGTTGTTTAGTTGTAGTAACTATTTTTTAAGTTTCTTCATCCATCATCAGCAGTGTTCCCAAGAAGAGGAGTGAGGCTCCACCCTCAGCCACAGCAGCTGAAGCTGTGAGGGCGAGGGCTCCTGCTCCTGTCCCGGTGCCGCCCCAAGCGATGGCTGAAGCTGCGACAGCCCCGGCGCCAGCTGTTGTGGTCATGGACCTCGACTCATCCCCAGAGACTCCCGTGGTAGTGCTGGACCGCGGGAGAGAAGATGCGCCAGCGGCACCTGTCCCGGAGGTTGAAGCTCCGAGTCCTGGTGCTGAGATGATGGAAGCTCTGGCTGTTGAGCCAGAGGAAGCAGTAATTCCGACCCCAGAGCCGGAAATTGTCGAAGCCCCGACGGTTGAGCCAGAGGTGATTGAAGTCCCGGCGTGCGTGCCGGAAGCTGAGGAAGTTCCGGCAGTTGGGCCGGCTACCTCTGAAGCACCGGCCGCTGAGCCAGTCATTGTTGGAGCTCCGGCCGTAGGGCCGGTCGACGTTGAAGATCTTCCGGCTCCCGAGCCAGTTGTTGAAGAGGCGTCGGAGCCCGAGCTCGCATCGGAGGAGGTGCTCAGACCGGAGCCAGCAGCGGCCCCTGCTCCGAAAGTGACGACGTCGGAGGTACCCGCGGCTGAGCCGGAGTGCCCTGGCGAAGTCGCTGGCCCCCTGCCCGAGGGGGTGAATGAAGACCTGGCGGCGGGGCCTTCCTCGATGGCGACTGAGGCCATCCCGGAGGACGGCCCTAGTGCCATGAAGACCCAGGGGACCACTCTTGTGGAGTGGGACCCAATTTTTGTATCTGAAAACCCGCTGGAACTAGCAGAGGAGACCGCAGCAGATTCGGAACCTATCCTGTTGTCACTGTCTATTGACAACACATGTTCTAGTCTGCGTCAAGTCCAACTGGCCTTCTTCCACGACAGCAAGGCTCTTGAAGAGGAGCGCCAAACCCTTAGGCGGTGGCGTAACTGGCTCTACTTCGAGACCAAGCTGGCGCAGTCGAGGCTAGCGGAAGACAAAGAGTGGATCAAGCGGGAGAAGGTCCGCCTGGAATACTGGGGCAAGTTACTGGATGATAGGGAGAGTATGACTCGTGCCCTT
Organism: Tuctoria greenei; assembly: GCA_036927565.1. Lineage (NCBI taxonomy): Eukaryota > Viridiplantae > Streptophyta > Magnoliopsida > Poales > Poaceae > Tuctoria > Tuctoria greenei. Next base: position 133,324,045 of record JAYESD010000006.1, read on the forward strand.
GACGCTCAATCCCGGGAGATTTACGAGCAGACCAAAGCAGCTAACAGTGCGGCCGATGAACGCCAAGAAAGGCTTGAGGCCATTAACACTACACTCATCAAGCGCCGGGAGGCACTTGAAGAGAGGGAGAAACGACTCGAAGATGAAGAGCAGAAACTCCTAGAGCTGCGGGATGACGTCCTGAGGAGGGAGGAGGAGCTCACCGAGAAGGTGGCTCTGGCTAACAAGGGCCTAGAGGAGCGCGCCAAGAAATTGGAAGAGCGCTGCCATGAGGAAGAGGAGAAGGCCTAGGTGTTAGGGCAGGAACTCTACGAGCAAGAGTGTGCCCTTGCTGCCAGAGAGAAGAAAGTGAGGGGTAGTGAGAAGGACCTGGTTGACCGCCGGAACAAGATCCACCTCCGGGAGGAGGAGCTCAGAAAACTCGAAAGGCGGGTTGCTGAAATGATTCAGCAAAACGCCAAAGAAGTTGAGCACCTCGCTCGCGAGAATTCTGAACTGGTGGTGGCCAGGAGATCCTTGGAAGAAATAAAGGGCTTGAGGACTGCGGACTCCCTACAGATTTGGGAGTTCCTGGGCAAAGCCAACGAAGCGCTGACACTGATGGGCTTCAGCCCCGTGCGCCCGGATGATCCAGAGCCGGACCTGGCGTTGCAGACGTTGAGCTCGGCAGGCAGCAAACTCTCCAAGGTGGGTGATGTCATCGCAGACCAATTGGAGGTTGAGGGGCAATCCCTGGCGAAGAACGTCGCAGAATATGTGCTGACGTTCTACACCAGTCGGAACTCCCAATTTCCTCTGGTCCCGGTGCTTGAAGGTCCCGTTGAAGGAGAAGGCGAAGCTGCCAGAACAACCGTGTCGGAAGTTGCCCAGAAGGTCGCCCAATTCTTCCATAGGGTCTAGGACCATCTCTGTATTTCTCACTTGTATTTTTTCTTCTTCTTCCTCAATTTTGTAATCCCTTGTCTCCAGATGAATGAAATCCCCAAATTTTTGTGAATTTCACTTTTTGTCTTCAACAGTTTTGTCTTGGCCACCTGGTAGATGTACACAATTTGATTGTGAACATGTACCAAGAGGATACTGTGTTTTGTTGAAGACTCATTTGCTCCGAACTTGTAGAGTGTAGGTCCGAAGTCTTCGATAGTGAAGGCCCCCTGAGGTTGTCGGAGCTTAGAAGCTCCGGCATTGTCTATCGTCGAAGCTTAGTAGCTCCGACGATAGTCCCTATCAACGCGTAGAGCATCGATAGTTAATCCTCCGGAGTGTCGGAGCTTAGTAGCTCCGGCAGCGACCTTTGCCAACACTTAGTTTGCTGGCAGCAGACTCCGTTTGCGGGGTCTTCTCACCATCTTTTAGTTAGCATCGACGGCTGGCCCCCTAGCTCTACCGGAGCTTGATTGCTCCAGTGATGCTCGTTTTCAATGCGTAACATCGATTACAAGCCACCTAGGGGAGTCGGAGCTTTGTTAGCTCCGGCTTTTCTCCATCAACGTAGATTTTATTTTTCCTGCACACTGAAGCCAAGAAAAATAGTAAAATTCGTTTCTTGCCTATAACTTCGTCGCGGCTTACGATTATCAAGAAAATTTTAGGTCCAACGCGATTCTAAATACAAACGAATGCGTTGTCTTTACTTCCAGATCTAACTGTACATGGACCCGTCTTACTTCGACCTGCTGGTGTGTAGGTAGAGTGGCGTACTTAGGGTGCTTGACCAGGCTAAGTCGATAGCACACTCCGACCCTAGATTGGCTTGGCGGCATTCAGGCGAGTGGGCCATGAACAATATTTGAATCCAAAAGAATCGACAATACAATTCGAATCGTATATGAATCGGTCAAACTGAAATTTCTTAAGAATTGCACATCTTTGTTATAGACAAGAAAGAGAAAAATAGAAAAATGTTGAGCCTGTAAAAAATAAATGCACGTGGAGTCTGTTTCACATGAAGATGTCTTTCATTATAGGTCCGGGGTACAAGGGAAACAAGTACACTCTTAGGGTACGGAACCAGGCTAAGCGTGTTTCATTTCTCATTTGACCCAGGGTAGCTAGCCACACTTTTAGTCCTGAGACTGTGACAAGTGTTGCATGAACTTAGCGGACCTTCCGGGAAAGGTTCGGCTGTTCTCCCGGAGGAACTACCCGACTCTGTACAATGACTCTATAACATACACCTCAAGTTACTATAGACTCACCTCCGTGATATTAAGTGTAGCACTTACAAAGGTGCTCAATGTTCCAAGGATTTGGGAGAGGTGTCCCATCCTCGGTGGCCAAGCGAACGCTCTCGGGATGGGATACTTTAATCACTCGGAAGGGTCCCTCCCAGCTGGGGGAGAGTTTGTTTAACCCTTCTCTGGATTGTATTCTCCGTAGCACCAGGTCGCCTTCCTCGAGCTGTCGGTTGTGTACATGCCGCTGATGATAGGGCCGAAGGGCTTGGCGGTATCAGGCATTCCGAACAGCTGCTTGGCACCTTCCCTCCTCAAGGAGGTCTAGGTCTTCACGCCGGAGCTGGTCCTGCGTGGCTTCGTCGAAGGTTCGGACCCGGAGTGACCCCAAGGTGATTTCTGGAGGAAGGATGGCTTCAGCTCCATACACTAGGAAGAAGGGTGTCTATCCAGTTGATCGGTTTGGAGATGTCCTGTTCGCCCAGAGAGTGGGCGGAAGCTCTTCAATCCAGTTGGCACCATGTTTTTTCAAGCGCTCATAGGTGCGCGTTTTGAGTCCTTTAAGGATTTCAGCATTTGCTCTCTCGGCTTGGCCGTTGCTTGCTGGGTGAGCTACGGAGGCGTAGCAAACTTGAATGCCGAGGTCTTCGCAATATCCTTGAAATGCAGAGCTTGTGAATTGGGTCCCATTATCAGTGATGATTTTGTTTGGGACTCCTAATCTGCATACAATGGATTGCAAAAAGTTGATAGCAGATTGCTTGTTGATTGTCACAACTGGAGTTGCTTCCGGCCACTTGGTGAACTTGTCAATGGCGATGTACAGGAACTTGTAACCTCCGATGGCTCTTGGGAAAGGTCATAAGATGTCCATCCCCCACACAACGAAGGGCCATGTAGGAGGTATCATTTGTAGGGGCTGAGCCGGTGTGTGAATTTGCTTTGCATGAAATTGGCACGCTTCGCATTTCTTCACCAGCTCAGTTGCATCCTGGAGTGCTGTAGGCCAGTAGAAGCCATGCCGAAAGGCTTTACCAACCAACGTGCGGGAAGACGCGTGGTTCCCACACTCGCCTCCATGGATTTCTGCGAGGAGCTCGCAACCTTCTTCCCTTGTGATGCACCGCATTAGGATGCCGTTGGCACCGCACCGGTAGAGATCCCCTTCTACCAACGTGTATCTTTTAGCCAATCTGACTACTCGGTCAGCGGATACATCATCGTCAGGAAGGATGTTGTCTTTCAAGTAGTTCCGAATCTCTGAGATCCATGCATCAGAACTAACTTGAGCATTTGAGTCTTGCATGCTAGGTTGCTCGGAGCTTCCGGCAGCACCTACGACCCTTGATGGCTGCCATGGTAACAGGGCCATCGGGACCGTCAGCTTCGGGATGCTGATCTCGCCCCCTTCGCTCAGTTCGGCAGGCTGAGCTGTGGGTTTTGACAACCTCCGGACAAAAGTTCCGTCAGGAGCCGGAGCTCCGGTTGACGCTTTCGTCGAGAGTTCATCGGCTTCAGCGTTGTGGGCACGCTGGACATGGTGGAGATCTAGGACTTCGAAGTCCTTCTGAAGCCTCTGGACTTCGAGGAGGTAAGCAGCTAGCTGGAGATTGTTGCAGGAGCATTCACCCTTCACTTGCTTAATGATGAGCTGTGAATCTCCCTTGATCAGCAGTTGCTTGACACCGTATGACAGTGCCACCTTTAGTCCGTAGATGAGTGCTTCGTACTCCGCCATGTTGTTGGTCGCCTTGAAGTCAAGGTGTACCATGTATTTTACCTTCTCCCCGGTTGGTGCAAGGAGAAGGATTCTAGCTCCGCCCCCCTGCTTTTGCATGGAGCTGTCAAAGTAGAGGGTCCAATGAGGCTCAGTGAAGACCGGAGCTTCGTGTTCCGGCTTCTGCTCACTAGGGCCCCCAGGGTTTGATGGAGAGGGAGTCCATTCCGCCATGAAGTCTACCAATGCTTGACTCTTGACTGCTTGCCTTGAAATAAATTCGAGATCGAATTCAGCCAATTCCGCTGCCCACTTTGCAATATTCCCAGTTGAATTGGGATTATGCAAAATTGCTCGAAGTGGGTATGAGGTCACCACTGAGATTTTGTGAGCTTGGAAATAATGGCGAAGCTTCCTGGAGGCAATAAGAACTGCATAGAGCAGCTTATGCACCTCTAGGTATCGAGTCTTGGCATCATGTAGTACTTCACTGATGAAGTACACTGGGCGCTGAATGGTCCGGACCCTCCCAGAAGGGCCCGGAGCTTCCTCTTCACTGGCCCGGATCCTCCCGGAGGGATCTGGATTTTCTTCGGGGACCTCCGGGTCCTGGCTGGAGGAATCCGGAGCTTCTTCAGAAGCGACCCGAGTCCTCCCGGAGGAGTCTGGGTCTTCTGAAGTGACTTCTTGTGGATTCAAATCTGGGAGCTGAGACCTAGACTCGCTTTCAGGAACCTCCGGACCCTCCCGAAGGGGTCTGGATCCCTGAGTATGGGGTAGTTCTGGTCTCTCCGCGACCAGGACCATACTGACGACTTCGTCAGTGGCTGAAATGTAAAGCAACAAAGGCTCACCAGGGTTCGGAGCTACCAGAGTGGGTAAGGTGGTGAGGAACTGTTTTAGCTCCTGGAATGCCTTTTCTGCTTCTTCAGACCATTGGAATGGTCTGGACTTCCTCAATAGCTTGAAGAAGGGGAGTGCCCGTTCCGCCAGTCTTGAAATAAACCGGCTGAGGGCTGCTAGACATCCAGTTAGCTTTTGGACATCTTTGATGCGGGCTGGTGGCTGTATGTCTTCAATGGCCTTGATCTTCGCCGGATTAGCTTCTATGCCCCGGTGACTTACCAGGAAACCAAGAAGTTTTCCGGAGCTAACCCCGAAGACACACATGTCTAGATTTAGCTTTGTGCGGGTGGCCCGCAGCTTATCGAAGACAGCCTGTAAGGTGTCAAGAAGTGACTCCTTGTTCTTGACCTTGACCACGATGTCATCAACATACACTTCCACTATGTCTCTAATGAGGTCTTCAAAGGTTTTGTACATAGCTCGTACAAAGGTTGAAGCTGCATTCTTGAGACCAAACGGCATGGCTGTATAACAGTACAATCCATCTACCGTAATGAAAGAGGTATGCTCTTCATCTTCCCTAGACATTCTGATTTGATGATACCCAGAATATGCGTCTAGGAAACACAGTAATTCACACCCGGAGGTGGAGTCCACTATCTGATCTATTCTAGGTAGTGGGAATGGATCTTTTGGACATGCCTTATTTAGTGTTGTGTAGTCGATACACATCCGAAGCTTCCCACCGGCCTTGGGCACAACGATTGGGTTTGCCAGCCATTTTGGATGGAAGACTTCTCTGATGAATCTCGCTTCGAGCAACTTCTTCACTTCTTGTCGAATGAAGTTCTGTCACTCTACAGATTGCTTCCGAGGCTTCTGGTGCACAGCCCGGGCATCAGGGTAGACCTTCAGATTGTGCTCAATCACTTCCCCGGTGATCCCAGGCATTTGTGACAGTTGCCAGGCAAACATGTCGACATTAGCCCGGAGGAAAGCGATGAGCGCGAGTTCCTATTTGTCGTTCAATCCTCCCGATATACGGGTGGTCTGAGCGGCATCAGAACTGATTTGGACGACTTTGATGGGTATGTCGGTGTCACCGCTTGGCTGCACACGAGGTGCAGATGTCGAGCCTCGTTGACGAATACTCGAGGGTTTTGGAGCTTTCTCCTGCCTGGAGTTCTCCTCTTGCGCCGTGGTAAGTGCATGGAGTTCTTCCAAAGCAGTTACTCTGGCAGTACGATCTCCACGGATCCGGAGAACACCTACTGGTGTTGGCATCTTTAACACCAGGTAGCCATAATGAGCAGCTGCCATGAATTTGTACAAGGAAGGCCTACCCAAGATGGCATTGAAGGGTAAGTTGTTCTGAGCAATGTCAAAGACCAACTTCTCGGTGCGATACTTCTCCCGTGTCCCGAAGGTAACGGGGAGAGTAATAGCTCCGAGTGGGGTAATGGCCCCCGGACCTACTCCGGAGAAAGGTCAGGAGGGGTGGAGATCCAAAGGTCGGAGCTGAAGCTTGGTAAAAGCTTCGAAGCTTATGAGGTTAAGCCCCGAACCTCCGTCTACCATGACATGGTGGAGATGGATGTTATTGATGGTAGGAGATACCATCAAAGTTAGTTGACCTGCTCCAACCATGCTTCGAGGGCAGTCCGAAGCATCAAAACTGATGGATGTGTCCATCCACTTCCGATGAGGCTCCGGTCTGGCTGTAGGAGCTACAGCAGCCATGTCCCGACGCATAGTCTTGATGACGCGATGGGAGGTGATGTCCCATGATCCACCAAAGATGGTGTTCATGGTCTTCCGACGCTCGTTGTCGGAGACGTTGGAATCGTCGTCGACGGAGGTGTAGACGGCCTTCAGGACCTTTTTGGGATCCTGAAAACCTAACTCCTCTTCAGCCGGAGCTTCGTCGACTTTTTGTTTTCCTTCCCTCTGTCGGAAAGGAACTTCTTCCCGACGCTTGTTGTAGCACTCGACAAGGTTTTGGACCTCCCGGCAGTCTTCCAGAGTGTGGCTGCCCATTTTGTGAATTGGACACCACACTTTGGGTTTGCCACCGTCTTCAGAAGACGGTCGAGGTCGCTTCTCGGGGCATGGCCCCCGGCCACCCGGAGCTGCAGTAGCTGCAACATTGGATGCACCGGCCGACGGCTTCTTCTTGCCGTTGGTCTTCTTCTTCTTCTTGCCACTCCCGGAGGTATCGGCTTCTTCTTTGGAGGTTTTCTTGTGACCCTCCGGAGTTGGTTTGGAGTGCATCTCACGGCCCTCCGCAGCTCTGGCACATTTTTCGGCCAAACTGAAGAGTTTCGGGACACTGGTGATCTCCTTGATCGCCAGTTTCTCCAGCATCTTCTTGTCCCGTACACCCTGTCTGAATGCCACAATGACAGAGGCGCTAGAGATAGAAGGGATAGTGTTTCGTACCTGAGAGAACCTCTGGATGAATGATCGCAGGGATTCTCCCCCTTTTTGCACGACTGCAAAAAGGTCTAGTTCAGTGCCTGGTCGGGTGTATGAACTCCCGAAGTTGGCGGTGAACTGCTGGCACAGCTCCTCCCAACTGTTGATGGAGTTGGGTGGAAGTCTCATAAACCAGGACCTAGTGGTCCCAGTCAAAGCCACTGGAAAATGATTGGCCATTACGACCTCATTTCCTCTAGCTGCCAGGATAGCAGTGGAGTAGATCTGAAGGAATTCGACAGGATTGATAGTCCCATCGAATTTCTTCGGCAGGTGAGGCCGGAATTTCTGTGGCCACCTGACCATACGTAAATGCATGGCTAGGACTGAACAGCCTCCTCCCACTCCTTCAGGAGCAGGAACGTCTTGAGCTTCTCGTCTTTCACGAGCACGCTCAATATGGACTCGGCCATCCCGTTGGCGGTATCGGCGATCAAGCTCCGCCCGGAGGTCATGAGTTGAAAGCCTGGATACCGTGTGGGTGCGTCGTGCCCCGGAGGGCAACGACGTCACCTGCTGTGATGCAGCTCATCTCCTGTTGTTGGAGATGTGCGAACCAAGTCTGCCAGACAAGGTCTGTCGCTGCGATGGGGCCCGTTCTGAAGGAGGAGGACCCTGGTTGCTGATGCGGTCGGCTGCTGCTACAACCAAATGTTCCACATCCGCTCTCCACTGTTCCAGTGCATCCCGGGATGCATCCGGAGGTGGTGGGCGTTAGAGAAGAGCACGTGCTGCATGGAGCGCGTGTTCCGGGTTGTCATGATTTCCCGACGCAGTGACTGACGCCGGTGCACCATTACGTTGTCCAGCTTGATTTGCTGGTGGAGGCGGCGGTGGTGGCAGTGTGACTCCTGCTGGCGCTGAGGTCCCTGCTGGTGGCTGCATATTGGAGGGATTGCCCCCAACAGCTTGAACAGCAGGATGACCGTTGGATGATCCAGCAGCTGAATTCACCATTCTTGAAATCTCAGGCACCCCCCTTCCTGGCGCGCCAACTATCGGTGGTTTGGATCCGGCAGATCTCCCGACACTACTAAATTGTTAGAGGAGTTTGATGTTCGGTGTGGGCGCGCGGAGATTCAAGAAGGTGAATTGTAAATAGCACAGGAGACACGGAGATTTACGTGGTTCGGGCCGCCTGAGCGTAATACCCTACTCCACGGGTGTGTTGGTGTTGTATTAGCTGTGTGAGCTTGTGTCGAGCGTGTATGGAATGTCTATCCCCCTTGAATGTGTCGTCGGCCTGTCCTTTTATAGTACAAGGGCAGACCGTTACAAGTTAGCCTGGCCCGACATGTGGCCCCAGCAGTTACTAATATTGATACTCATTCAACATGTTTAATTGCCCTTAATAACCATGTAATGGGCTTTGACAGCACCGTTACTGATAATTAAGTTCGTCCGATCGTGTGTCATTAATATAGTATTAATGACACTTAATCGGGTCTTGAAGCTCTTGATTCCCCTTTGAAGATCCGGAGCCGTTGTGGAGTCTTCTGGAGGTTAAAGGCTGAAGATCCGACGGTTGGACACGTGGCAGCTCCGGAGCATACTGTGGGAAACAGGAAGCTCCGGAGCTACCTGACACGTGTCAGATCTGGAGCTTCCCTCGGTCTGGGGTTAGGTCCGGGGGTGCCCTTTCGGTACATAGCCCGGAGCTTCCCCCTTGTGGGCGGTAGCTCCGGTTTGATAGTACACGTGGCAACCCTGGGACTAACCATGTTGGGGAAGCGGGTCCGGTTATGTCTGACATGTGGGCCTCCGAAGGTCTTCAAATCAAATAGATGCCTTTCCCTTTAGATCTTTCTAACCTCAAGGGGTGTACGGTTTCCAGGGTACAGACAATCCCCAACTAGCTACTTATCTCCTTGAAGTCCGGAGGCTCCAAAAGGAATTCAAAGTCCTGGATCTCCACCATGTTCAGCGTCTTCACAACGCTGAACCCGACGAACTCTTGACGAGGGCTTTAACCGGAGCTCCGGCTCCCAACAAAATCTTCATCCGGAGGTTATCAAGACCAACAGCTCAGTCCGCCGAGCTGAGCGAAGGGGGCGAGACCAGCACCTCGAAGCTGGCGGTCCCGGTGGCCCTGTTACCATGGCGTCCACCAAGGGTCGTAGGTGCTGTTGGAAGCTCCGAGCAACCTAACATGCAAGACTCAGAAGCTCAAGTTAGCTCTGATGCATGGATCTTGGAGATTCGGAGCTACTTGAAAGACAACATCCTTCCTGAAGACAGTGCATCTGCTGACCAGATTGTCAGGTTAGCTAAAAGATACACACTGGTAAAAGGGGATCACTACCGGTGTGGTGCCAATGGCGTCCTAATGAGTTGCATTATAAGGGAAGAAGGTCGTGAGCTTCTCGTGGAAATCCATGGAGGCAAATGTGGGAACCACACATCTTCCCGCACGTTGGTTGGTAAAGCCTTCCGGCATGGTTTGTAGTGGCCTACAACACTCCAGGATGCAGTTGAGCTAGTGAAAAAAAATGTGAAGCATGCCAGTTCGACACAAAACAGATTCGCACACTGGCTCAATCACTACAAATGATACCTCCTACATGGCCATTCGCTGTGTGGGGCATGGACATCTTGGGACCATTCCCAATAGCCGTCGGAGGTTACTGGTTCCTGTATGTCACCATCGACAAGTTCACCAAGTGGCCGAAAGCTACTCCAGTTGTGACAATCAACAAACAATTAGCTATTAAATTCTTGAAGTCCATTATATGCAGATTTGGAGTTCCGAGCAAAGTCATAACTGACAACGGAACTCAATTTACAAGTGCTGCATTTCAAGAATATTGCCAAGATCTCAGCATTCAGCTGAGCTATGCCTCAGTAGCTCACCCAACAACTAATTGCTAAGCCGAGAGAGCAAATGCATAAATCCTAAAAGGACTCAAGACACGCACATACGAGCATCTAAAAAACTATGGAGCCAACTGGATTGAAGAGCTTCCGTCCATATTGTGGGCAAACAGGACAATACCTAACCGGTCAACTGGGGAGACACCCTTCTTTCTGGTGTACGGAGCTGAAGTGATCATTCCTTCGAAGATCACCATGGGTCGCTCCGGGTCCGGACCTTCGATGAAGCCACGCAGGAACAACCCTGGCACAAAGACCTAGACCTCGTTGATGAGGGAAGGTGCCAAACAGCTGTTCGGAACGCACGCTATCGCCAAGCGCTCTGGCGCTATCATCAAAGGCACGTGCACAACCGACAACTCGAGGAAGGCGACCTGGTGCTGCAGAAAATACTAAATCGCGAAGGGATAAATAAACTTTCCCCCAACTGGGAAGGTCCCTTCCGAGTGATCAAAGTATCCCAGTCCGAATGCGTTCGCTTAGCAACTGAGGATGGGACTCCGCTTCCTAATCCTTGGAACATCGAGCACCTCCGTAAGTTTTATACTTAGAATCATGGAGGTGAGTCTATAGTTACGCACAATTTATGTTATAGAGTCAATACACAGAGAAGGGTAGGTCCTCCGGGAGAACATCTGAACCCCTCCGGGAAGGTCCAGGAAGTTCAAGTAACACTTTATACAGTCACAACACTAAAAGTGTAACTACCTGCCCAAGGCTAGTACAAGATGTATAGCACACTTAGCTTGGTCCTGCAACCTAAGTGTGTCCTTGTCTCCCCTGTAATCCAGACCTATAATGAAAGACATTGTTGTGTGAAAACAGACTCCACGTGCATTTATTTTTGTACAAGGTTCGGTATATCAAACTATTATTTTTATCCTTCTTGTCTATAATGAAGTTGTGCAATTCTTTTTCAGTTTTGTCCAAGTTATTCATATGTGTTACAAGTTATATTGTTGATCTCTTTGGATCTTAACATGCTATATAGTCTACTTGCCTGAATGCCAAGCCAACATAGGTCCGGAGTGTGCTATCGACTTAGCCTGGTCTTGCACCCTAAGTACGCCACTCTACCTACACCTCGGCAGGCCTAAGTAGGGTGAGTACTAAAAAAGCATATAGATCTGGGAAGATTACATCAATATGCTTATTACCATATAGAGTTTCTTCAGATTTAAAACTCAAATAAGAACGATAAGTCACAAACGATTTATAGACAAGAGGACAAATTTTACTCTTTTACTCTTTTCTTGTTTCTAATGTGCAGGAAAAACAAAAACTCATGGTGATGGTGGACAACGCCAGAGCTACTAAGCTCTGACATCCTCCAAGGGGGCCCGCCGTCGATGTTTAATATGTTGACAATGGGTACCGTCGTAGCTACAAAGCTCCAACAACCCCTGTGGTCCTACCGTCGACGATTTGTATGTTGACATCGGGAGCTACCAGATCTATCAAGCTCTGATAAATCCCAAGTGCCCACCGTCGACGTGTTATATGTTGATGGTGGGTACAGTCGGAGCTATCAAGCTCCGATAGTCCCAGGGGGCCAGCCGTCGACGTATCGGAGATAAAGACTTCAGATTTAAAATCTACAAGTTCGAAGCATTCAAGTCATCAACATACTGTTAAATCCTTTTGGTACATGTACACACTCAAACTGTGCACATATACCAAGTGGCCAAGAAGATAGAGCATAGTATATTGAAGACAAAGTGAAATTCATGGCAAAAAGTGTGGATTTCATTAATTCAATGTACTAGATTACAAAATTGGGATTACATCAAGGGGCAAAAGGAAAAGGTCCTAGCTACTGGAGGATCTAAGTCGTGTGGAAAAACGAAGCAACCTTGCAGCCTCCTGGACACTAGATCTGGTGACATCCTCTTCTTCTGCAATGAGGCCTTCAAAGACTGGATCGAGATAGAACTGGGAGTTTCGGCTTCTGTAAAACACCAAGATATACTCGGCGATGTCTTTAGCCAGAGATTTCCCCTCTGTCTCCAGATGATCAGCGATGACATTGCCCATTGTGTCGATTTTACTGCCGGCAGAGCCAAGCGCCACCAGCGTCTGGTCCAGCTCTTGCGCTAGGTCCTCCGGGTGTACTAGACTGAAACCAATAGGCACAAGGGCCCTGTCCGCACGTCCCAGAGAATCCCATACCATCAGGGATTCAGTTATCTTTGAGCTCCATAGCTCCTCTAGTGACCTCCGGGCGGCCTCCAGCTCCGAACTCTCACGAGCGAGGCGTTCCACCGCTTTCGCATGTTGCTGCATATTCTCAGCAGCTTGCTTTTTGCGGTTGGCTAGCTCCGTCGCTCGGAGGTGGATGCGGTTCCTTAGATCGGCCAGGTCCTTCTCCCTACCCCCCACTTTCCCTTCTCTTGCGGCAATATCAGCCTCTCTTTTCGAGAGCTCCTGCCCTAGCTTCCAGTACTTCTCCTACTCTTCCGCACTCCACTGATCCAACTTCTTAGTGCGATCCACAAAATTTTGCTCAGCAAGAGTCAATTTCTGGTGATCTCCTCCTCTCTCTTCAAAACATCCTCCTGCTGTTCCAGGAGCTTCTCTTCTCTCACATCAAGGTCTGCTCAACGCTTTAGGAGGACCTCATTTAATTCATTGAGGCTTTCGTGACGCTCATCAGCAGCATCACACCTTTCCTTAGCTTGCTCGAGGATCTCCCGAGAATTGGCATCGAGCGCCCTGATTGCGGTTTCCTTCTCTTCCAGCAGTTTGTCCTAGTACTCCATCCGGGCCGTTTCCCTCTTGACCCACTCCTTCTAATCAGCAAGCCTCATCTGAGTGAGTCTGGTTTCAAAGTGGAGCCTGTTGCGCCAACACCTCAAGGTGTGGTGCTCCTCCTCAAGGACCTTGCTCTCATGATCGAAGGCGAGCTGAACTTGTTTGAGGCTCGAGCAGGCATTGTCTATGGACAACACCAAGGGAATGGGCTCCGGACCTGCTGGGGTCATCTTCGCCGGTTCCAGAGGATTCTCCATAACAAAAATAGGGTCCCACTCTACAAGTGAGGTACCCTCAGCTCCTGCGGCATTGGGGCCACCCTCCGGAAGCTCTTCGGCTGCAGTAGAGGAAGAACCCGCTGGGGGAACTCCTACCTCCGGGGCCAACGCCGAAGGTCCTGCTGCAGGAACTTCAATTGTTGGCTACGCGGGAGAAGAGCTTGCCTCCGCCTCTTCATGGCGTTCTGCCTCGAGCGTGGGCACCTCCGGAGCAGTTACTTCTGGGGTGGTCGTCGGGGCTTCACCCAAAGCCATTTCCATCGCCGGCTCAGGTGCCGGTACATCAGCTACTTCTGGCTCAACTGTCGGAGCTTCAACAACTTCTGGCCCGAGGGCCAGAGCTTCAACTACCTCCGGCTCAGTGACTGAAACTTCGATCATCTCCAGTTCAACGGCCAGAGCTTCGAAGACTTCCAGTTCAAGGACCGGAGCTTCTGGCACCACCGGTCCCGCAACAACCTCTGATGCAGGAACCTGAGCCTCGGTAACATCTAGCTCAAACGCCGGAACTTCCGACATCTCCACCTCCTGCACCGTAGCCTCACCCTCCAACACTGTTGCCGGCACTGCATCTTCAACTTCTTCCCCGTGGTCTGGTGCTACCACGGGAGTCTCTGGCAATGATTCTAAATCCAGATCCACAACAGCTGGCGCCGGAGCTGCCGTGACCTCAGCCACCACTAGAGGAGGCACGTGGCTTGAAGCATGAGTTTTTTTGCGCACTATTTCAGCCGGTGCGACGGAGGCCGGAGCTTTAGAACCCGACTTTGACGCCCTATAGTCAAAAAATTGGAAGATTCAAAACATGATAAAAACAAGAGTGGCAAATCAAGGTGAAAAAGCAAAGCTTACCTTGGAAAGCTACCGCACCAATCTGCGCGGAACCTCTTTGCCAGAGGCTCTGAACCGGAGCTTGTTGTGGCTGGCGCGGGAGGAGCTCTAGAATGCTGCCCGGAGCCTACCGTCGTCGTTGGTGTTGCCCCAGCCGAGTTCTCTCTCGGCCAGGAAGAACCTCCAGACCTAGAGCCCCTCGCTGGCACCAGGACTGGAGTCGACTGTCTAGAGCTGGCGACTCTAGAAGTTGCTTGCCCCGAAGGTGGTGAAGCCATATAAGATCTCCCTCACCAAGGAGAAGGTGCTGTTGTAGATGGAGCAGGCCTAACTGGCCTCCCATCAGCATGCTTTAGTTTCCTCTTCCAGCTAGAAGACTCAGCTGGCTCCTTGCCATTGCCCTTGAGAATGTATTCAACCCTCTGGCTTGGAGCACGGGTGGACACCTCCTCCGAAGCTCCAGGGATTACAACCTTGGATGTCCGGTGATTTTCTACCTTGCCAAGGTCGTCTAGCGCCAACATCTTCCTCTGGAGCTCCCCGCCGATCTCTGGAATCACGTTTAAGGGCAGGAAAGCAGTCGGCGGAGCTAAGGCATCACCATCAACAAGCCCATGCTAAACTTTCTTGAGATGGAGCTTCAAAGCTTCGTCATCCAAGTTGGATTTCAAACCGGTTTCAATCCAGTCGTCATCCATCACACTGTTTAAATCCCAGGCGAGCTTCTCCCTCTTCCCTAGCAGAGCCCACCTGTTCACCAAGAAATTTCTGAAGACAATCTGGGGGTTCACTCCACCCTCCACGCATTCTCGAATCCTGGTCAAGACAGGGTTAAACGCATCCGACAACTTCGGAACTATGTTCCAGGCTTCGGTGTCGACGTTGAGAAGTCCTTGGGGAAGCTCCAACTTGTCGTGCTCCTCCACTGCAATGAAGATCCAATCCTTCTTCCAGTCGTCCCATTTGCCAGAGGGGAATGACTTCAAGTACTTGAAGGGGAAGTTCTTGCGCTTCACGAAGTAATAGAAGCCAACCAACTCCATCCCCTTGCCGGTGGTATGAGGTGTGAAGAAGGTCCGGAACAATTTGACACAGGGAGGCACGGCTAACCACATCTCGTAGAAGTGGATGAAAGTGGCCACGAGCAGAAGGGAGTGCGGGCCGAGGTGATGCAATTGGAGGCCTGATGAGTAGGTTTAGGCCCGATCTTCCGAAAGGTAATTCGATTGGGGTGGAGAATTCGACGTTGATGATCTGAGGCACTCGAGCGGTTCGAATACCCCTGCAATCACTACACCACTACTCGTTGGTTATCAAACGTGCGGCACACGCTTGACATCGCCAAGAAGGCTAATCCCTGCAAGTGAACCGAGAACACAAGCAAGAACGTAGAAGACACGATCTGAAATTGAGAAGTTGGGGTCTCACAAACCGTAGAACGGCGAAATTGTTATTCTAAGAAAAACCAACCGAATATGACCAGTGTCTGAAGTATTTAAAGGCTAGGGTTCATCCAAAACACGATTATACGCGTCCCTAATGGACTCTTACGGGATACAAGGCCTAAAGTCCCAATTCGGTGGTGCAGCACCGAGCAGAAATCTGGACTCAATTGTTTCGTCGATTCCCAATGACTCCGTAAGAATTTTGAAGTGGGACAAGAACCATTAGAAAGTTTATCTTCTCCTCTTTCCGTGCATATGTAGAACCTTGAAAACAGAGTCCGTACGCCTCCTGGGCATCCGTTTTAAGGTGGACTGCTCTTAGACTCCGAGTTGAACTCGAGTCCGAGTTGTAGACTGTTTCCATCAACTTGTGGACGTCCCAGCTGGTTCTCCACGCTCCCAAGGACTCTTTCCTTCACTTGTCGATCTTCTCCATTATTCCTAATAACAATTAAATCATCACATAGCAATCTATTCTCAAACTCACATGCAAAAGAAGTTAGGAGCAAATTCACCTGCTAATTTATTAACCGTGCTCGTGCTCTTGTGATTGGTCCTTGCATTTCAATGTGTGTCTCCGCTGTTGTGATGTCCTCATCATCCTCCCCCTCTTGAATTGGAGTTGTCCTTGACTCAAGTTCATCTTCTTCTCCCAAGTACGGTTGCAAATCTGAAATATTAAATGTAGGACTAACCCCAAAATCGGGAGGCAATTCAAGCTTATATGCATTATCATTAATCTTTTCAACAATCTTAAAAGTATCAGCAGTTCGTGGCATAAGTTTAGATTTTTTTCAAGTCAGGGAATTGCTCTTTTCTCAAATGTAACCACACCAAATCACCCGGTTCAAGTTTTACTTCTTTTCTACCTTTACTACCTGCAATCCTATACTTCTCATTCTTCATTTTAATATTTTTCTTTGTAGTTTCATGCATCTTAAGAATGAATTCAGATCATTGTGTAGCTTCAAAATTTATAGTTTCAGAAGGAGGCAAAGGTAGTAAATCAATAGGAGCACGGGGATTGAAACCATACACTACCTGGAATGGACTTACCTTTGTCGCGGAGTGAACGGATCTGTTGTAAGAAAATTCTATATGTGGTAAACACTCCTCCCACAACTTCAAATTTGTTTTCAAGACAGCCCACAACATAGTGGATAAAGTACAATTAACTACCTCGGTTTGTCCATCCGTTTGTGGGTGACATGTAGTTGAAAACAGAAACTTGGTTCCCAATTTATACCACAAAGTTCTCCAAAAATGACTTAAAATTTTTGCATCACGATAAGAAACAATGGTATTTGGCACACCATTTAAACGAACAATTTCCGTCATAAATAAATCAGCAATGTGTGAGACATTATCATTCTTATGACAAGGTATAAAGTGTGCCATTTTGGAGAAATGATCAACAACTACAAAAATACTATCCCCCCCTCTTAGTCCCAGGCAATCCCAAAACAAATCCATAGAAATATCCTCCCAAGGTACACTAGGAACCAGAAGAGGCATATAAAGACCATGTGGGTTAAGGCGAGACTTAGCTTTATTGCAAGTAGTGCATCGTGACACATAGCGCTCGACATCACGCCTCACCTTTGGCCAAAAGAAGTGTGTGGACCACACGTCTTCAGTTTTCTTCACTCCAAAATGTCCCATCAAACCTCCTCCATGTGCTTCCTGCAAAAGTAATAGACGAACGGAGCTAGCTAAAACGCATATCTTGTTAGCACAATAGAGGAGACCCTCTCGTAGCACATATTTATTCCAAGTTCTTCATTCTCTATAATTTTCAAAAGCATCTTTGAAGTCCAAATCAGTAGGATATAATGCTTTTATTGTTTGCAAACCAAAGATTTTATGATCAAGTTGGGACAGCATGATATAACACCTAGGTAATGCATCGGCAATGACATTTTCCTTCCCTTTCTTATGCTTAATGTTGTATGGAAATGACTCTATGAACTCAATCCATTTAGCATATCGTTTATTCAGAATGGTTTGACACTTAAGATACTTCAATGATTCATGATCGGAATGTATGACAAACTCCTTAAACCAAAGATAATGTTGCCAAGTTTGTAATACTCGCACTAAGGCATAGAATTCCTTATCATAAAGTGAATAATTCAGAGAAGGACCATGAAATTTTTCACTAAAGAAAGCAACGGGTTTACCTCCTTGTATGAGAACACCTCCAATACCAGTGCCGCTTGCATCGCATTCTAGCTCAAAGGTCTTGTCAAAGTTAGGAAGTTGTAGCAATGGTGCTTGTGTAAGTTTTGATTTGAGAGCATCAAAAGCTTGTTGCTGCTGTTTGCCCCATCGAAATGGCACTCCCTTCTTCGTTCGCTTAATTAGAGGTGCTACAATGGTGCTGAAATCCCACACAAAACACCGATAAAAACCTGCAAGACCAAGAAAACTACGAACCTGCGTGACGGTTGTTGGGCCTGGCCAGCTGGTGATTGCTTCAATTTTTGCCTCATCCATCTCAATTCCCTACGAGGAAACGACATAGCCAAGAAATGAGACTCGATTGGTGCAAAAGACGCACTTTTCGAGGTTACCAAACAAACGTGCATCTCTCAAAACAGTAAAAACAACACGTAAATGATGAAGATGTTCATCATATGACTTGCTGTAAATGAGGATATCATCGAAGTAAACCACCACAAATTGTCCAATGAAAGCACGTAAAACCTCGTTCATTAATCGCATAAAGGTGATGGGTGCATTAGTTAAATCAAAAGGCATGACTAACCACTCATAAAGTCCAAACTTGGTTTTAAATGCAGTTTTCCATTCATCTCCTAGTGCTATTCTAATTTGGTGGTAACCACTACGCAAGTCAATTTTTGTGAAGATGATAGCACCACTCAATTCATCAAGCATGTCATCTAAGCGAGGAATAGGATAACGATATCGAATGGTGATTTTATTAATCGCTCGACAATCAACACACATGCGCCAACTACCATCTTTCTTAGGAACCAGAAGAACATGAACGGAACAAGGGCTAAGGCTTTCATAAATGTACCCTCAGTCCAAAAGATCTTGGACTTGTCGCTGAATTTCCTTAGTTTCCTCTGGATTTGCCCTTTATGCTGCATGATTTGGCAAACTTGCTCCTGGAATCAAATCAATCTTGTGTTTAATGCCTCTCATCGGCGGTAAACCAGGGGGTATCTCGGAGGGAAACACATCCTCAAACTCAAGGTTAGCAACAGTAGGGGGCAATACAATAGACAATTCATGAAGTGAAAACATGGCTTCTTTGCATACTAAAGCATAGCATATCCCCTTAGCATCGAATAAATCAGCAAGGTCAGATTTAGTTGCGAGCAACGATGGTGATTTTAACTTAATGACTTGCTATTTTTCAGATTATAGTTTTGTTGCTTTGCCATCACGAATTTTACTCTTCTCAAAATGCACAATTTCTGCAGGAGTCATGGGGAGCAAAGTGATTTTATTTCCCTTATGCATGAGAGTATATTTATTAGTTCTACCATAATGAATAGCGTCTGTATCAAATTCCCAAGGACAACCCAATAAAAGAGAACAAGCATACATAGGAACGACATCAAAATCAGCAAAATCATGGTAAGAACCAATTGAAAAATGTATTCTTGTTGTTTGTGTTACCCGAACCTTACTGCTGTTGTTGAACCATTGAATGTGGTATGGATGAGGGTGTGCTCTTGTTGTCAAACCAAGTTTCTTGATGACGTCCGTGTTCACCAAGTTATTGAAGCTACCTCCATCAATTATAGTGTGTACACGACAGTCCTTGACGACGAGAAACATGTGGAAGAGGTTGTGTCGTTGTAGCTTGTTGTCGGTCTTCAATTTGGAGCTCAAGGCACACTGTACAATGATGCTCCTATAGTATCAGGCATTTCCCCTACTTTCCTCCACATTTTCTCAAGTGGTCACAATGACCGAAACCAACAGCTCCATCATTTATTAGAACTTCTCTCTCGCATAGAGGAGATCTTGGCACTACTTTATGTGTTCAATCCAGGGAGCCGCCCTCTTCTTCATCGTCGCCGCTGTACCAAGTACCTCTTCTTCAGTGTGTTTGTCATTTGGATCTGTAAAGTCAGTAGTAAGAAAATATTCATCTTCAACATCTGAAGTACTATCATACCCGCCATCATCGTGTGCTATGTATGCTCGTTTGCTCGGGCAATCTCTCATCATATGACCAAGTCCCTGGCAGCGGTGAAACTTAATGTCGGAAGTATGACCCATAGAAGGAGTGGACGATGAAGCCTTGCTGCCTTCCGGCACGCGAGAAGGTGGAGCAGCAGGTATAGTTCATTGGCCGCCATTGGATGGTGTAGTCGCTGCACGGGGGGTCGAAGATGTTGCTGTTTTGGATGTTGTAGACGTCGAACGCAGCGTGAAGTTGCTCCTCGTGCGCTGTTGCTGTAGTTGTTGGCCTTGCAATTCTTTTTCTACCAACATAGCAAGCTGAAACAATCTGTTAATAGTATCATATTCTTTATAATCAACAATGTCCTGAATTTCACGCCTCAACCCCCCATAAAAACAAGCTATTTTATTATCCATGTCCTCTACTACCCCACAACGTAGCATACCCTTTTGTAACTCTTGGTAATACTCCTTTACGGACATGTTACCTTGGTCTAAGAGCTGCAATTTTTTGCGAAGGTTCCGCTGAAAATATGGAGGAACAAATCGAACACGCATAGCTTCCTTTAATCTATCCCATGTTGGCGGATCAGTTCTAGTTTTAACAAGTTCATTCCACCATATGATAGCAAAGTCCTTAAACTCACTAGTGGCTTGACGAACTCTATGTTATTCAGAAACAAGATGGGCATTAAATTTTTGCTCTACTGTCATCTCCCAATCAAGATAAGCCTCAGCATCATAGGCACCAGAAAAAGGGGGTATAGTAAATTTCACTTTAGCAAAAGGATCATCAGGAGGACGATTATAATAGTTATGATGATTATTACCTCCCATACCTCGACAATAAAGTGGTAGTCTTGGCTGATTGTTGTGATCTTCCATATCATCATAAGCATTGTCTTCATGTCTTCCAACGAGAGGCAACCGAGCCTCAAAAGTATTCATCCGAAGAGCAAGGTCATCAACTTGGCGAGTCAAGTTCGCCAATGACTCCTCCGTTGTTGCATTGTATTCGGCGAACATATATATCATGGTCTTCATCATATCACATAACTCAGCATGTTGAACACATTTGTCATCATTGTCTTCTCCTGCCATTGTTAGTAGGAAACAAAAGACAACAAAAATATGTTATCCCTATCAACTACAGTGACAATGTGAAAGGTGGAAGACAAACAATCTCTATTGATCAAGCATCTTACCACGCTCTTACAAGTGTTCTTACCGACACAGCAGGTGGTGTGGACAGTGAGATGTACCAATGAAGCGTGGGGTGATTGCAAAGGTACCTGTTATGCTCAAGAGAAAGGTGGAGCTTGGATAGCACAATATGGTAGCTAATAAGCAGAAAATCGTTAATAGGTAAACAAAGTTGAATAAGTATTCAATGTAGGAAACTGTTGTTGGTCAACCAAGTGCTCTAGGGCCTAGCATTACACAAGGAAGTAGCAAGGCAAAAGGAAGACAAAATGATATAACCAACAATCACAACACAAGTAGTATAGGCCAATTGCTTTAATATGCGTGCTATTCACTATTTTTTTTCTTTTTTGTAATTTATTTTTGATATTTTTTCTTTACTCAGGAGCACGAAGATATGAAGCACACAAATTTGCAGCCTATAGAAAATTAAGAAGATTCTTTAAAATTCGTGCTGAAACTTTGGAGGCCGGATAGCCTATCTTCCGAGGGGAATTTGGGCAATCTAATTTCGCCAAACGAGGCTATGCCACAGGAAACCGGATGTGAAATTTCGTGTAGATGATTTTGAAAAAAAATCGACCGATTTCGAGTTCGTATGCGAAAGTTATGGCTGTTTTAAGGTAGGTTGTCCGAGTTACGATTTATGGATGTTGATTCCAACTCGGTTTGAGAAAAGAACTCGCAATAGGATATGAAAACGATCGGGAATTTGCACATCAACTAATGGGCGGTGTGATGATTCAAAGATGAGTGGCGCAAAGGTTTGTCACCTAATCTTGGGCTGGCGATGCGGGAGTTCACGCAAGGCGGCTAGCTAGGGCAAACCGATGAACGTGGTGGATCAGTTTGTTATTTAGGGATTGTGGAATAGGTGTCCAACAACAAGAAAACAAGGAAAAAACACGATAACTAGGACCCAAAACACAAAGCTAAACCAGCAACAAGACTCCACTACACGAATGCAAACTCAACAATGCAAACTGAAAAATGAAACTGCTGGCACTATAGTCTAGGAAGCGGGAAAAACAATCTAATATTTTTTGTGGCTTTTCTGTGGACTCTAGGTACAAAACAAAATCTATCTAATGGAAGGAAAACAAAGATACCTCACGGGCAACCAGAAAATCTGATACCAATTGATGAGTAGGTTTAGGTCCGATCTTTCGAAAGGTAAGTCGATTGGGGTGGAGAACTTGACGTTGATGGTCCGAGGCACTCGAGCAGTTCAAATACCCCTGCAATCACTACACCCCTGCTCCGTTGGTTATCAACCGTGCGGCACATGCTTGAACTCACCAAGAAGGCTAAACCCTGCAAGTGAAGCAAGAACACAAGCAAGAACGTAGAAGACACGGTCTGAAATTGAGAAGTGGGGGTCTCACAAACCGTAGAACAGCAAAATTGTTATTCTAAGCAAAACCCACCGAATATGACCAGAGGATGCAGTATTTAAAGGCTAGGGTTCGTCCAAAACACGATTAGACACGCCCCTAATGGACTCTTACGGGATACAAGGCCCAAAGGCCCGATTCGGTGGCGCAGCACCGGATAGAAATCTGGACTCGACTTTTTTCGACGATTACCAATTTCTCTGGAGAAATTTTGAGGTAGGACTAAAACCATTGGAAATTTTATCTTCTCCTCTTTTCGTGCATATGTAGAACGTCGAAAACGGAGTCTGTATGCCTCCTGGGCGTCCGTTTTAAGGTGGACCGCTCCTGGACTCCGAGTTGAACTCGAGTCTGAGTTGTAAACTGCTTCCATCAACTTGTGGACGTCCCAGCTGGTTCTCCACGCTCCCAAGGCCTCTTTCCTTCACTTGTTGATCTCCTCCATTATTCCTAATAACAATTAAATCATCACATAGCAATCTATTCTCAAACTCACATGCAAAACAAGTTAGGAGCAAATTCACCTGTTGATTTATTAACCGTGCTCTTGCTCTTGTGATTGGTCCTTGCATTTCAATGTGTGTCTCTGCTTTTGTGATGTCCTCATCAAGGCCATAGAAGTCCAGCAACATCAGGATGAAGCTCAAGAATGGCGGGAGCAGTCCCACCATGGCGTACACCGAAAAGTACACCATCTCCCTGCGGCGCTCCTTATCGAAGGGGATCTTGCCGACGCGGACTAGGTGGTTGAAAGAGTAACTGGACCATCCCATGAAGGTCTGGACCTTCATCATATTGTCCTTGCTCTAGATGCGGCTCTTGGGAAGACCTAATTCCATCGCGACAAAGTAGAGCAATGGAAAGGAAAGCTAGGCAAAGTTTGAGAGGCTCTGAGCGCAAATTTGATCGAAAGCGTAAAGAGTCCTCAAACTGTGCATACTTTCCATCTTAAGTAAGCCTCCGTGATGCTTGGATGCAAACCGCAATGAGAGCAGGGTCATATTTAAAAAACCTATCCCGTCAACGACAAATAAGCCCGGGGCCACCCCGACGACGACGTCGAGGTTATTACCCCAGGTGAACTGTTGTCATGATGGGTGGCGGGAAACCCAAAGGCGGCAGCCTGACAAGTCGCTCGGAACCGCTACGGTTTTCGTATTGGGAACTGGCAATCTTCAATTGCGTGAGATCCACACTCAAAGATCTCATCTGCCGCATTCAAAGTAAGCCACACGACGGTGGTTTAACCCCGAACCATCACCCCAACGGCATATCCGAAGACCTTTGAAGTTACAAGGCAGGAATCAAGGATGGCCCCACCTCCAGTAGAATAATGACCCAAAGGGTTTCTCACAGAGGTGGGCCCGGGGGCCACTGTTAGTACCCTGCATACCAGGTACCCCATGACACAGCAAGAAGTGCAAGAGAATTCCACCTGTCCAAGTTGAAGGCTTCCTTAGGCCCCACGTGTCACATGACATTGGACCCGCCTCCCTCATATGGGTAGCTCCAGGACTACCACGTGTAATATAAGACCGGAGCTGAACTCCCAACATAGGGAAGCTCCGGCGTTGACACGTGGATAATGACCCTGGACCTAACCCCCTGTATAGGGAAGCTCCGATGCCGCCACATGTATGTTAGTTCCGGACCTATCTCCCCACGAGGGGAAGCTCCAGAACTGCCACGTGAGGAGCTTCCACACCTAAAACACCAACAGAGATATTGGTAGATCTCCAACAGCACGGACATTCAAGGGGCAGTTACAACGGCAGTTACAAGACCTGATTACATGTCATTAATGCTATATTAAAGACACACGGTCAATGGACTGTTAATAGGGGCAACGCTGCCATTAAGGCACGTTATCACCCTATTAATCACACTTAATACTCATAGACTGTGTATTAGATTATTGTGTTAGCCATACTCTTTGTTGTCAGCACGTCGGACATGTCCGAGATTAGGTTAGACTTGTCCAGCGTGGGCTGTCACCTAATGGCTAAAAATACTTTTGGAGTATAAATGGGTATGGATTTCGTCCCCAATCAGTGCCTAACCCTACAGAAACTCTTAGAGCTGCCTTAAACCCTCAAGAAAGCCTCCTTCATTGTTCTTCACCCTCTTGAGCCCAAATCCGAAGTTTTTTGGGGAAGAGTGAAGGAGTGATTGTGATATTTGGAAAGAGAAGTCCATAGGGGTTGAGCAACCTTTGATTCGCTGAGTTTCTTCGTGATTGCGTGTTTGTTACTCTTGGGGTTCTCTCCTAAATAGTTAGGCGTCGCCCTGCGAGTTCTTGTATGATCTCTTGATTTGGGGAACTTTGTAATCCTTTGTGATAGTGGAAGATCCGAGACTAGACCTTTAAGGCGTCTTGGCGAGGATAGGGCTGTTAGGCCCGACTCTCTGTGGCCTCCTCAACGGGGACATATGTTTCTTTGTGGAACCGAACATCGGGAGAAAATCTTGTGTCCATTGTCTCCATTTACATTTCGGCAAAGTTCTTACTTTCTAGTGATCATCTAGGTATACTTTAGTTCGAGCACTTAATCTTGTTTCTATCAACTACTAGAACTGCTAGGATGCATTTCCATTCACTAGATTGCTTAAAAACTTCATTTTTGGCACTATCCTTTAGATTTAGTCGGACTTATCCGAGCTGCAGACTTGCCCGACTTTAGTCAGACAAGTCCGATTCTCAGTCAGACAAGTCCAACTTGTATTGACAGGACAAATTTTAATTAAGTCTAAATTTTCGATTATTGCCTATTGACCCCCCTCTAGGCCACTTTCAATTGGTATCAGAGCAGGTTTCTCCATCAAGAGTCTAACCACTCAGAGAGAAAATGGCCAGAAGGGGTGAAAACGAGGTCCCAGTGATCGTTGATGGAGATTACAAGATGAAAAATGTAGATGTGCTTCAAGATGATCCAAATGACGATGAGGAAGTGCGCCTACTCAAGGTGCGACTTCGTGAGAAGCTGAATCTTTCCAAGAAGGAGACCAACAACGCCAATGGGAGTGGTTCACAAGACTAAACTCGATATCCTTACAATTATGAGCGTCTAACAGATAATAATCATTACTTGTCTATTTCTATTGGGAAACCTTCTCAATTTGATGGAAATGATTATGCTATGCGAAAGCATAATATGAAGATGCACCTTATTTCCTTAAACCCTAGCTTGTGGCAAACTGTTTTGACAGGTGTTCATCTTCCCAAGAATGAGGAAGATGTGACTCCAGAGCAAGCCTTCCTACTCCACCGCAATGCTCAAGCGGTTGGAGTGATCACCTCCTCCTTGACTAGAGAGGAGTTAACCGAATTGAAGGGTTGGAGGTGGCCAAGGACATTTAGGACACCCTCAAGATGGAGCATGAAGGCAACTGTGTGATAAGGGAGGCCAAGATTGATATGATCGAAGGAGAACTTGGGAGGTTCACTATCATAGATGGTGAAACCCCCCAAGACATGTACAACCGCCTCAGGGTCCTCATCAACAAGAGTCGCTTATATGAAATCACCCAATGGACGTAACACAAAGTGGTGAAGAGGATAATTCGGGCATCCATGCCTCAAAATGTCACTCTTTGCTCCTTGATTCGTGTAAGTCTGGGATTCCACAAGATGATTCCCAAAGAAGTGCTAGGGAGAATCCAACCATGAGATGATGGAGCAAGAGGCCATGTTCTACAACGACCTTCAAAAGCTCACCTCCTCCAAGAAGAAAGACTTGCATTCAAGGCAACGTCATCAATATCCCAAGAGCAAGAAGAGAGTGATGAAGAGAGCCACAACACTAATGAGGAAGAGGCACTCTTCATAAAAAATTTCAAGAGGATGATTGTTGGTATTTCCTACACAGTACTAACAATTCATTCCTAGCAGGGGTGCCAGAAATGCTTGTTGGTAGGTTCTTGATCACACATGTAAATCCGCAAGCACACGGAAACTATTGATGTAGCATTTCCCCTCTAAGAGTATTCCCAAAGGGTGTCATTTATATTTTCCCAAAGGAAGGCTAGGTGGAAGCAAGGCAATTATCAAATGGAGAGACTAGGTTGATCTAGGTAGGGTTCTAGCAAGGATGGACAAAGGGTATTTGAGGTAGTGTGACACACACAAGAGCATTCTATCCTAAGGGGATAAATGAGGTAATAGAGGGACTAGGCTAAGGGTTAGGTAGGGACTCCTACTATGCTTCTAATGTACATATACATAGCCTAAGTTAGTTACTAATGATCATATTAATTACTAATTCTCATGCTAAGTTCAATAACACATCAGGCACGGGTTTACCCCTAGCAACACTAGGTGACTCCCGCCAAGAGCCTGTGGCATAGCCGAACATGGAGGATTACGAAGGACAGACAGGGCTGTCACCACCTACTGCCCACCTCTTCAATTCGTGGGTATACGAGACATTCAACGTTACACTCTATCCTAGCACCATGGTAGAATATTAAGTAATTACCTTAATAGCCTAGGCACAAGCCATCCTAAGGCAATGAACTAAATCATCGAACCAATGTTAATTCATAGCATAAGTGATTCATATTAACATAGTCATATCATAGCTAATTAGACTATAGTGGAGGGTTATAGTGTTTATGATAATGTAATGAGAATGGTATAGCACAATCATAAATACTATTCCTACCACATACATGGAATCCACAATCAAACAAGAAACGCTTCATCCAAGTATATGAACAATAAAAGAATAAATATATCATCTTTATTATGAATAAAGTCATAAATACAAATAGAATATGGGAGACATACCTTTCCCAATTGGGAAGAGACTCCTTCTACTCCTCTCCTACTTGGACTATGGACTAGAGACTCTCCTATCTATAGCCTATACTCCTCTAAACCTGTGGAGAGTAGTGGATACAAAGGAAGAATACTCAAGTGGTGTGTGTTGAAGTGAGGGGTGATGTGTCCTATTTATAGCTTGAAGAAGGGTTGGTTGCCGCCACCAAAAGTGCGCGAATCAGTCACCTATGACCTCTGCAAGCCGGGAGGAGCCAACACGCGGCGTTTGACAGCGAAATGCGCCAACACCTAGTCGGCCGACTAGGGGGGGTCAGCCGACCTGGTCTTGGCCCCGTTGGGGTTGTGCTTCCTCCAGGTCTCTGCCAGGTGGGTTCCATTCCTTTATATGGGTGCTACACCGCTGGAATGATATTTTATAGGATCCATCCCCTTATTTCACTTCATTTCTGCATAGAATCCCTGCATGCACTACTTTATCCAAGGACAAGTGGAAATAGGTTAAATAGAAAGGTGATGTGTGCAAGAAATGACAATTCCTTCACATAATTCAGTTATATTGGCGGGTGAAATTGGTATATAACAGCCATCAACAATGATGAAAAGGAGGAGGGGGAGCTAGCATTGTGAAAGCAAGGGCAAAGACAAGCCCAATACAAGATCAAAGAGGGCTCGCTACAATTATTGGGAATATGGCCACTTTATTATGGATTGCCCACATGAAAAAAACAAGAAGAAGAAGAAGGAGGGCAAGTCCCAAGAGAAGAAATACTTCAAGAGGAAGAAGCAATTGGGACAAGCCCACCTTGGGAAGGAGTGGGATTCAAATGAATACTCCTCCTCCGATGAAGAAGAGAAGATAGCAGCAATTGCCATGAGGAAATAAACCATGGAGAACAAGCTCTTCCCCAACTTGGAGAGCTCAAGGCCAACTTGCCTCATGGCCAAGGAGGGAAGAAAGAAGGTTAAATCTAAACCATCCTCTTCAATTTATTCACATGATGACTTTGATAGTGCTAGTGAAAATGAATACATGCTTAAGGACATGAGTAAGAGTAAATTGAAAAGATTGAAGATGTTATCGAATGAGATATTTGAGAAGGAATAGCTCATCAAACGTCAATAGGACATGCTCATCCAACAAAAGGAGAGATGTCAAGAGTTTGAGTTGCTCTTTGAGCTTGAAAGAGAAAGAAGCAATGCACTTGAGCGTGAACTTGCTTTGAGCAAGGAAACTTGCTCAAACCTTGAGAACACTACACTTGTGCTAAAGGATGAACTTGTTAGCTTGACAAAAGTTAACAAGATCCTTGAAACACAAGTTGAGTCTCTCAAGGTCAATGAACCTTCTTCCTCTAAAAGCTCACCTTATACAAATGTCAAATATGAAACATCTCAACCTTGCTTGTGCTCTAACTTAATTCTAAAACTAAAAGATGAACTTAAGTTGGCACAAAACAAGCAATCACTGAAAGGTGGCATCATTGACAAGGAGAATATGGCATATGCACATAGTGCATATACCAATACAAGAAATCCTCTTGTCAAGGATGGTCTTGGCTTTTCTAGGGAGAATAGGCAAAATGACAAAACTCCAAATAATTGCAAAGACTTGATTGTTTTTGACAAAGGAGGTTCATATGACAATGACAAAGGAAAAAACATTGCTACTTCACATGACATGCCTAAAAAGGAACCTCATCCAATGTTCCATGAACCTCATCCATTGTTCCATGATTTTGATGCTTCATATGTTTTGTTAAGGAGTGAGTTTGGAAAGCCTTATGCTAGGTATGTTGGGACACACCACAAGAGTCCAAAACCTTCCGTGTGGGTTCCCAAGTGCCTCTTGACTAACATCAAAGGACCCAACACCGCTTGGGTACCTAAAGCCAAGGCTTAACTCTAATTTGTAGGCATGCTCCTCCAGTGGAACCATGTGGGTTCTTGATAGTGAATGCACAAATCATATGATCGGAGAGAGGAAGATGTTTGTGGAGTATGAGGAAAACGAAGATCCATGTGAGGGAATATAGTTTGGGGACAATAGCTAAGGAAAAATCCTTGGCACCAGTAAAATTTCTATATCCTCTAATCATACTCTTTCCAATGTTTTGCATGTTGATTCACTCGATTATAATCTCTTGTCCATATCACAATTATGTGAGAAAGGTTATAATTGTATTTTCACTAACGAGTGTGTGACCGTCACAAGAAGGAGCAATGACTCAATTGCCTTTAAGGGTGTGCTCAAGTGAAAGATTTACCTTGTGTATTTTTCCACGGATAAAGCCGAACTTGACACATTCTTAATGGCAAAAACCAACATGGGATGGCTTTGGCATAGAAGACTAGCCCATGTTGGAATGAGGAACTTGCAAAAAACTTCTTAAGGGCGAGCACATCCGTGGTTTGAAGAATGTTCTATTTAAAAAGGATAGACCATGTAACGCTTGCCAAGCTGGAAAGCAAGTTGGAGCTCAACATCCATCCAAGAACATTATGAAGACAACAAGACCATTGGAGCTTCTACACATGGACCTATTCGGCCCAATTGCCTACATAATCACTAGCGGTAAAAAATATATTCTTGTAATTTTCGATGATTTTTAACGTTTCACTTTGGTGTTCTTTTTACATGAAAAGAGCGAGACTCAAGGTGTCCTCAAGAAATAGTTGAAGAGAGCTCAAAATGAGTTCTCCTTGGGGATCAAGACTATAAGAATTGACAACAGCACTGAATTCAAGAACACTCAAGTTGAAGAATTTTTTTGGATGAAGAAAGCATCAAGCATGAGTTCTTGGCCCCTACTCCCCTCAACAAAATGGGGTGGTAGAGAGGAAGAATAGAACCCTCATTGAGATATCAAGAACCATGCTTGATGAGTACAAGATGTCGGACCAGTTCTGGGCGGAAGCCGTCAACACAACTTGCCATGCCATAAGTGGGTTGTACCTTCATCGCATATTGAAGAAGACGTTCTACGATCTCCTAACCGGTAACAAACCCAACATTTCCTAGTTTCGTGTTTTTGGGAGCAAATGCTATATTCTCAACAAGAAGCCTAGGACTTTGAAGTTCGGCTCAAAGTCCGATGAGGGTTTCTTGCTTGGTTATGACTCAAACACTTACGCCTATCGTGTCTTTAACAAATCCTCCAGAATTGTTGAAGTAGCATGTGACATAGTGTTTTGATGAGACTAATGGCTCCCAAGTGAAGCAAGTTGATCATCATGTGCTAGATCAGGAACAAGCTCCACAAGTGGTGATAGGAAGGATGACACTTGGAGATATTCGACCACAAGAACAACCTCAAGACTCAAGTGGCCATCTCACACATCAAGCAAGATCTTCCTCAAACGATCATGTTCAAGACCCTCAAGATGCATCTCAACACGATCAAAATGGAGGCAACGGTCAAGGAGGAGATGAAGAAACTAAGGAAGATGAAGATCCAAGACCTCACGCACCACACCCAAGAGTACATCAAAGCGTTCAACAGGACCATCGCGTCGACAACATCCTTGGAGATATCTCCAAGGGGTAACTACTCGATCTCGTGTTGCAAATTTTTGTGAACAATACTTTTTTGTTTCTTCCTTGGAACCTCACAAGGTTTATGAAGCACTATGAGATCCGAATTGGGTAGTAGCCATGCAAGAGAAGCTCAACAATTTTGAAAGAAATCAAGTGTGGGAGCTCGTGAAGAGACCAAATGCTAATGTTGTTAGCACCAAGTGGGTGTTCCGCAAAAAACAAGATGAGCACGGGGTGGTGACAAGGAACAAATCATGACAATGGCCAAGGGGTACTCACAAGTCGAAGGTTTGGATTTTGATGAAACATTTGCTCCCGTAGCTAGGCTTGAATTAATTCGTATATTACTTGCCTTTGCTACTCACCATGATTTTAAGTTATGTCAAATGGACATCAAGAGTGCATTTCTCAATGGTCCAATCAAAGAAGAGGTGTATGTGGAGCAACCCCCGGGCTTTGAAGATCAAGACTTTCCCAACCATGTCTACAAATTGCGTAAGACTCTCTATGACCTAAACAAGCCCCTAGGACTTTGTATGAGTGACTTAGAAACTTTCTATCTCAAAATGGTTTCGAAATTGGGAAGACTGACTATACTCTATTCACTAAGCATTTCAATGATGATTTGTTTGTTTGCCAAATATGTGTCAATGACATTATATTTGGTTCTACTAACAAATTTTTTTAATGAGTTTTCTAAGATAATGAGAAAAAGGTTTAAGATGTCAATGATGGGGGAGTTGAAGTTCTTCCTAGGATTTCAAGTGAAGCAACTCAAGTAAGGCACATTAATTAGTCAAACAAAGTACACACAAGACATACTCAAGAAGTTTGACATGGACAAAGCCAAACCCATCAAGACTCCAATGGGAACCAATGGGCATCTCTACCTTAATGAAGATGGTCCAAGTGTGGACCAAAAGGTATATTGCTCCATGATAGGTTTATTGCTTTACTTATGTGCATCTAGGCCTGATATAATGTTAGGTGTTTGTATGTGTGCTCGATTCCAAGCTGCTCCCAAGGTGTGTCATTTGACCGCTGTAAAGAGAATTCATAGATATTTAGTTCACACACCAAGCCCAGGACTTTAGTACCCCAAGGGCTCTAAGTTTAATCCTATTGGATATTCTGATGCAGATTATGCAAGGTGCAAAGTCGATAGGAAGAGTACCTCCGGAACTTGCCAATTTTTAGGTAGATCCCTATTGTCTTGGTCCTCAAAGAAACAAAATTCCATTGCTGTATCCACAGCCGAAGCGGAGTATGTCGCAGCCGGAAGTTGTTATGCACAACTTCTTTGGATGCAGCAAACTCTTAGGGACTATAGTATAAACTTGCGCCATATCCCTCTCCTATGTGACAATGAGAGTGCCATAAAAATAGCTCACAATCCAGTTGAACATTCTAGGACCAAGCACATTGATACCCGCCACCACTTTTTGAGAGATCACTCCATCAAAGGAGACATATTGATATCCCATGTGAGAACCAAAAAACAATTGGCTGATATCTTCACCAAGCCCCTAGATGAGAAAAGATTTTGTGAACTTAAGAGTGAGCTCAATATCCTAGATTCTCGAAATATGGCTTGAGTCTTGCACATCTGATTGTTACTCGTATTTCCTTCAAAATTCATGCATGCTTGCGAAAAACTCTTCCCCCTCGATTTTCTACAAAACTATTTGAAATTATTGGATATTTTTGAATTATGGTCATAGTTTGATTGTTGGTTGCTTACTGACCATATTTGCAAAGATCTTCTGTGAAAACTTGTCCATAATATCCAAATTATTTGACCTCCCCTCAAAATTCTAGTTGCACACTGCAACTATTCAGGGAGAGTCGGATAAGTCCGACTCATAAGTCAGACATGTCTGACTCAGTTAGACATGTCCAATATCTAAGTCAGACAAGTCCGACATGGGTCAGTTAGGGTTTTGGAAGACTGTCAGACTTATCCGACTTCATACGTCGAACAAGTCCGGCGTGGGATGTCCGAGGCTCCCAAAGAGGCTGACGACTTCTCCTCCATCTCTCTATCCTCACTTCAACTCTCTCAATCGTGTTCATCTCTCTACCTCTCAAGATCTTCATTGATTTTAAAATTCTTGCGATGAGTATGTGAGGCCGATCTCCTCCAAGGCTTGGAAGATCAACAACCCTTTGGACCTTCTTCATTCTTCCCCCTTTTCAAGGTATATCCTCCATTCGTTCCTTGATTCTTTCAGATCTTTCAGAATGTTGTTGTTCCCTTGTTAATGAATTCGTTCACTAGCATGATTAACAACTTGTGGTAGAATTTTGTTGGTAGAAAAAATGATTTGTATAGTCTAGATAGAAGTTAGGGTTAAAACCGTACAGGTCGGATATGTCCGACATCTTCTTCGGACAAGTCCAACTCAGTTTTTCACAAGTGATGTGAGAGTCTAGGGCATAGGCATTGCCACATACATCACCATTGCCTTGTCCATCAATCTTCTTCATAAGGAGGTCCAATTTGGCAGCGATCATGTCCGCCTCCTTCAAGGTGTGTGTAAAAGCCCTAAATTACAAAGGCAAAGTTCAGATGGGAGATATTGAAATTTGGAGGGGAAAAGAAATTTAACTAGAATCTGAAAAAAATTCAAACCTCAATTGAGAGAATTCAAAAATTCAAATTTAACTCATGTTTAAACATTGCCAAGATAAAAATCTGAGTTCGCCATTGAATTACAAATATTCCAAATAACACCCCTGCAAATTTTCATAATATTTGGAGCACTAATTGTATTTAATTCAATGGGTACATTGAATTCTAGTCAAATTCAAATTTGAATTTGAATTTCACATGAAACATATCCAAACTTGAAATCCAATTTCAGAATCAGATCCTAGATATTTGTTGAGCCTATGTACAAAGTTTCATGAATTTTGGACACAAGTTGGTGGGATATTTCTTGGTACAGAGAATGTTTGAGTGGAGGGGGCTGTGGGACCCACTTGTCATACAGAGATGGAGCTCAGCTGAACGTGTTTCACTTCTCTGCTTTTCCCATGGCGACACCACTCCATTTGCATGTGCCACCTCCTCTCAACAGCCTGTCCACAGCTGCCCTTGCCCCTATAAAACCAAGCTTGGTGCTATTTCTTCATTGTCCTCCCTCTGGTCGGCATTTCTTCCCTGTTCTTCGTCTGCCTGCCCACACAGCACCACCTCGCCGTAGTTCAAGCTTGTCGGCCAAGAGAAGCAGTGTTGCGCTGTGCTCCAAGAAGAGAAAAGTAACCCAACTCGTTGCTCTATCATCTCCATCATTTGGTCTATCGTTTTGCTCTGTGTATTGCCCGTATTTTGATGTTCCGAGGACCGCCGGTGAACTCCCCTGTTCTGCCGCCTCTGCTCCCTCGATGCCCCAGCGATACAAGCGTCTTCGTGCTTTGATCCTTTATGGAAAAATGTTCGCAATCATGCCTAGTTCATGCTCACAAAGTTTCAGCTTTTGTCATAGCTTGTAGCTCAGGTTTTCCTCAAAGAACCGACGCTTAGTTATTTTGTCCGCCTTGGTTCTTCACCCAAATTTGGTTTACACGTGCAATAATTATTTGAATTGCTTAGCAAGTAGATTCTAAACATTCTCTCGTACACCCTAGCCAAAAACGCCCAAAAGTTATTGACCATGCGCATAGGAATCGAAGTTCTTACGGCCGCCGATTGAAAAGCTGTGGGTCGCCGTCGAACTTGTATATGCAGCCAATTCTTCCTCGATAGGAGTTCATTTTGGTCATCCTCGTGATCCCAGGATGCTCTCCGATCAATTTCCGAGTGGTTTTAGCCCTTGCCGAAGCGAATTCGTGTTAGCCGAAACCCTACTCGCCGCCGCCGCCGTCGTGCGAGCTTTTCCGGCCATCCGTCGCCGTCAGGAGGATCACCATCGAGTTCCTCGCCTGATTTTAGGTGGGGGCGGTGAGAGTGGAGTGCCGCCATGCCCTGGAGGGATCTGCGACGAGGGGCCGCCGTCGTGCGCCGCCCGAGCGCCTCTGGCGCGAGGTTGCAGACGACTCGGGGTGGGCCTCGGTCGTCAGTCCAACCAACGCGCGCCCGGATCTGGTGCGGACAAGGATCCCGTGTGGCTACATCCCTGAACCCTGTGGCCCAGTGTTGCTTCAACCAGATTGGTCCATTTTAGACCCGTGGGCCCCTCCCTTTATTAAAATATTTCCCATGTAAATTAAATTCCAGATTTGGTCCCCACTCCAAAAATCCATATCTCCTAGCAGATTTGTCCAAAAATTCCCAAATAAATTTTGTTAGAACCATAATGAAGAGTACTTTCCAGTGGAGCACTTGTATTTGTATTAAAGTACATATGAATTTCTCCATAATTCAACTAAGAGAAATGCTTATAGAATTAATTCCTATAGTTCTTCTATTTGGAAAAATACCAAAATTTTCCAGAGCCTTCATTTGAATATCCTTAAACTCCAGTAAATATTTCAGGATCATTAGACTTCATTTACATGGTCTGATCATCTGTGTATTCTCTATGCACATAAAAATAGACAAATTCATTTAGAATTTGTACAGAAACTTGTGCAAAGTTCTATATTGAATATATATTAGTATAAAGCTTAAAAATTTGTCAAACCAACTTATTGGTTTGATATTTATCCACACCAACCAGAACCACAACCCAATCTTCATGAAAATCCCTATATTTTCCTGTAGAGCCCTTCAAAGCAAAATCATGTTTGATTTTTATCTGATGATTCACTTCATAGAAAAACCTGAACATTTTCCAAAATGTTTTTTCCTAAGTTGCTGAAGACCTGTAAAAATTTCAGCTTCATTGGACGTTATTAACCTAGTTCAATCTGAAGATTTTCCTAACTGGTCACATAATGCCCAAAAACAACATAAACAATTCAGTAAAATATCTCCACTTGTAAATTCAATATCCCACAACATAATGCTTATAAAATTATGAAACAAATTCTCATAGAACTAGTGAGACCCCCTATGTATGAAACAACCACTGGTAGCCATGATACACCTCCAGAATTACAACCAAAATTCAGATAAGGCTAAACACTTAAGAAATTTTGTAGGCCAATATATTCATTTGCTGTATCTGAAACTTACCTGGTTATTCCTTCATGACCATACGAACTCACTGTAATTTTCTCAGGCTCAGACCATCTGTTGAACTTGTATAAATTGAGATCACATCCCTATGTACAAAACAATTTATATTTCACCTCATATGTCCATTGCCTAAATTCATCTTGTTTCCTTTCTGTTGCTGTCCAGCCTAGCAACAGAACTTCAAGTCCTAACTAATATAAATCCTTCTTGAGTTATAATCAACTTCAGTTTTCATAATAAGTAATTGCAATCTCTTAATTGCATATCATTTCGATATTGTTCGCGACGAAGGTGGCCAATGAGAAGCACAACCTGGAGGAGAGGAATTCTCTATTGGATATGCTGTGGCGTGAATTCTCAGCGAAGGCTACTAACTGATCGTCACTGACTTTTATTGCAACCGAAAGGCAAGCCCCGATTTGCATTTAAGAGCCTTTTAAAGTTTTGCTTTTACACACACTGTATTGAATAGACTTGATATGTGCATTAGGTCTATGCTGATTGAATACTCCACATGCATGACCAAATATCCTTGGAGTGGATGGGTAGTATAAGACTCCATCATATTATTATTGCTATGCTTAATGTTAAGTTAGAAGATCGGTAGAAGTCGAGTATGTTGGACACTACTCACGAGATTGGTCACATTTTATCAACTACAAGTCAAGTAGTTGAATTCTACTTGCGAGAGAAGTCGAGTGAGAGAAACCTACTCGCGATATGCTACTATAAAATTCACTTTTTAATATGAGACATGGACGGGGATTTGTGTAGGTTGGTTTGTCCACATCGTGCCTGGGTCGGTAATGGCGAGGCAGGTGTTGGGAGTTGAATTGGTAGCCCTGTCTGTGTCAGTTAAGGCCTGTCTCGTGCTTGGCCCTGCTGGACAAGTTTGAACTGTACCTGGTGCATACTGGCTATATGGAACCCAGGAAACCAATGTACCTTGAGGATCCTATGTTGGAACCTTTTCAATCGGCTTAAGCTGTCGGCTGTTAGTACATTGGGAGGTAACTCTCTCACGAACATCTCACAACGAAGGTGCACCTTGAGGGGAGCTCACTGTTCGGGTCGATCGAATTGTTTCAATGTGGTTGAATTTGGGGAAAGGTGCTGCGTGCGACATCAGTGGAGTCTGCCGAGGCAACTCCGAGAATGGGCGTACGTGTCGTGCAGTTCGGGTGTCTACTGGTTGCAATCACCGTCGCTCGCGGTTATTTGAGCATACTTGGACACTGAGTCTTGAAGTAGTAAGAAACGGAAATGGAAAGATTATTAATAAGCTGCTATGAATAATTCTTTGTATTGAAATCTTGGCTGCTATACAGATAGCATAATCAAAATTTACAATTTCCAAACATTTAACTTGGATAAGGCTTATGCAACTTTGAGCAAGTATCATAGTGGATGAAGTGTTTCTTGTTTGATTGTGGAATTCACAATGATGCTATGCCCATGGATCGCGTATGCTACTATAAAACCGACGACTAAGGATTTACTTTCGGTGAGTCCATTCCTGCAAATTAAGCTTCCCAGTCTTTAAAGTTTCCAGCATGTAGAGTTTCATTTTTAGGTGAGATGGTTAAGTCTTGCTGAGCCTTGTGCTCACGGTTGCTATATTGTGGTTTTTGCAGGTATTATTAGCTTATTCTTATGTTATGGTTGTCCGTGAGACCTCGAGCTTGCCGAGATGTATCTCTCACAGAAACCTTGCCACTGCTCTCTGTTTCGTGTTGCTAGTGAGAAGCGTCCGTGGGCATGGACGACTTCTCTTGTGCATAGCTAGTTGAGAGTATGAGTATGTATTTTCCGCTACGTTGTATATTATGTTGTAAAAGAGGGTTATCTTGTGAAATAAAATATTTGTGTTGGTTATTTTGTAAGACTTTTGTTGTGTGTTGTTGGGTGCCGCATCACACGACACCACCCAATGCGATTCCTGGAATGTGCGGACTCCGGGTCCCCACAGTGTGCATGCCTCACTGGCAGGGATGGAGACGCTCATTGAACTAACCCATGTTTGACACCATCTTCTCAATCAAATATTTGGCTTTGGGCACCATCAATAAGAAGAAGGCACCTCCAGCAGGAGCACCAACATGGTCACAGGCAGAAGAGATCAACTCGTTGTAAAAGTTTTGGATAATGAGCCAATCATCCATCCTATGGTGAGGACAGACCAGGATGTACTCCTGAAGCCTTTCCCAAGCCTCGGGAATAGACTCCTTAGCATCTTGCTGGAAGGTGGAAAATTATTCCACGTAGGGCATTGTTCTTACCCAACAGAAAGAACTTGGTGAGGAATGTCGTATAACACTTCTCCCAAGTGTCTACATCACTTCTGTTCGTGTAGAACCACTGCTCCGCTCTCCCAAATTGGCCGACTAGGGGGGTCAGCCAACCTGGTCTCTGCACCATTTCTCGTGTGCTTTATCCAAGTCACTTCCAAGTGGATCCCATCCCTTAATATTGGCGCTACACCATTGGATGGCCTCGGATACTTTTGTTTGTGGGCCATTCGATTCATGTAGTGCAGCATGTCATCGCTTGATTGGCTCGAATGGTATTTTATAGGATTGTTGCCCCCTCTTTTACCTCATTTCCTATAATAATTCCCTGCATGCACTATTTCTCCAAGGACAAGTGGAAATAGGTTAAATAGAAAGGTGATGTGTGCAAGAAATGACAATTCCTTCACATAATTGAGTTATCTTGACGGGTGAATTTGGTATATAATAGCCGTCAACACCAAGCAGGTTGTGGGCTATATCCGACAATTTGCGACGGCTGCAGTATCTTGCGATGGCCCTAGGGTTAGCAGTCGCAAGTTACATAACTTGCGACGGTCTTTGATTGGGCCGTCGCAAGTTAACTACTTATTTGCAATGGCCGCCTTATTTGCAATGGCTTTTGGGATCCCCTTCGAACGTGGAGCTTCTATTTGAGATGGTTGGATAACTTGCGATAGCCACTTGCAGGCTATCGCTAGTTAGTCTATTTGCGATGGTCTGCCGTCAAAAATAAATATGACCGTCGCAAATGGTTGCGTTTCCTGTACTGATCCAAGCTTTGTCCAAAAATGCCCCAAACTGGCAGGTAGGCTAAATCAATTATGGAGATTCCAAATATGAACTCCAATTAGAGAACTAAAAAAGTTTGAAGCGGATTCAAATTTGAATTTTAAATTCCAATGCTCTTTTATGACTTGCTCCAATTACATACCAAAAGAACTCAACATTTGATGAAAATGTCAGGGATAGTACTCTGAATCTGAGCAATTTAATGGAACAGTTAATTTTGATAATTGAGTAAATTGTGTTTGAAATTCAAATTTTATTTGATTTTTCCACTTTTATGTTGCACTAAAATTAAATAGTGCCCTTGCTCCAAAATTGGTGAAAGTAGGTAGCAAGGCTAAATTTAATATGAGGAAACCAAATTGAAAGGCAATTTCGACATTCGGCAAAGTTTCAGTCAAATTCAAAATTGAAATTGAATTGAAATGTTTTTCAATGTCCTCATTGATTTTAATAGCAAATGACCTTCAAAAATTATAAAACTTTGCCTGGAAGCTATTTGAGGTGTGGGGAATTCATTGGTGAACTTAAGTTTTGCATGTTGACCTAATTTGAGCATAAGCTTCATTCGAATTTTGAACCTCCTCATTTAGGTTTTTTTTGTTTAATTCATTTTTCCTATGAGCATTATCTCTATTATTTCCTTCCTAATTTTAGAAGTTTTAACTTCACATTTTTATCTCTTGTTCTTCTCAAGTATGGGATTTCACAGTTTGAAGGGACTCGCCCAATGGGCTGCTAAGAAGTCGTGGCTCGTCCGGGAGAGTGAACTCCCTTGTGTTGACGCAAAAGCCGAGCTCGCGAAGGTGCGAGCAGAGCTCGCGCGAGTTCACGAGGAGGCAAAGCAAGACACATAGGACGAGGCAAGCGCAATTGCCAAGGCGAAGAAGACAACCACCGAACTTGCAGGAGCTCAATAAGAGGCCCAGGTTGCTCGACATGAGGGGGCTAAGGCAAGGACGGGCGCAGATGCCAGTCAGCTCGGATAGCTTAGGATGTCGTGATTGCGGTGAAGCGCTAGCTCATTGGTAGGTTATCCTTTCTATGTTTTTATTTTGTTGTCCCCAGCAATCATTCCTTAATGCTTCACTCTGCGATGCAATGTTAAGAGGTGAGGGACCCGTTGTTATGGAGGAAGGGAAGGTTCCAAATCAAGATGGGGAGTTTACATGCCTTCGCTCCCAACTCCCCGAGGTCCAGGAGGAGGTGGAGGGGGGATCCGATGCAGCGATCGCGGCTTGTGACCCGGTGCTAAGCCCAACAGAGGCGTCCTCCTCGAGTGACACCCCCATAGAGACTCGACTCAAAGAGGCTTCCTAGGTATTCGTGGTGCTTCGATAAAGGCTCGAGGGACTACGGCTGTCGGGCACTCCATGTGTAGCTCGATGCTCGAGGATCACTCAACAGAGAGGCTCAGAGCATAGCTGTCATTGGTCGTGGGTCGGCTTGTAGCCCATCTATTGTCCTATGGGGATGTCGAGGTTGTATGCAGAGCTCAGATTGCCCTGGCCGTGGTGCTGTCGCACTACGATGGTGTCGACCTCAATGCCTTGGGGGAGGGCTTAACTGAAGGCCCGACTGACGTGGAGCTTAGGGGGTTCCGAAGGAGGGTCGAGCCTATACCCTAGGCCTTGAAGGAGCTGGTCCCCAATGACTCCATATAGAAGCTAGAAGAGATGGGGAAGCAGGGGTGATGGCCCAACCGCAGTTTTGATGTGGTTTTTTTCTTTTTGTAACGAAGCCTTCGAGGGATCTAATTAAGAAATAAAAAAGGGAGTTTCCGACTTAACCGCTTGCTGGTTTTTGCCCGTGTCTCGCTCAGACTGTAGCTTCTTTTAGAACTTTCCATGCTCTTTACATTTGGTGAAAGTTGCCTAGAGGGGGTGAATAGGCAATAAGATCTGGAATGGCTTAATCAAACGAGATTAAATCACTGAGGCCGGACTTGTCTAGACAGGGCCGGACTAGTCCACTCAGCACAGGGAGAAAACCTAAGAACATGATTTCTACAGGTTATTTGCAGAATTTTAAGTTCACTAAAGAAGTATGCAATGTATAATAACCTAGTACAACTTAGATTGACAAGTTAAAGCAATTAGGTTACAAGATTTCAACAAAGATCAATTTCAAGAACAATATGAACCCTAAAAGCAATTCTAGTGATTACCAAATGTACAGGGACACGTGAGACAAGATTTATCCTGTGGTTCAGCTCCACGAAGAAGCCTACATCAACATTGAGAAGTCCACACAGGGACTGGGTCTCACTTGACCCTCTTCTCTCACCAAGCCACCTCAATGGCCGACTTGGTTTCCACTATATCAATGGGTAATCACTAAGTTTCTTGGGGTGGCTCACAAGTTGAGGCTCCCACAAATCATTACAACAAGGAGCACTTGAAGTTGAACTCACACAAGCCACAAAACACAACAAAATGTGCAAGAGATCAAATCAAGAGCCAAAGTGTGATGATCTTCCTTCGCTCTCCTTCCCAAACCCTAATCTCTTTATGATTTGGTCTTAGAGGGCTAGTAGGACGAGTAGCAGGCTTTGGATAGCTCTAGGTCATTTGTGGCGGCGCTAGGGTTCAAGTCTTATCAAATAGGGGCCGGGGGTCCCTTTTTTATAGGGGTCCCGACAACTAACCGTTGCCACCAGGGCCAACCTGGACTAGTCCGTACCAATTCCATGGACTAGTCTAACCTTCTGAGACCACCGACAATTCCACATCATGGATCGACAAAATAGATGACATGCACGCTAAGGTTTGAATTTCAAACGGCCACTAACAACATGCACTAGTCCAGGCAACAACGGAATTGTCCGAAGTCGGACAAAATGGTTTAGTCCGTCCAAAAACGGACTAAACTTGGTAGGCCCGGACCAGTCGGGCCAAAGGGGCGGACAAGTCTGACCTTCTAGGGTTTGACTCTATTTCTCACACTAAGTCTCAACTGGACTAGTCCGTGCAACAACGGACAAGTCCGAACTCTTCTAGAATGCTTTGGTCCGTCCCAAAACAGACATCTCTGGGGGGTCCAGACGAGTTCAGCCTCTGTGGCGGACAGGTCCGCCTGCCAGGACTTAGCTCCATATTTACTCACCAAGGGAATAACGGACTAGTCCGTACCCATACAGACAAGTCCGAACTCATCAAGAGACATTTAGTCCGACCCATAACGGACTACTCTAGCTGGCCAGACTAGTCCACCTCCTAGTGTTTTCTCTCATTTTGGCTTCTCACTTAGGTTTTTATCTCAACCATCACTTTGATCCCTCTAGAACAATCTCAATGCACATGATACAGCCGCCGTCACACATGATACGGCTCGTCTAAACTCAACACCATAGAAACCCTAATTTATATGCTTGAGCCTTTGACACCCATTTCAACCGTTTCCTTTTTGAGGGATTTGTCTCCTTTCATTTATCACATCCGTGCTTAAGATCAACTTAGCTCATTAGTATCTTAATTTTCATCAACAATCATCCAAAACCCACGAGGATGCCTAGATGCACTTTCAATCTCCCCCTTTTTGTGATTGATGACAACACATTAATCTTCAACAAAAAGGATAATAATTTGTTTTCATAACATGTATGTGTATGAGTAACTCCCCCTCAATGTATGCATCATGAGTAAGAGAGGTTGAGGGAGTTCTCATACATATACATGTTATGGTGAGGTGCCTAAGTGATGTGCTCATAAATTGTGATAAGACAATAAATATGCATGGTAAACAAGTCATTTGAAGCATAACATAACAACTTAAGCATAGTACATGAACCATATATTAAGTCTTACACAAATTGAAAATGCGATAGTTTTAAAACATAGTCCATAGTGGATCAAAAGAGATAATGACATAAAAAAATATCTAAGTACCCCTTACAATCTCTCCCCCTTTGGCATCAAGACACCAAAAAGGAAAAGAGAGAAGGAGAGCCCTAAGATCTACTCTTCATCATCATTGTCGTCTTTGTCGTCTCCACCTTGCCTCTCACTATCGCTCTCCGTGGCCTCCGGATCATCGTCTTCTTCCTCGGATGGAGCCGCCGTGGAGGTGCTAACCTCACCAAATTTTGCTAGTTCTTCGGCCATGAACTCCGGGAATGGAGTGATCTCTCCATCACTCTCCGTGGCAGGAGACATTGGGACTTCGAGCTTGTTGCACATCGCCTTGAGATACTTCTCTTGTCGATGCTCCATGCGACGTTGCCGAACTTCCGCCTTCTGGCAAGAGGCAAAAATTGCCTTGAAGCACTTGAAGAAGCCACTTCCAGACTGGGATGGAGGAGGAGGTGGAGGTGGCACAAAATGAGAAGATGAAGCAGGAGGATCCGCATTCTTCCTTCGAGAGGCAGCTGGCTCCGGAGGAGGAATTTGAGGACGAAGTCTTCAGTGAATGATGTCCTTCTTGAAGGTGAGCCCGAACACCTTCTCGATCATGAACATGATGTAGGGAGTGTAGCCACATGATCGGTTAGAAGTGTGCGAGATGTTGAAGATGTCATCAAAGATGTAGTCAACCACGTTGAATCGGACATCTCCATCAATGAGAACCATTAAGTGCCTCAAATTTCCTTGAATAATGCCCGCATCTCCATCTTTGGGGGCAATGGTCTTCCGAAGCACTCGATTGAGGACACTATAGAAGGGCTTGATATTCTGAATGTGCCCGGCCTCATATTTGACTCCATGACTTGGATAAATGTAGTCCAAGGTGCCTCGATGAACTAGATTTAGGTTGGAGATGATGATCTCGTTCTCCTGTTGATCTTCCAAGTTAAGGAATTGAGCAAACTCCCAATATATGGTGGAGTATTGCTCTCCATGGGTCATCCACGTGATCTGTCGATCCCCATCAGTGTGGAAATAGACGATAGAGTAGGACTGGGTAATAACCTCCACATTCCAGTCATA
The DNA here is from genome assembly GCA_036927565.1 of Tuctoria greenei. Classification (NCBI taxonomy): domain Eukaryota; kingdom Viridiplantae; phylum Streptophyta; class Magnoliopsida; order Poales; family Poaceae; genus Tuctoria; species Tuctoria greenei. Next base: position 133,367,633 of record JAYESD010000006.1, read on the forward strand.
TTGAAATGCCATGAGTTTCTTCAATCCATGGCACTCTATGGCCTCAATCACAACATTGAAGGCCAAGTGATCCTTCTGTGCCATTTAGTCCCAATCAATCCATTGGACGTCTGTCACTGGCATCTCCTTGGACATATAGACTGTCCTGTAGTAGTCATAGTGGAAATCACACCAGAAGCAAGGATCTGCGGTGCTCCTCTCGCGTTGATACACATTGATCTTCTGTAACTTCCTCGCCTTTTCAACCCCTTTGCCTTTGAAAATATTAGCATCAAAAGCAGCTGAACTGTTAGGGTTCCTTTTGGGTGAGGACATCCTCAAGGGACCAATGGGTTGAGAGGCTCCCTTATTAGCCTTGCTTGCTAGATTCTTAGCAACCAGGACCCTTTTCTTGGTTGCCTCCTCAATTTGTGCTTTCCATTTGTCCTTGGACCTTCTAGCTTCCTGAGTTCTTGTCTTCTCTCCCATGGTGACAAGTCTCTTCTTCTTCTTGGGGGTTGCCTCGGCTGTAGCTGAGTTACGCGCCTCCCTTTGCTTTCTCTTGGCATTTCTTGCCTTTGACTGAGATTCGAGGAGAGCTATAGCAAGATCTCGCTCCTCACAATCCCAACAATAGAGTTCTTGTCTTCCCGCCTCGGCCTCGGAATCGGAAAGAGGAACGTAGTCGGAATCCGACATTATCACTGATAAGAGATGCAAAGAGAGGGTATATGAGTCCAAAAAAGTAGAGTGTGGTGTTAGAATTCACAAAATCGATCAAGCTTAGGGTTTTCACCGTGTAACCTAGACTTGTCCGCCCAAGGGCCAGACTAGTTCACATATGCCGCACTTGTCCGCCCTGTGGCCGAACTTGTCTGGTGCACACAGTAAGAACCCTAATCTTGAGAAATTTTGCAAAATCTATGGATCACAACGATATAGAGAACAACTTTTGTGAAGAGGTTTCTATCAAAAGACCTAAAAGAATTGAATTTTGAAGGATTTGGGGTTAGGTCAAGAATACCTCTTCAAATCTTCGAATCGATGCAATGTGGATGAAGAATCGCCTTAGGAAGCTTGGGGAAGAGTTCCCACACACCTTGAGGCTTCAAACCATAAATTGGAATCGAGTTTTGGTGGTTGGAATTGAAAACCATCGATTTGGGGAGAGGTTTTCGCGTTTTGAGGAGACAGAATGTTTGAATGGAAGTAAGGAGGTCGAGGGCTCCCTGGGGAGGTTAAGTCCCAGTGGTCAGACTAGTCTAGTCGGAGACCCGGACTTGTCCAGCCTCCAGACTGGGTCCGGACTTCTCTGAATAGCCGGACTAGTCTAGTCACGGGCAGGCTAATCTGTTTCAAAGGCTCAAAACTCATATATATTGAGTTTTCAACGAAGATTTGATCCTTTTGGACTAGATTTTCACAAATGATCTTTGTAACCATGATCAGTAATAAATCAACAACCAAACCGTGACTATAATTCACAAAGATTCCATAATTTCAAAATAACTTGTAGAAATTGAGTAGGAATATTTTTTCGCAAGCATGTGTGAATTTTGAAGTAACAATCAAATGTGCAAGACTCAAGCCATATTTCGAGAATCTAAGATATTGAGCTCACTCCTAAGTTCACAAAGTCTTTTCTCATTTAGGGGCTTGGTTAAAATATTGACCAATTGTTTTTCGGTTCTCACATGGGAAATTGCTATGTCTCCTTTGATGAAGTGATCTCTTAAGAAATGGTGGCGGATATCAATTTGTTTGGTCCTTGAATGTTCAACTTGATTGTGGGCTATTTTGATGGCACTCTCATTGTCACATAGGAGGGGAATATGGTTCAAGTTTATGCCATAGTCCCTAAGAGTTTGTTGCATCTAAAGAAGTTGTGCACAACAACTTCCAGTGGCGACATACTCCGCTTTGGCTATGGAAAGAGCAATGGAGTTTTGTTTCTTTGAGGACCAAGACACTACGGATCTACCAAAGAATTAGCAGTTTCTAGAGGTGCTCTTTCTATCAACTTGGCACCCCGCATAATCTGCATCGGAGTATCCAATGAGGTTAAACTTAGAGCCTTTGGGGTACTAAAGTCCTAGGCTTGGTGTGTGAACCAAATATCTAAGAATTCTCTTAACAGCGATCAAATGACACACCTTAGGAGCAGCTTGAAATCTAGCACACATACAAACACTAAGCATGATATCAGGCCTAGATGCACATAAGTAAAGCAATGATCCTATCATGGAGCAATATACCTTTTGATCCACACTTGGACCATCTTCATTAAGGTCGAGGCGTCCATTGGTTCCCATGGGAGTCTTGATGGGTTTGGCTTTGTCCATGTCAAATTTCTTAAGTATGTCTTGTGTGTACTTGGTTTGACTAATGAACGTGCCTTCCTTGAGTTGCTTCACTTGAAAACCTAGAAAGAACTTCAACTCCCCCATCATGGACATCTCAAACATCTCGTTCATTATTTTGGAAAACTCATCACAAAAAGCTTTGTTAGTAGAGCCAAATATAATGTCATCAACATATATTTGGCAAACAAACAAATCATCATTAAAATTCTTAGTGAATAAGGTGTAATACGCCTTCCCAATTTTGAAACCATTTTGAGTTACAAAGTCTCTAAGGCACTCATACCAAGCTCTAGGAGCTTGTTTGAGGCTATATAGAGCCTTACACAATTTGTAGACATGGTTTGGGAATTCTTGATCTTCAAAACCGGGGGGTTGCTCCACATACACATCTTCTTTGATTGAACCATTGAGAAAGGCACTCTTGACGTCCATTTGTTATAGCTTAAAATCATGGTGAGTAGCAAAGGCACGTAATATGCAAATTGATTCAAGCCTAGCTACGGGAGCAAAGGTTTCATCAAAATCCAAACCTTCGACTTGTGAGTACCCTTTTTGCCACAGATCACACTTTGTTCCTTGTAACCACTTTGTGCTCATCTTCTTTATTGCGGAACACCCACTTGGTGCCCACAACATTTGCATTTGGCCTCTTCACGAGCTCCCATACTTGATTTCTTTCAAAGTGGTTGAGCTCTTCTTGCATGGCCATCACCCAATCCGGATATCGTAGTGCTTCTTCAACCTTGTTAGGCTCCAAGGAAGAAACAAAAGAGCAATGTTCACAAACATTTGCAACACGAGATCGAGTAGTTACCCCCTTGGAGATGTCTCCTAGGATGTTGTCGACGGGATGATCCCGTTGAACGCTTTGATGTACTCTTGGGTGTGTTTCTTGAGGTCTTGGGTCTTCATCATGAGGACATCACAACAGCGGAGACACACATTGAAATGCAAGGACCAATCACAAGAGCACGAGCACGGTTAATAAATAGTAGGTGAACTCGCTCCTAACTTCTTTTGCATGTGAGTTCGAGAATAGATTGCTATGTGATGATTTAATTGTTATTAAGAATAATGGAGAAGATCAACAAGTGAAGGAAAGAGGCCTTGGGAGTGTGGAGAACCAGCTGGGACGTCCACAAGTTGATGAAAGCAGTTTACAACTCGGACTCGAGTTCATCTCGGAGTCTAGGAGCAGTCCACCTTAAAACGGACTCCCATGAGGAATACTGACTCCGTTTTTGACATTCTACACATGCACGGAAAGAGACGAAGATAAACTTTCTAATGGTTCTGGTCCCACCTCAAAATTCCATCGGAGACATTGGGAATCGTCAAAAGAAGTCGAGTCCAGATTTCTATCCGGTGCTGCGCAACCGAATCGGGCCTTTGGGCCTTGTATCCCGTAAGAGTTCATTAGGGATACGTCTAATCGTGTTTTGGCCGAACCCTAGATTTTAAATACTGCAGCCGCCGGTCATATTCGGTGGGTTTTGCTTAGATCAATAATATCGCCGTTCTACGGTTTGTGAGACCCCAACTTCGCGATTTCAGATCGTGTCTTCGACGTTCTTGCTCGTGTTATCGGTTGCACTTGCACGAATTACACTTATTGGCGAGGTCAAGCGTGTGCAGCATGGTTGATAACCAATGGTGCCGTGGTGTAGTGATTGCAGGGGTACTCAAACTGCTCGAGTGCCGTGGATCATCAACGTTGAGTTCTCCAACCCAATCGACTTACCATTCGGAAGATCGGGCCTAAACCTACTCATCAGTTCATCATCTTCTTCCTCATTTTCTTCGTCTCCCTCTTAATTGATGCCTCCATTTTCATCTTCTTGGAGCGCATCTTGGTGGACTTGATCTTGATTATCTGAGGAAGAACTTGCTTGATGTGTAGGATGGTCAATTGAGTCTTGAGGTTGTTCTTCTGGTCGTATGTCTCCAAGTGCCATCCTTCCTATCACCACTTGTGGAGCTTCTTCTTGATCTAGCACATGACGATGAACTTGCTCCACTTGGGAGCCATTAGTCTCATCAAACACTACGTCACATGCTACTTCAACAATTCCGGAGGATTTGTTGAAGACATGATAGGCGTAAGTGTTTGAGTCATACCCAAGCAAGAAACCCTCATCGGACTTAGAAGCAAACTTCGAAGTCCTAGGCTTCTTGTTGAGAATATAGCATTTGCTCCCAAAAACATGAAAGTAAGAAATGTTGGGCTTGTTACTGGTTAATAGCTCATAAGACATGTTCTTAAGAATGCGGTGAAGATACAACTGGTTCATGGCATGGCAAGCGGTTATAATCGCTTTTGCCCAAAACCGGTCCGATGTCTTGTATTCGTCAAGCATGGTTCTTGCCATCTCGATGAGGGTCCTATTCTTCCTATCAGCCACCCCATTTTGTTGAGGGGATTAGGGGGCCGAGAACTCATGCTTGATGCCTTCTTCATCCAATAACTCTTCAACTTGATTATTCTTGAATTTGGTACAATTGTCACTCCTTATGGTTTTGATACTTAAGGAGAACTCATTTTGAGCTCTCCTCAAGTATTTCTTGAGGACACTTTGAGTCTTACTCTTATCAAGCAAAAAGAATATCCAAGTGAAACGTGAGAAATCATCAACAATAACAAGACCATATTTGCTACCGCCAATACTTATGCAGGCGATTGGACAGAAGAGATCCATGTGTAAGAGCTCCAATTGTCTTGTTGTCGTCATGATGTTCTTAGATGGATGTGGAGCTCCAACTTGCTTTTCAGCTTGGCATGCGCTACTTGGCCTATATTTTTCAAACACAACATTTTTCGAACCACAGATGTGCTCGTCGTCAAGAAGTTTTTGCAAATTTCTCATCCCAACATTGGGTAGTCTTCTATGCCAAAGCCAACCCACGTTAGTTTTTGCAATTAAGCATGTATCAAATTGGGCTTTATCTGCGGAGAAATCCACAAGATAGAGCTTTCCCTTGAGTACACCCTTAAAAGCAATTGAGTCATTGCTTCTCCTTGTGATGGTCACACCCTCATTAGTGAATAAGCAATTATAACCTTTGTCACATAGTTGTGATATGGAAAAGAGGTTATAATCAAGTGAATCAACATGTAAAACATTAGAAAGAGTATGATTAGGGGATATAGCAATTTTACCGGTGCCAAGGATTTTTCCTTGGCTATTGCCCCCAAAGTAGATCCCCTCACTTGGATCTTGATTTTGTTCATACTCCACAAACATCTTCCTTTCTCCGGTCATATGATTAGTGCATCCACTATCAATAACCCACTTGGTTCCACTGGAGGAGTATGCCTACCAAAAGAAGTTAAGCCTTGGCTTTAGGTACCCAAGCGGTATTGGGTCCTTTGATGTTAGTCAAGAGGCACTTGAGCACCCACACACAAGGTTTAGGACCCTTGCGGTGTGGCTCAACATACCTAGCATAAGCTTTGCCAAACTTGTTCCTCAATAACACATATGAAGCATAAAAATCATGGAACAAGGGATTAGTTTCCTTCTTAGGCATTTTAGGAGATGTAGCAATGTTCTTTCCTTTATTAGTATTATATGAACCTCCTTTGACAAAAACAATCAAGTCTTTGCCATTCTTAGGAGTTTTGGCGTTTTGCCTCGTGTCCCTAGAATAGCCAAGACCATCCTTGACAAGGAGATGTCTTGTGTTGGTGTATGCACTACGTGCATATGCCATCTTCTACTTGTCAAAGATGCCACCCTTTGGTACTTGGTTGGTTTGTGCCAACTTAAGCTCATCTTTAAGTTTTAGAATCAAGTTTGAGCATTTGCAAGGTTGATGTGCTTCGGATTTGACATTTGTGGAAGGTGAGCTTGTAGAGGAAGAAGGTGCATTGACCTTGAGAGACTTCACTTGTGTTTCAAGGATCTTGTTAGATTTTGTCAATCTAACAAGTTCATCCTTTAGCACAATTATAGTGTTCTCAAGGTTTGAGCAAGTTTCCTTGCTCAAAGCGAGTTCACGCTCAAGTGCCTTGCTTCTTTCTCTTTCAAGCTCCAAGAGCTCCTCAAACTCTTGACATCTCTCCTTTTGTTGGATGAGCATCTCCTCTTGACGGTTGATGAGCTCTTCCTTCTCAAATATCTCATTCGTTAACAACCTCAATATTTTCAAGGTACTTTTGCTCATATCTTTAAGCATATGTTTATTCTAACTACTACTATCAAAATCGTCATGCGAAGAAATTGAAAAAGAGGATTTAGATTTGACCTTCTTTCTTCCCTCCTTGGCCATGAGGCAAGTTTTCCTTGAGTTCTCCAAGTTGGGAAGATCTTGTTCTCCATTTTTGTTTTCTTCATAGCAATAGTTGCTATCTTTTCTTCTTCATCGGAGGAAGATTCTTCATTTGAATCCCACTCATTTCCAAGGTGGGCATGTCGCGATTGCTTCTTCTTGTTGAAGTGTTTGTTTTCTTGAGACTTGCCCTCCTTCTTATTCTTGTTCTCTTCATGTGGAGAATCCACAATTAAATGGCCATATTCGCCACAATTGTAGCAAACCCTCTTTGATCTTGTCTTGGGCTTGTCTTTGCTCTTGCCTTCACGATGATAGCTCCCCCTCTTTCTTCTCCACATCCTCTTGAAGTTATTGATTAAGAGTGTCTCTTCATCATTGGTGTCGGGACTCTTTTCATCACTTTCTCCCTATTTTTTAGATCTTGAGGATGTTGCCTTGAATGAAACATCTCTTTCCTTGGAGGAGGAGAGCTTTTGAAGGTCGTTGTAGAACATAGCCTCTTGCTCCATCATCTCGTGGTTGATGATTCTCCCTAGCACTTCTTCAGCAGTCATCTTATGGAATCCCAGACTCTCACAAATTAGTGAGCAAAGAGTGACATTTCTAGGCATGAATGCCCGAATCATTCTCTTCACCACTTCGTGGTCCATCCACCGGGTGCTTCCATAAGATCAACTCTTGTTGATGAGAGTCTTGACGTGGTTGTACATGTCTTGGGGAGACTCACCATCCATGATAGTGAATCTCCCAAGTTCTCCTTCAATCATCTCGATCTTCGCCTCCCATATGACACAGTTGCCCTCATGTGCCGTCTTGAGCATGTCCCATATTTCCTTGGCCACCTCCAATCCTTCAATGCGGTTGAACTCCTCTCGAGTCAATGAGAAGGTAATTACTCTAACGGCTTAGCATTGCAATGGAGGAGGACGGCTTGTTCCGGAGTAATGTCTTCCTCATTCTTGGAAAGATGGACACCTGTCAAGACAATTTGCCACAAACTAGGGTTTAAGGAAATGAGATTCATCTTCATATTATGCTTCCACATACAATAGTCATTTCCATCAAATTGAGGAGGTTTGGCAATAGGGATAGATAAGTAGTGATTGCTTGCGGTTAATCGCTCATAGTTGTAAGGATACCGGGAGTAGTCTTGTGAACTACTCCTATTGTTGGTGTTGATTGGAGCGATTGGCTTGATCTCCTTCTTGGGGACGTTGATCTTCTCACGAAGTTGTGCCTTGAGTAGACGAACTTCCTCGTCGTCATTTGGATCATCTTGAAGAACATCGACATTCTTCGTCTTGTCGTCATCGATGATCACCGGAATCTCGTTGTCACCCCTTCCGTCCATTTCCTCTCCGAGTTGTTAGACTCTTGTTGGAGAGGCCTACTTTGATACCAATTGAAAGCTGCCTAGAGGGGGGTGAATAGGCAATAAGACCTGAAGTGTCTTAATCAAACTAGATTAAATAACTGAGGCCGTACTTGTCTGGACAGGGCCGGACTAGTCCGGTCAGCAAAGGGAGAAAACCTAAAAACTTGATTTCTACAAGTTATTTGCGGAATTTAAGTTCACTAAAGAAGTATGCAATGTATAGTAACCTAGTACAACTTAGATTGACAAGTTAAAGCAATTAGGTTACAAGATTTCAACAAAAATCAATATGAAGAACAATATGAACCCTAAAAGCAATTCTGGTGATTAACAAATGTAAAGGGACACGTGAGACAATATTTATCCCATGGTTTAGCTCCACGAAGAAGCCTACATCAACATCGAGAAGTCCACACAAGGACCGGGTCTCACTTGACCCTCTTCTCTCACCAAGCCACCACAATGGCCGGCTTGGTTTCCACTATATCAATGGGTAATCACCAAGTTTCTTGGGGCTTCTCACAAGTTGAGGCTCCCATGAATCAATACAGCAAGGAGCACTTGAATCTCAACTCACACAAGCCATAAAACACAACACAATGTGCAGAGATCAAATCGAGAGCCAAAGCGGGATGATCTTCCTTCACTCTCCTTCCCAAACCCTAATCTCTTCAAGATTTAGTCTTAGAGGGCTAGTAGGATGAGTAGAAGGCTTTGGATGGCTCTAGGTCAATTTTGGCGGCGCTAGGGTTCAAGTATTATCAAATAGGGGCCCGAGGTCCCCTTTTCATAGGGGTCCCGACAACTAACCGTTGCCACCAGGGCAAACCCGGACTAGTCCGGCCCTATTCTACAGACTAGTCTGACCTTATGGGACCACCAACAATTCCACTTCATTGTTCGACAAAACAGAAGACGTGTGCACCAACATTTGAATTTCAAACGGCCACAGACAACACGGACTAGTCCGACCAACAACGGGTTGGTCGGACATAATGGTTTAGTCCGTCCCAAAACGGACTAAACTTGGTAGGCCCGTACTAGTCGGGCCACCGGGGCAGACAAGTCCGGCCTTCTAGGGTTTGACCCGGTTTCTCACACTAAGTCTCAACTATACTAATCCGTGCAACAACGGACAAGTCCGAACTCTATGAGAATGCTTTGGTCCATCCCAAAACAGACTTCTCTAGGGGGTCCGGACTAGTTCGGCCTCTGTGGCGGACATGTCCGGCCTCCTAGGACATAGCTCCATATCTGCTCACCAAGGGAATAAAGGACGAGTCCGTAACCATACAAACAAGTCCAAAATCATCCAGAGACGTTTAGTCCGACCCATAACAGACTACTCTCGCTAACCGGACTAGTTCAGTTTCCTAGTGTTTTCTCTCATTTTGGCTTCTTACTTAGGTTTTTCTCTCAACCATCACTTTGGTCCCTCTAGAATGATCTCAATGCACATGATACAACCACCACACATGTTACGACTCGTCTAAACTCAACACCATAAAAACCCTAATTTATACGGTTGAGCCTTTGACGCCCGTTTCAACCTTTTCCTTTTTGAGTGATTTTGTCTCCTTTCATCTATCACATCTGTGCTTAAGATCAACTTAGCTCATTAGTCTCTTAATTGTCATAATCAATCATCCAAAACCCACGGGGATGCCTAGATGCACTTTCTCATGGGTTACGAGATGCAGGAGGGGGGTGAGTTATTAGGACGAGCCGATGGGCCTCGTGCGGCCATGTAGCCCCCAAGGACCGTCAGGCTAGTGATCGGATCCTCCTGCACTGCGGTGTTTTTAAGGCGGTTTGGGGTGCTCGCTTTCCCCTTTCATTGGGGACATCAAGGGGTCGGACATGGGTGCAATGCTACGCATGTGGAGCTTGGTGCTCCTATGTGTAGAACCGCTTTAGTTGTTCTATGTTCCATGCATTGGGGACGAGGTTGCAATCGATGTCCGCCAGGAGATAGGCGTCGGGTCGAAGGACACCCGTAACGATGTACGAACCCTCCCATGGGGAGGACAGCTTGTGCTTATCTTTGTTGGTCTGAATCCTTTGAAGGACCAGGTCACTGACATGGAAAGCTCGGGGCTGAATGCACCGCTCTTGGTAGAGCTGCAGCACCTGCTGGTACTTGGCTGGTCGCAGAAGCGCAATGTTGCGAGCTTCATTGAGCTGGTTGATGAAGTCCTATCGGGCCTGCTCAGATCGGACATCTTCATATGCCTTGGATCCAGTTGAACTGTACTCTAGCTGTAGGATTGACGAGCACGTGAGAAGCTGCCAAAGGTGGGATGGGGGTGAATGGTAGATTAAAAACTTTTGAGCGAAAGCTATGAAAACCCCTTGGCAGAAAATCAATCTATTAACAAACTGTGTGTGTAACCTATTTTCAAAGTATCCAACCGTGACAAAAACAAGCATAGATTGTATATAATCAAGTCACGTAATTAATGCAACAAGAGTCACGTGAAAACACTAAGTAAAACTTGAAATATGATCAAAAGACTAGACGAAGGTCAATCTGTTCTACCCGATTTAAAAAGTCATCAGCAACGGTGCAAAGAAACTTGCGTAGATGAAAAAACAAAAATACAATGACCATGATATTTCCACATATTATAGATAATCATGTTTTGAATACAACCCAAAAAGAATCGCGTCCATTGGATCTGTAAAACGTGAGTTATGATCGAAATACCAAAACAACATTAGTCTGTCTAAAAACTCGACGAGAAAAACTTGTCTGAAACAAGTTGGACAAACAAGGCACAAAAGCTCATCTAAACTAGGAATTTTATTCAAAGAAACACAAGAGGAACATCCCAAAGTCGTCTTCCACGAGCTCTGACCTCCCTTGCTTATATAACCAGCCATTAGGTCAACCCAATCCTAACTAGGACTCTAATCCTACTCAGTTTCAACCGAAACTTTCCATAACCGCTCAAGACTCTTCCATACGAAGATAGAAGCAATATCAAGACTTCCAAATTGTGAGGACTGGGGTCCACACTTTCCAGGAATCATATTGGGTGGTGTCGTGCGATGCGGCACCCGACAGCACACATGTAAAGGAACACGTATTACATAAATCATTTGCTGAAATTTACAAAGATGTTCAGTTTACAAATAATTTATATAAAAATAAACTACAGTGGAAGATAAGATTACAACTCTCGTAATCAAGTCTAATAAGCAAAAGAGAAGCCGTCCAGCCCACGGATGCTCCTCACTAGCCACGAAGATCAAACAGCAGCGGCAAGGTTCCCCATGAGTATACCGCTCGGAGAGTCCCGAGTCTCATCAGAGAACAATAATCATAAGCATAGAGGTTAGTACCTGCAAAACAACTAATATAGAAACCGTGAGCATGAAGGCTTAGAAAGGCTTAACCATATCATCTAAACATGAAACACTACATGAGGGTGAAGACATAAACATAGGATGGCATATTTGCATAACGGACTCGCCTAAATGTGGGTCCTTATTTTCAGATTTATTAGCAGGAGCTTAAACCTTGTGCGGGGCAACATCATAACTCCACAATCAAAAAGGAAATGCTTCATCACGATGCTGCACGCCCAAGGTGGAAAATAAATTTAGTGGGCACTATACTAATACATACAACATAGCAATACCGTCATAATATAATGTTCATAGCAGAAGCAATTAATTCTCATCTCAAGTGCAAGTATTAACTACGCACAACTCAGTGAACAAGTGGTACTCATATCCGCGAGGGATGGTGATTCGAATCAATGATACCCGGAATACACGACACGTACGCACATACCGGAAGTCACGTAGGTGCACTCCACGGATGTTGTACGAAGCCACCTTTCTCATGTTTTGTCCAAGTTGAATCGATTCAATCATCTAGGACAATATTCCCACTCATGGTGCACCTTTCCCGCAATGAAGATGTCGTGAGCGAGTTTCCATCTACTGTGGTGCGGCCGAAAGCCTGAGGCTATCAAAAAAGTCTTAACAAAGGCTTCCAAAGGTACATCTGTTTCTTGGACCCCATATATCCAGTATGACTCCAGTACAGTTCAAACTTGCTTAGCAGGGCAACATACGGATCGGTTCTTATCCGGCATAGGCAGGGCTACGCACCCAAGGCCATGTCTTGCTGCATCCTACGCTCCTGCCCGGTCTCATATTCAGATTACTACTCCATTTCTTTGAACCAATCCCATGTGAAAAAGTCCTAGCCATGCGAGTAGATTCCAACTACTCGATTTCTACTGAATCCTATACAACATTTAGCATAGCATAGTATACACGATGACTTAACAACTACCCAAATACTCCATGGGGTGATCTGGTCATGCAAGTGGATTTTTAATCACCTTAGCCCTAATGCACATAAGTCACCCTAGACATAGGTGATACAAATCAAAATTTTGTAATAGCACTTAAATGCAAACCGGGGCTTGCCTGACTGCAAGATGGTATCAAAGTTAATATTCAGAGGGATGACTTCAAGTAGCCCCGGGATCCTCTTGAGCTCGGCAACTAATTGACATGCAAAGAATTATGCAAGTTAATCAATACCGGTATTATGATATAGCTTAATGGAAAGACTGTTAAGTATATGAAATTAAGCCCCCTGGTTCTCGAAATTTTACAGAGGACACTAGGTACTATGAGTGAGGTACTGGCCAAAATTGGGATAAATTCTTGGAAGTCTTTGTTGTATAAAATTCAATGAATCTAAACACTTCCCAGAATTTTGAGGACAAAAATGTAGCTTTGACATGACCAAAGGTTGGTGTTCTGTTTAGAGGAGGTCAAGAGTGACTCAAAAAAGTTGGTTTCATAATTTTCTAAGCATTCTACTGTGATATATTGAATTTATAAGTTTGGACAATTTGCTGAAAAGTTTCTGGACATTTTGGAATTTTCAGGTACATAGAGACTGGAAACATGGCCATTCAAATCAACTCAAATGGACCTGAAACTTTTACTGGGACTCAAGGGTATTATGTGGAATGTTCTGGTAAAGTTTGGGAATTTTTTATTGAATTTAGAATCAGGAATTAAATCCAATAGAAGTTTGATTTATGGAATTATTGAGAATAATTTATGGATTTTCATACAGAACCAAGGGCACCACTTGAAAGTATAGATCATGCTGGTTCCAACAAATTTTTTTGGAATTTTTGGACAAGTATTCTAGGAGATATGGATTTTCAAAGTGGGAGCAAAATCTGGATTAAATCTAAATGGGAAAGTTTGAATAATCAAGGGGCCCCATGAGCTTAAAATCAACCAATAGGAAGCAAACCACATGGGGGCCACATAGTGTGCACTGTGGCTGCATTGGATATGTGGCCGCAACGGATCCAGAGCAACACGCTACAGAGGCTGACGACTGGGGCCCGCCCAGTTGTCTTCCTCCTCGCGCTCGACGGCGCAGGGAGCAGCGCTCGGCGGGGCCCGATGGCGGCAACACACAGCAGCTTGCCCTAGGGAATCTCAGCCTCCCGGACTCGCTGCCCCTACCTAAAATTGGATCTTGATGGTGACACTCCCGACGCCGATAGATGGCTGGAGAAGTGCACCCGACGGCGGCGGCGGCGGTTAGGGTTTCGGCAACGTCGGCGAGCTTCAAACAATGCTCCAGGCACTGGAAATTGACCGGGAAGCTTCCTGGAAGCCTAGGGAGGATGATTGGGGGACGCAAATAGATTGGAAAGGACAGTAATCCCAAGTGCGACGGTGAGGTCGTGTTTTCCGGCCGGCGGCTAGGAAATCTTGATTTCCCAAGCATCTATTCGATGAATCTCTTCGCTTTTTCTTTGAGAAGGTGCGTGGGAACATGAGGAACATAAAATCTCACGGCCATGAGGGATAATCAAATGTGGAAAACAAATTTGGGACGAGACCTACTTAGTTGATACACAAAGTTCATCGGGAAAATCACTAAAACTCGAGCTAGGAGGAATAGCAAGGGCTGAAACTTTATGACCAGATTCTAGGTACTATAGCACACCTTTTTCATTCAAGAACCGAGGTGAGATGATGCTTGCATCGCAGGGGCGTCGAGGGAGCAGAGGGCGGAAAGACAGGGGAGTTTGCCGGCGGCCCGAAAATCGTCAAGTCCTTCGATGGGGAGGCTCAAACCGTGAAAGAAAATGATCAAGGAGGTGCGCCAAAGGTTGAGGAGTAACCCAGTGCGAAGAAATTTGAGCCATACAGATGATCCTTGATGGATTTCGAGGGGGAGGGGAGGCACTCGCCGGGAAGCGAAGTTTTTGCCCCAGGGATGAAACAAAGGTGAAGTACTCGAGTTTTAGTGATAAGGAGGAGCCTTGGGTGGGCTGTATGCATCTGGAGGCGAAGCAGGGAGGCAAGCACCTCAGTGACAGTTGTATGCCGTGTGGTGTCACCTTGGGAAGAAAAGAACAGAGCCCCTTAGTATGACAGGTGGGTCCCACATCTACTCATCCTCATCCCCTCACTGGAAAGTCCAATTCACACCCCTGGTTTGTTCCTAAATTGCTAGATATTTTTGGGGATGCCAAATTAATTATGGAGAGTTTGATTCTGAATTCATATTATTGAATTGACAAAGTTTCATTTGAATTCAAACTTGAATTTGAATTTGAGTTGAATTCAATGTAGCCATTGAATTAAATAGCAAACTTGCTTCAAAAATTATGAAAGTTTACAGGGAGGCTATTTGGAATGTTTGGAAACTATGGTGATCTCAGATTTCCATTTTTGCATCATTTGAACCGGACCAAATTTTGATATTTTGAATTCCCTCCAATAGGGTTGAAATGAATTGATTTCTAAATTGCCATTTTGATTTCTCTATTCAAGCTTGATGTTATTTCTCCTAACCTACCTTTACACTCTGAAATTTTTGGGGCTTTTACATTCCTCCCCCCTTAAAAGAATCTTTTCCCGATATTACAATGAAGAGACAAAAGTAGGAGAGAATCTACCAGATATGATAAGATATGAAATCCGGATAGTTGGAGCGGAGATATTCTTCAGTTTCCTATGTCGCATCTTCAGCGGTATGGTTGCTCCATAACACTTTATAAAACCACAGTGTGCGGTTCCGCGTGGTTTGGGTCTTCTCATCGAGAATCTGAACCGGATGTTCGGAGTACGTCAAATCCGGTTGCAATTCGCCGATTTTGTCGGTGTGGACTGCAGCTGTGAACTTGAGACATTTCCGGAGCTGAGATACGTGGAAAATGTCGTGTATACCAGTGAGGGATGCCGGTAATTCCAATCAGTAAGCCACAGGTCCGCCCTTCTCTGTGATAGCAAACATGCCAATAAATTGGGGAGCGAGCTTCCCTTTTACTCCAAACCGATGAATTCCTTTTATCGGTGACACACGGAGGTATACGTGATCTCCGAAATCAAAGTGCAGTGGGCAATACTGCTTTTACGCATGATTCTTCTGTCGAAATTGGGTCGCTCTTAGATTTGTTTGTATGATCCGAACTTATTCCTCGGCTTTGTTGACTAGATCAATCCCGAACGTCACCCTCTCGCCAGACTCACACCAATTCAGTGGGGTGCGGCATTTCTGGCCGTAGAGAGCTTCGTATGGTGCCATCTTGATACTCGCTTGATAACTGTTGTTGTACGAGAATTCCACCAGCGGTAAATGATCATCCCAATTTTTACTGTGGTGGATGGCACATGCACGCAACATGTCTTCAAGGACTTGGTTCACCCTCTCGGTTTGTCCATCGGTCTGTGGGTGATATGCGGAGCTTCTAATCAGTTTAGTACCCAACAAGGCGTGTAGCTGCTCCCAGAAATGAGCAACGAAGAGCGAGCCCCGATCTGAAATAATCGTGCGAGGAATGCCGTGTAGACACACAATTCTTGATATGTACAACTCCGCATATTTCTTGGCATTGAATCTGACATTAACCGGGATGAAGTGTGCTGATTTGGTTAGTCGGTCCACTATCACCCAAATTGCATCATGCTTCCAGAATGTGAGTGGCAATCCGACTATGAAATCCATACTCACATCCTCCCATTTCCATGCCGGAATATTCAGTGGTTGCAGCTGTCCCGCTTTCATCATATGGTCGGCCTTCACTCGCCGACACATATCACACTCAGATACGTACTTCGCCGACATCATATGGTTGGTCCTCAAATCTTGATACATTTTATTGCTGCTCGGATGAATAGAAAATTTTGACATGTGAGCTTCATCCAATATTTTCTTTGGAGCTTAACATCCCGGGGGTACAACTATCCAGTCCTTGAACCATAATGTACCGTGATCATCTTTCCAGAAACATTTTACCTCCCCGCTGTCCACTCTTTCTCGTATGTGTGACATGCCCTTGTCCTTTTGGGCTTCAATAATTTCCTCTCGGATGGTGGGAATGAGAGCAAGATTATTGAGAGCCCCATATGGAATCACATATAGACTTGGTTCCTCATCTTCCATTTCAGCCATGGCGATTTTGTGGACATGAGCCTTCCGACTAAGCGCGTCAGCAACCACATTCGCTTTACCGGGGTCGTAGTGAATTTCAATTTCGTAATCTTTGATCTGCTCTAACAACCATTGTTGTCTCATATTCAGCTCCTTCTGCGTGAAGATATATTTCAAACTCTTGTGGTCGGTGTAGAGGTGTACAATATTTCCAAGCAAGTAATGCCTCCACATTTTTAATGCCAATACCATAGCAGCGAGCTCAAGGTCGTGAGTCAGATAGTGTTGCTCGTGGTTTCGGAGTTATCGAGATCCATACGCGACCACACGTCCTTCTTGCATAAGAACGCAGCCAAGTCCGATGTCGGATGCATCGCAATAAACGTCGAACGGTTTTGTCATGTCCGGCTGAGCAAGAACCGGGGCTGTTGTAAGGTGCTGCACTAATGTCTTGAACACTTCTTCACAAGCTGAACTGCAAATATATTTGGTGCCCTTTTTCAGCAGCTCTGTCATCGATTTAGCGGTTTTTGAGAAGCTCGGCATGAACCTCCGATAATATCCCGCAAAACCGAGGAAACTTCGGCCTTCATGTACGGACTTAGGAGATTGCCATTTCAATACTTGAACAATTTTACTTGGGTCCACAGAGATGCCCTCAGCTGAAATAATGTGTCCCAAGAATGGCACTTGGTAGATCCAAAATTCACACTTGCTCAATTTTGCATAGAGCTTATGGTCTCTCAACCGTTGCAGCACAATATCAGATGTTCAGCATGCTCTTCCCCTGACTTGGAATAGACCAATATTTCATCGATGAAGACCATGACGAACTTGTCCAACTCCGGCATAAATACCGAGTTCATGAGATACATAAAGTGAGCCGGAGCGTTGGTGAGACCAAAAGACATGACAAGATACTCGTATAATCCATATCGCGTTGAGAATGCCGTCTTCGGTATATCCTCCGGTCGGATTTTTATTTGATGATACCCGGACCAAAGATCCATCTTTGAGAAGACCCTCGCACCAACAAGTTGATCGAAAAGAATGTCGATGCGGGGCAGTGGGTACTTGTTCTTTATAGTCACGGCATTGAGCGGTCGATAATCCACGCATAACCGCAATGTTTCATCCTTCTTCTTAACGAACAGCACCGAGCAGCCAACAGGTGACGAGCTTGGGCGAATAAAACCCTTGTCCAACAGGTCTTTCAAATGCTCCTTTAATTCAGCTAGCTCATTAGGCGCCATTCGATACGGTCTTCGAGAGATCGGTGTGGTTCCCGGAATAAGTTCAATCTTGAACTCGACGTCACGTTCGGGCGGCATGCCCGGTAAGTCATCGGGAAACACATCAGGATACTCTCGGACCACCGGAATATCTTCAAGTTTAGTTTCTTCCGTGTTATTTACAGCTGCACTGTCCCGCTCCATGCTGTCCAAAACCAGTTCGTGCTGTCCGTGCATCAGAGAGTCAATTTGGACAGTTCGGGTACCGATATGAAGAATGGCACCGTGATGGTTCAATCATGACATCCCCAATATTACGTCTATCTTCTGTCCATCCAATATAATCAATGACGTTGGATATATCTTGCCTCCCAAATATAGAGCTGCTCGGGGAACAATCTGACTAGCAGAGATACTTCCACCCGGTGAACTTATAAGATAACTATTCTTGGGAGTATTGGTGGATAATTGGTGCTGATCTACACATGATTTACTGATAAAATTGTGGGTAGCACCGGAATCGAAGAGTATGAGGACGGGTATGTCTTTGATAGCAAACATGCCTGCTAGCACCGGTGCTCCCTCCGGAACACCCTTGATCGCTATATGTTGAACACTTTCGATTTGCAGTGCTGTCCTATCTGGTTGAATACGGGGCTGAATACACTGTTGTACTGGTACTTGCCTGCTGCTCAACATTTTCTCTGGGCAATCCTTGGTATAGTGCCCAACACGATCACATGTGAAACACTTATACCGATTCAACGTCCTGCTGACTTGAGGCCTGTATTGTCCTGCATCTCGCTGTGAGATAAGTGCCCCTGGAACAATTCGGGACTGTTCTTGCTGCTGATGTAATGCTGGTTGAAAGTCTGATACTTCAAATGGCTGACTCCGATACGAACTCGGTTGTGCAGCCGGCTGCCATATCTGACTCGACGGTGATCGGTATTACCAAACGGTACTTTTGAGGAACATTATGTGTGCCGTCCGGCATGGGAAGTCTCTTCTTTGACTCCTCAGCGATCTGCTCACGTGTGGCATCCTCTTGCGTAATCGTGGCATTAAGCATAGTGTTGAACGAGCCATGATTGAACAATGCAAGCTTGTCTTTCAACATGGGGCTTAGACCCCGATAGAAATACTCTCGCTTCTAATCCTCCGTACTCACATACTCTAATGCATATTGCGCTAGATTAACAAAGAATTTGGAGTATTCTTGAGCACTCCTTTCTCCTTGCTTCAAATCAAGAAATTCCTGAAGCTTCCTTCTCATATTGGCGGTAGGAATATGATAGGCGTGGAATGCCTTCTGGAACTCTATCCAAGTGACTTGTTGTCTGGCGGCCAACGAGGCGATGTGGTTTTCCCACCAGGCACCGGTGATGCCACGTAGTTGTTGTGCTGCATATAAAACCTTCATATGATCACTGCACTATAGCAGGCCGAACTTAGCTTCAATGGTGCGGAGCCAACGGACCGCATCTAGAGGTTCACCATCACCACTGAACACGGGGGGTGCAGTCGCCAAGAATTCCGGGTATGTTGCTTGCTGAGGTTGACGATTGCCTTCGGCTTGATGTCCTCCCTGATTGGACGTAATCTGCACGAGGGTTTGCAGCAGCTCGGTCCGCTCGTCGCGCGAACCCACCATGGCTGCGATATCATCCGCCACTGTAAGCGGAGATGGAGGTGGCTGTTGCCCCGGCTGTTCCGGCTCTCGGGAGTCATCCCCTCCCTGACTTGAACCACCGACCTTGTATGTTGTGCGAGTGCACAACATTCTGCAGCCACATTCATTAATCCAACATGAGAAGTGATATTGCAAGATCACACTAGGATGAAAATAATAGTGTGCGTATTGATAACCAAACTTGCATAACGGTAACATATATTGATAAAGTATAAACTTTATACACAATACATCATCCCTAGACCAATGTTACAATAGCGAGCTCCAAAATAATGAACTCCATGGGTTTAAGTTCATTGTGACTATTGTTGGCCGCGACGGGACGTTATGCGCTTTGTCGTGCGAATACACACTCTTATCTTCAATATGATACAAACGTGGTCATAAAAAGAAAAGAGGTTTGAGTGGGTCAAACAATTAATTCCACTGGTAAATGGTTGAGTATCGACACCTGGTCTGTTACGACACTTCTCGAAGTGAACTCGAGGACCAGATTCATAACAAGACCAAATTATGCCAAACCGATGAAGTTTCGGAAGAAACCTGACCATCTTGTACACAAACACAAATTTAACCCAGTAAATGGCAGAATGAGATCTTGACGTGAACTACAAAGATGAAGTACACTTCAGTAACTTTCCAAAAAGTATTGGTTTGACTCCATATCATTTCTGGTTGGGGATATATGTCATTTTAAACCTGACAGATTTTCTGGAAATTTTTACAGCATCTCCTTTGTTTATACTGATTTTGGGCCACAATTTCCAGATATAAAACAGCATAATTTACAAAATCCACAATATACAAATTTGTAATACATATTACAAGGATTCCAGAAATGTTTTGTACGATCCTGTTCAGTTTAGAGGAAGATATGCTCAAAACAGTAAGGAGTCCAGAGAGGGTTCCAGTTTCTGTCCAGTTTGGCAGATTTTGGAACCTTGAAATTTTGAATAGGATAGAGGGGAATTCATCTCTGGAGTTGAACATAAAAGTTTTCAAGGACTTCCCAAAATTTTCATCCATGTAAGATAAACAATCATTGGAGTTTTCTACTGGTAGATATGGTTTCTCAAAGTCAGGTCTTTTCTGGCTGAAAATAGAACACTCTGTTTTTGAATCTGTGACTTCAAAACCTACTCCGATTTTGAAAACTTAGTTCAAAATCAGAGCTCGATAGCGAATATAAATATTATTACATCTTCTCAGTTCCATTTTACAGCAAAGTGGTTAATGCAACAATGGAATACATGTCAGTACTATGTGCCTCACAAAAGTGAAAATTCTAAGCCGGTATTCCGGCATACGTCTCAACGGTGGTGGCCTTAATGATGCTCACTCGCAAATGATTTCTAAGCACAATACGATCATGTGGTCAGTGCTGCATAAGACAAACAATTTACAGAACATTCATTATGATGCCGTACGGCACAGCCTGCACGGGCAAACATTTCACAATAATATATATGAAAGTAAAAAAAATTCGTCCCGTATCATTTCATACGGGCCGCCCCGAGCTAAGCCACGTCTCGAGGTAGATGACCGGGTTTACTACCACCCGACGGGGTCCCACGTCTTTGCATAGTGCTGCACCAGTAGGGGGCGCATCGGGTTATGTCCCACCCGACGGGGGCTCCCTTTAATTTTGAAGCACGTTGGGGTACTTTGTGTCATATGTTCTCAAAAACATGGAGAGTTTCAGAGACTCATATTTACATTTCCTTGCCAAGCCATGGAAACGATCACATGCTACCTCTCGCATGGTGAGCTTACCACAATTGATACGCTTGTGGTGGCGTACCTTACCTTTTACCTGACGTGGAGCGTCGTTACAGAATATAATAACACATAAGTTAGCTTTGCCACCTTAATAACTAATGCTAATATCGTCCTTATGTGGGCCTAGTACCGTATCCTCACCGTATCCTATGTTTTTCTTGTAATACGATCCTTATTTAGTGTGCTATTCCCAATGCGGCTCTGATACCAGGCTGTGAGGACCGGGGTCCACACATTCCTATAATCGCATTGGGTGGTGCCGTGCGATGCGGCACCCAACAACACACATGTAAAGGAACACGTATTACATAAATCATTTGCTGAAATTTACAAAGATGTTCAGTTTACAAATAGTTTATATAAAAATAGATTACAATGGAAGATAAGATTACAACTCTCGTACTCAAGTCTAATAAGCAAAAGAGAAGCCGTCCAACCCACGGATGCTCCTCACTAGCCACGAAGATCAAACAGCAGCGGCAAGGTTCCCCATGAGTATACCGCTCGAAGAGTCCTGAGTCTCATCGGAGAACAATAATCATTAGCATAGAGGTTAGTACCTGCAAAACAACTAAAAGAAACTGTGAGCACGAAGGCTCAGCAAGACTTAACCGTCTCACCAAAACATGAAACTTTACATGAGGGTGAAGACATAAACATAGGATGGCAGATTTGCATAACGGACTCGCCTAAATGTGGGTCCTTATTTTCAGATTTATTAGCAGCAGCTTAAACCTTGTGCGGGGCAACATCTTAACTCCACAATCAAATAAGAAATGCTTCATCACGATGTTGCATGCCCAAGGTGGAAAATAAATTTAGTGAGCAATCATCCAACTACTCGACTTCTACCATCATAATATAATGCTAAACTCCACTATACTAATAGATACAAAATAGCAATACTATCATAATATAATGTTCATAACAGAAGCAATTAATTCTCATCTCAAGTGCAAGTGTTAACTACGCCAAAGCTTAGTGAACAAGTGGTACTCATATCCGGGAGGGTCGGTGATTCAAATCAATGATATCCGGAATACACGACACGTACACCCGTACTGGAAGTCACATAGGTGCACTCCACGGACGTTGTACGCAACCACCTTTCTCAAGTTCCGCCCAAGTTGAATCGATTTAATCGTTTAGGACAATATTCCCACTCACGATGCACCTTTCCGCTGTGAAGATGTCGTGAGCGAGTTTTCGTCTATTGTGCTCCGGCCGAAAGCCTGAGGCGATCGAAAGAGTCTCAACAAAGGCTTACTAAGGTACATCGGTTTCCTGGACCTCATATATCCAGTATGACTCCAGCACAGCTTTGTCGGTACCCTGCGTACCGGATACCCTTTGGGACTTCAAAGAGCTCAAAGGAACTTCACCTGTCTGAGTTAAAGACCTCCAAAGGCCCCACGTGTCATACGGAACCGGACCTGCCTCCCTTCTGTTGTTAGTCCCAGTGTCGCCATGTGTATCCTACAACCAGAGCTACATTCCATACATGGGAAAGCTCTGGTCTAGATACCTGTGTGGCACCCCCAGACCTAACCCCCGACAGAGGGAAGCTCCGGTACTGACACGTGTACAACAGCACCGGACATACTTGTCCAAGACTATTAGCTCCGGAGCTGCCCTGCGTCCAGCCGCCGGACCTTCAACTTCAACAAGCAGACTGATGGACCTCCAACGGCTCGGACCTTCAAGGAACAATTAAATACTTCAAGACTCAATTAAGTGTCATTAATACTATCTTAATGACACACGATCGAATGACCCTTAATACCAGTAGCGCCACCATTAAAGGACGTTACTGCGCTATTAAGAGTAATTAAGTACATTAACTGTGTATTAGACATCAGTAACCGCCAGGGCCACATGTCGGGCTAGGCTGATGATGTAATGGTCAGGCTTTGTACTATAAAAGGACTGGTCGAGCGATACATAGGGGGACTTACACAGACGCTAGACACGCCCACAAGCGCTCAGACGCTCAATACAACAACAACACACACCCATGGAGTAGGGTATTACGCTCAAGCGGCCCGAACCACGTAAATCCTCGTGTCTACTCATCATCCTGTTTTGAATCTCTGTGCACCCACAACCGAACTACAAACTCCGCAGGCTGCCAACGGTAGTACCGGGATAATTGCCGGAATCACACTCCGACAGTTGGCGCGCCAGGTAGGGGTCGAACCTACGGCCTTCTGCTTAGAAAACAGAAGCTGGCGGTTCTGATGGCCCTGTTACCATGGCGTCCATCAAGGGTCATAGGTGCTGCAGGAAGCTCTGAGCAACCCAGCACACAAGACTCAAATGCTCAAGTTAGCTCTGATGCATGGATATCAGAGGTCCGGAGCTACTTGAAAGACAATTTCCTACCTGAAGATAATGTATCCGCTGACCGGATAGTTAGATTGGCTAAAATATACACACTGGTAGAAGGGGATCTCAACTGGCTTGGTGCCAACGGCGTCCTAATGTGGTGCATTACAAGGGAAGAAGGTCGCGAGCTCCTTGTGGAAATCCATTGAGGCGAGTGTGGGAACCACGCGTCTTCCCGCATGTTGGTCGGTAAAGCCTCCCGGCATGGTTTTTACTGGCCTACAGCACCCCAGGATGCAACCGAGCTAGTGAAGAAATGCGAAGCATGCCAGTTCCATGCAAAGCAAAATCACACACCAGCTCAACCCCTACAAATGATACCTCATACATGGCCATTCACTGTGTGGGGGATGGATATCTTGGGACCTTTCCCAAGAGCCGTCGGAGGTTATGAGTTCCTGTATGTCGCCATTGCCAAGTTCACCAAGTGGTCGGAAGCAACTCCAGTTGTGAACAAGCAATCAGCTATCAACTTCGTGCAGTCCAAAGTATGCAGATTTGGAGTCCCAAACAAGATCATAACTGACAACGAGACCCAATTCACAAGTCTGCATTCTAAGGATATTGCAGTGACCTTGGCATTCCAGTCAGCTACGCTTCTGTAGCTCACCCAGCAAGCAATGGCCAAGCCGAGAGAGCAAATGCAGAAATCCTAAAAGGACTCAAGACGCGCACATATGAGCGCCTGAAAAAACATGGAGCCAACTGGATTGAAGAGCTTCCGCCCACACTATGGGCCAACAGGACAACTCCAAACCGGTCAACTGGAGAGACACCCTTCTTCCTGGTGTACGAAGCTGAAGCAGTCCTTCCTCCAGAAATCACCTTGGGTCGCTCCAGGTCCGGACCTTCGACGATGCCATGCAGGACCAGCTCCGACGTGAAGACCTTGACCTCGTTGAAGAGGGAAGGTGCCGAGTAGCTATTCGGAATGTCCGATACCGCCAAGCTCTTCCGTGCTATCACCAAAGGCATGTTCACAACCGACAGCTCGAGGAAGGTGATCTAGTGCTACAGAGAATACAAACTCGAGAAGGGTTAAACAAACTTTCCCCCAGCTGGGAAGGGTCCTTTAGAGTGATCAAAGTATCCCGTCCCAGATGCGTTCGCTTGGCAACCGAGGATGGGACACCGCTCCCTAATCCTTGGAACATTGAGCACCTCCGTAAGTTCAACACTTAACATCACGGAGGTGAGTCTGTAATTACATGTGATGTATGTTATAGCGTCATTGTACAGAGTCGGGTAGCTCCTCCGGGAGAACAGCCGGATCTTTCTCGGAAGGTCCGCAAAGTTCAGGCAACACTTGTCATAGTCTCAGAACTAAAAGTGTAGCTAGTTACCTTGGATCAAACGAGAAACCAAACACACTTAGCTTGGTTCTATACCCTAAGAGTCTACTTGTTTCCCCTGTACCCCGGACCTATAATGAAAGACATCATTGTGTGAAACGGACTCCACGTGCATTTATTTTGTACAGGCTCAATATTTTCTATTTTCTCTTTCTTGTCTATAACAAAGTTGTGCAATTCTCCAGAAAATTTAGCTCGAACAATTCATGTATAATCCAAGTTGCATTGTTAATTCTTTCGGGTCTTAACATTTTTTAATGGCCCACTCACCTGAATGCCGCCAAGCCAATCTTGGTCCGGAGTGTGCTATCGACTTAGCCGGGTTCTGCACCCTAAGTACGCCACTCTACCTACACCCCGGCAGGCCGAAGTAAGGCGAGTATAGAAAATGATAGGACCTGGAGAAAACAAGCCAATGCACTTGATTTTATAAAGAATTTCTATCGACCTAAAAGTTTTTTTTGGGAATAGTAAGCCACAATCGAGTTATAGATAAGAAATGGATTTTACTGTTTTTCTTGACTTCAGTGTGTAGGAAAAATAAAGATCTCATGATGATGGTGGATGAAGCCGGAGCTATCAAAGCTCCAACACCCACTAAGGTGGTCCGCTATCGATGTTTCAAACATTGATAGTAGGCATCGCCGGAGCTACCAAGTTCTGGCAAATCCAGTGGGCCAGCCGTCAACGTGAAGAAAATATGGTGGGAAGACTCCCCAGTGGGGTCTGCTGTTGACGTACTGCGTGTTGACAGCGGTCGCTGTCAGAGCTACCAAGCTCCGACAACCCCAGAGGACTAACTGTTGATGCTTTACGTGTTGACAAGGGTCAATGCCGGAGCTACTAAGCTCCGACAACCTCAGGGGGCTCCTACTATCGACGACTTCGGACCTACAAACTACAAGTTCGAATCACGCAAGTCTTCAACAAAATGCTACATCCTCTTGGTACATGTTCACAATCAAATTGTGTACATCTACCAGGGGGGCAAGTGGGACAAAGGTGTTGAAGACAAACAATGAAATTCATAAAATTCTTGGATTTCATTAATCTAGAGACAGGAGATTACAAAATTGAGGAAAGGAATAGAAGATACAAGTGGGAGATACAAAGAGAAAGTCCTAAATCCTATGGAAGAATGAGGCGACCTTCTGGGCAACCTCCGACATGCTATCCTTGGCGGCATCTCCCTCTCTGTCGATGGGACCTTCAAGCACCAGGTCTAGTGGGAAATGAGGATCTCGACTTGTGTAGCACGTCAGCATGTACTCTGCGATGTTCTTCGCCAGGGATTGTCCTTCAATTTCCAACTGGTCCACGATGACATCGCCCATCTTGTTGAGTTTGCTGCCCGCCGAGCTCAACGCCAGGTCCTTCTCCGGCTCCTGGTCGTCCGGACGCACGGGACTAAAACCCAGCAGCTTCAGCGCGTCATTGGCTTTGCCCAAGAAGTCCCAAACTTGTTGGGACTCTGCAGCCCTTGAGCCTCGCACCTCTTCCAAGGACCTCTTGGTCGCCGCAAGCTCTGAATCCTTCCGGGCAAGGCGCTCGACCTCTTTGGCATTCTGCTGAATCTTTTCAGCAACTTGCCTTTCGAGTTTACCAAGCTCCTCTTCCCAGAGGTGGATCTTGTTCTGGCGGTTGACCAGGTCTTTCTCCTAGCCCCAAACTTTCTCCTCCCTGGCAGCAATTTCATTCTCCCTCTTGGTGAGGTCTTGACCCTGCTGCCAGGCTTTCTTCTCCTCTTTCTCGCAGCGCTCCTCCAGCTTCTTGGTGTGCTCCGCGAGGCTCTTGTCACCCAGAGTCAACCTCTGAGTAAGCTCCTCCTACCTCTTCACGAGGTCACCCCGCAGCTCCAGGAGTTTTTGCTCTTCATCTTCGAGCTTTTCCTCCCACTCCTCAAGAGCCTCCCGAAGCTTGACGAGGCTGTCGTGGATGGCGCTGAGCTTCTCTTGGGGGTCATTCGCTGCTTCATTAGCAGCCACGACCTGTTCGTGGATGGCTCGAGACTTGTTGTCGAGGGATTGCACCATGCTTTCCCTCTCATCTAGCAGCTGACCCCAGTACTCCAACCGGACTTTCTCCCTTTTCACCCACTCGTTGTCGTCGGCCAGCCTCGTCGGCGCCAGCTTGGCCTCAAATTGGAGCTGGTTGCGCTACCTACTAAGGGTTTGGCGCTCCTCCTCGAGGGCCTTGCTGTCATGGTAAAAGGCCAGTTGGACCAGATGAAGGCTGGAGCAGGCGTTGTCAATAGACAGCGACAAAGTGATTGGCTCCAGACCTACCGGGGTCTTCTCCGCTGGCTCCAGCGGGTTCTCCGTAACAAAAATCAGGTCCCACTCTACAAGAGCGGTCCCCTGAGCTTCCACGGCACTAGGGCCGCCCTCCGGGATAGCCTCGGTCACTTCTGAGGAAGGTCCTACAGCGGAAGTTTCTACCCCCAGAGTCGGCTCCGAAGGTCCCGCCGCCAAGTCATCAGCAAGTGGTCCCTTAGGCGGGGGACCGGCAGCTTCGTCTTGGCACCCTAGCTCAGGCGCGGGCACCTCCGGAACGACCACCTCCGGGGCAGGCGTTGAAGATTCAGCCGGAGCTGAGGCCACATCCGGCTCCAGTGCTGGTGCCTCATCCGTCGCCGGTTCAGGGGCCGGCACCTCCGCGACAACTGGCTCAGATGCTGGAACTTCATCAACCACCGGCTCCACCACTGGGGCTTTAACAACATCTGGCTCTAGGGCCGGAACTACAGCTACCTCCGGCTCTGGGGCCGGAACGTCCGTCATCACAACATCCAAAACTGGAGCTTCAACCTCCGGAGCTGGTGCTGCTGGTACATCTTCATTCCCATGGTTTGGCACTACCACGGGAGCTTCAGGGGATGACTCGAGGTCAAGGACCACGATAGCTGGCGCCGGAGCTGCCGCGGCCTCAGCCACATCTTGGGGCGGCGCTGGGATTGGAGTCGGAGCCTCCACCTGCACAACATCAACCACTGTTGCAGGAAACGGAGCTTCAGCCCCTTTCTTGGGTACCCTGTGGATGAAGGACGAAGAAACTCAAAATATGGTTACAACAAAAACAATCAACTGAGGTCAAAAATCAAATTTACCTTGGAAGGCTTCCGCTCCAGCTAGCGCGGAACCTCTTCACCGGACGCTTAGGACTGGACCCTGTCGCCACTGGCATAGTAGCTCCGGAAGGCTCCCCGAAGCTTACTGCTGCCGTCAGCGACGTCTTGGTCAAGGCCCCACTCGACTGAGAAGGACCCTCAAACCTAGAGCCCTTAACAGGCCTTGGTACTAGAGTCACATGGCCGGAGCTGGCATCCTGAGGAGACAACGATGCTGGAGTAGTTGTCGCCATTGAAGACCTCCCCCGCCGGGGAGAAGCATCTGTCATGGAAGGAGTAGGTCTGACGGACCTCCCGTCAGAGTGCTTCAACTTCCTCTTGCGGCTCGAGGGCTCGGCCAACTCCTTGCCCTTGCCTATGACTTCAGCTCTTGGCTTTGGGGCGGGAGCGGAGCCACCTTCTGAAGCTTCGGGGATCGCCACCCCGGAGGTTGATCGCCTCTCCATCAGGCCCAAGTCGTCCAACAACAGCATCTTCCTCCGGAGCTCTCTGCACTCCTCTAGTATCATATTCAGAGGAAGGAAGGCCGTCGATGGAGACACGTCGCCAGGGCCGATGTTCCCAGGCTGGAACTTCTTGAGATGGGTCTTCAAGGCTTCACCGTTCAAGTTGGTGCCCAAAACAACCTCAATGCGGTTGGTATCCATCTTGCTGTTGAAGGCCTAGGCAGGTCGCCCCCTAGCCCTCAGCGGGGCCCACCTGTTCATCAAGAAGTTGCTGAAGACCATCAGGGGGGTCACCCCACCTTCGACACACTCTTGGATTCTGTCTCGAATGGGCCTGTACTCCCTCGACAGCTCTGGCATGTCACTCCAAGTGTCGGCGTCGACGCGGGGGAGGCCTTCAGGCAGTTCTAGCCTCTCGTGTCCCTCGACGATGATAACCACCCATTCATCCTTCCAGTCGTCACACTTGCCGGAAGGAAAGGACCTCAAGTACTTGAGGGGGGAGTTTTTCCGCTTCACGAAGTAGTAGAAGCCGATGAACTCATCACTCTTCCCGGTGGGGTGGACAGTGAAGAAAGTCTGGAACAACTCCATGCAAGGGGGAACACCCACCCACATCTCGCAAAAGTGGACGATAGTCGCCACCAGCAAGATTGAGTGGGGGCCAAGATGGTGGAGCTGCAGACCATAGAAATCTAGCAGCATCAGAAAGAAAGTGGAGAAAGGCGGGATCAAACCCACTATGGCGTACCCAAGGAAGTACACTATGTCTCCGGCTCGCTCCTTCTCAAAGGGAAGCTTGCCGCAGGGAATGTCTGTAGGATCGAAGAGCACATGAAAAGCTACCAGGGGGGTGAATGGTAGATTTAAAAATCTTATGCAGTGGAAACAATTAAATCCCAACCCCTTCGACAGAAAAACGATATGTTAAAGGAATCGTGTGTGAGACTAATCTAAACATGTTTCACCGTGAAAAAAGTGATAGATATAAGATATAAACAAGTCACGAAGACAACACAAGAAGAATCACTCAAATCCGTCGAGAGAAACTCAAGTTATGATCGAAAGATCAAACAAAGGTCATTCTGTCCTACCCGAGAAAAACAGTTCTGGAACGCTGCAAAGAAACTCGTGTAGATCAGAAACCACAAATCCAATGATCGTGAAATTTTGACAGATGATAAATAATCAAGTTATGAAGACAACCCAAAAATAATCACGTCAATTGGTTTTGTAAAACTCCAGTTATGATAAAACCACTGACGAAAGGTAGTGCTGTCCAGAAACTCGATGAGTAAAACTTGTCTGGAACAAGTCGGACGAACAAGGCACAAAAGTTCCTTTTAACCTCGAATTTTATTCAATAAAACACAAGAGGAACAGCCCCAAAGTCGTGCACCACGAGCTTTGGCCTTCCTTGCTTATATGACCAGCCCTTAGGCCAACCCAATCTCAACTAGGACTCTAATCCTATTCAGATCACGAACCGAAACTTTCCATAACTGCTTAGTACTCTTCTATACGCAGATAGAAGCAATATTAAGACTTACAAACACCTTAGGAACGTATTCAACATTCCTAAAACAACTCAAATTCGTGACCCACACGAAATCCTAACATAACCAACTCGATACTTTCCATACCGAGCCATAACCGACTCCGCCGCAGCCAAAGTCATCAACCGATACGATCCGATCCTTCCAACCAGATCTTCCCATCCATAAACCATCTTCGGAACCATGTTGCCACATCATGCACCACATGCATACGTGCAAACACCTTCCTTCGATGTCCAGTAACCTTCATATGCACTGCCCTTGATTCAATCATCCTGCGCGACCTCCTGACCCGCTCAACTACAATTCCTCGTGAATTTGGTTGTTGGAAACTCATCTCCTCTTTGAGACTAGTCCAAAGGATCTTGTCACCAGCCATGACTTGAACTCAAGCAACACCTGCACATGAACAAACAACCAATCCGTATGAGCCCAAGTCCGCGACTTGACTCAAGTCAGTTCCGAACACAACACCTTACGTGAGCACCTCACATAAGCATGTTGCAAAGCATATCAAAACGATATCAGCCATATCAACCAAAACGCACCAAAAACTTAGAAAATGAATACTAAGCAATCTTTCCAACAATGTAAAGCAAGTTTGAAACTTTGCAAATGAAAAGTAGAAACACTGCAGTCAAGCTCCGAACCAAGCCAAAGCTAACCGGAGCTTGAGCCGGAGCTTACAAAAGCTAGTACAACCTAGCGTTGGAGCTTACCAAAGCTAGTTGGACCTAGCCCCGGAGCTAACCAAAACTAGTTGGAACTAATCATCCCAAAAGTCAAAGCTAGAAGAACATGCCGGAGCTAACCAACATAAGTCGGACCTGGCAAAACATATCGGAGCTTAACAGAGACATGCCAGAGCTATCAAAGACATGCCGGAGCTAAAGAAAAAGCTCACCAGAGCTACCCAAAAACATGTCGGACCTAGACAAAGAATGTCGGACCTATTGTCAGACCTTGCAGAAGCTCGGAGCTAGAGTCGGACCTTGCTAAAAGGATGTTATGGCAGCATTCAAAACTTTTATTATCAAAGCCAATGTATTCAGCACACATAGGTCTCACAATCTCGTAGTCGAAGGAGTCACTGGACCAACCCATGTAGGTCCGGACCCTAGACAACTCCTTCTTGCTCCCAATGCGGCTCCTGGGGAGTCCCAACTTCATTGCAGCACAACGGGGCGAGAGATGAAAAGCAAGAGAAAGTTTGAAGGATTCGAGCGCAAGTTCAAATGAAGGCGTAAAGAATCCCCAAACGGTGCGCACTTTCCTTCTTAAGTAAGCCCCTGCAACGCTTCGATGGAAACCGCAGAGGGGCCAATGATACAGTTCAAAAACTTCACCCTGCCCATGACAAGGGGGCCCGAGGTCACCTTGACGATCAAGTCGAGGTCCTTACCCAGGCGAACAGTTGTCATCATGAGAGGCAGGAAACCCAAAGGCGGCAGCCTGACAGGGCGCGTGGAACCGATACGGTTTTTGTATTGGGAACCGGCGACCTTCAATAGCGTGAGATCCGCACGCGCAGATGTCACCTGCCGCATCCTGGATTTGCCACGCGGCGATGGTTTAACTGCGAACCACCACGCCATTGGCACATCCAAAGACACTTGAAGACACAGCACAAAAATCAAAAGATGGACCCACCTTTGGCAGAATGACTTCATCCAAAAGGTCTCTCCCAGAGGTGGGCCCAGGGGGCCACAGTCGGTACCCTGTGTACCGGATACCCTTTGGGACTGCAAAGAGCTCAAAGGAACTTCACTTGTCTGAGTTGAAGACCTCCGAAGGCCCCACGTGCCATACGGAACCAGACCTGCCTCCCTTCTATGGTTAGTCCCAGTGCCGCCACGTGTATCCTACAACCGGAGCTACATTCCATACATAAGAAACCTCCGGTCTAGATACCTGTGTGGCACCCCCAGACCTAACCCCCGACAGAGGGAAGCTCCGGTACCGACACGTGTACAACAGCACCGGACCTACCCATCCAAGACTGTTAGCTCCGGAGCTGCCACGCATCCAGCCGCCAGACCTTCAACTTCAACCTAGCGCCGGAGCTTACCAAAGCTAGTCGGACCTAGCGCCGGAGCTAACCAAAACTAGTCGGAACTAGTCATCCCAAAAGTCGGAGCTAGAAAAACATGCCAGAGCTAACCGACATAAGTCGGACCTAGCAAAACATATCGGAGCTTAACAGAGACATGACGGAGCTATCAAAGACATGCTGGAGCTAAAGACAAAGCTCACCGGAGCTACCCAAAAACATGTCGGACCTAGACAAAGAAAGTTGGACCTATTGTCGAACCTTGCAGAAGCTCGAAGCTAGAGTCGGACCTTGCTAAAAGGATGTTATGGCAGCATTCAAAACTTTTATCATCAAAGCCAATGTATTCACTACAAGCTAATGTATTCTGTAAGACCTATGTGTGTTGAATACATTGTCTTGTAGTGAATACACTTGGCTTTGATGATAAAAGTTTTGAATATCACCAAAACACCTTTTTATCAAGGTCCAACTCTAGCTCTGAGCTACAGCAAGGTCCAACGGTAGGTCCGGCTTGTTTTGGGTAGCTCCGGCTATGTTCGAAGCTAGGTCCGATTTCTTGGTAAAGTCCGACTAGCTTTGGTTAGCTCCAGTGAGCTTTATCTTTAGCTCCGGCATGTCTTTGATAGCTCCGACATATATTTGATAGCCCCAGAATGCTTTTGCTAAGCTCCGACGTACTTTGTCTAGCTCCGGTTTTGGGTTGACTAGTTTTGACTAGTTTTTGGTAAGCTCCGGTACTAGGATCTACTAGTTTTGGTAAGCTCCGGCAGGTGCTTCATTGTACTAGTTTTGTTAGCTCCGGCTCAAGGTCCGGGTTGCTCTGGCAAGGTCCGGAACTTGACCGTAGTGCTTCTGCTTTTCATTTGCAATGTTTCGTACTTGCTTTACATTGTTGGAAAGATTGCTTGATATTCTTTTACTAAGTTTTGGTGCGTTTTGGATGATATGGCTGATATCGTTTTGCTATGCTTTGCAACATGCTTATGTGAGGCTCTCACGTAAGGTGTTGTGTTCGGAACTAACTTGAGTCAAGTCAAGGACTTGGGCTCGTATGGATTGGTTGTTTATTCATGTGCAGGTGTTGCTTGAGTTCAAGACATGGCTGGTGACGGGATAAATTGGACTAATCTTAGGGAGGAGATGAGGTTCCAACAGCCAAATTTAGGAGGAATTGTGGTTGAGCTGATCAGGAGGTTGCGCAACATGATTGAATCAAGAACAATGCATATGAAGGTATCATGGACGTCATTGGAAGATGTTTGCACGTGTGCAAGGAGTGCATGGACGTGGCTACATGGTTACGAGACGTGATGAAAAGAGGTGGACGTAAAGAGTTGGTCAGAAAGGTCCAACCGACTAGGTTATGGACTCAAGCTGCGGCTGAGTCGGGTTTGACTCAAATATGGAAAGATTTGAGTTGGTTATGATAGGATTTCGTGTGGATCACGAATTTGAGTTTTTATGAGTGTGGGATACGTTCCTAAGGTGTTTGGAAGTCTTAAGATTGCTTCGATCTGCGTATAGAAGAATCTTGAGCAGTTATGGAAAGTTACGATTCGTGATCTGAGTAGGATTGGAGTCCTAGTTGATATTGGGTTGGCCTAAGGGCTGTTTATATAAGCAAGGGAGCCCAGAGCTCGTGGGGCACGACTTTGGGGCTGTTCCTCTTATGTTCTATTGAATAAAATTCGTAGTTTGAAGGAACTTTTGTGCCTTGTTCGTCCGACTTGTTCCAGACAAGTTTTACTCATCGAGTTTCTGGACAGCACTACCTTTCATCGGTGGTTTTATCATAACTCGAGTTTTACAGATCCAATTGATGTGATTCTTTTTGTTTTGTCTTCACAACTTGATTATCTATCATATTTCAAAATTTCACGGTCATTGGATTTGTGGTTTCTGATCCACAAGAGTTTCTTTGCAGCATTCCAGAACTGTTTTTTCTCGGGTAGGGCAGATTGACCTTGTTTGATCTTTCGATCATAGCTTGAGTTTTTCTCGACGGATTTGAGTGATTCCTTTTGTGTTGTCTTCGTGACTTGATTCTCTCTGATATCCATCACTTTGTCACGGTGAAACACATTTAGATTAGTCTCACACACGATTTCTTTAAGAGATCGTTTTTCTACCGAAGGGGTTGGAGTTTAATTGTTTCCGCTGCGTAAGATTTTTAAATCTGCCATTCACCCCCCCTGGTAGCTTTTCACGTGCTCTTCAATCCTACAATTGGTATCAGAGCCACGGTGCTCTAATCTTTGAGATTTGCACGTGTTTTTGGCTAATCATCATGGAGAAGTACTCCGCCAAACCTTGTGTGTTTGCTGGTATTGATTTCCAGGTTTGGAAGGAACGCATGGAGGCTTTCATGCATGCACAAGGCTTTGCAATATGGGAGAAGGTATACAAGCCTTACGAAGTGCCATCAAACGATCAAGTTACAGCTACAAATCTGAGAGATGTCGACAACAACAGCAAGGCTCGGAACTTGATCATACAAGGATTAACTCAAAGCGACTTCGACCGTGTTGCACACCTCCGATCTGCATATGATGTGTGGAAAGCACTTTGTGACTACCACGAAGGATCCAACACGATCAAAGAGGTAAGGCAAGACATGTTCAAAAAGGAATACATGCGCTTTGAGATGCAACCCGGTGAGTCTATTGATGACCTTTTTGCTTGCTTTAATAAAATTCTCAACAACTTGCGTTGTGTCAATGTTAATTTTTCAGATGCTGAAAATGCTAGGCAATTGCTAAGTGCATTAGATATGTCAATTTGGGAGATGAAAGTCACATCTATTCGTGAATCTACTGTCATGAGTTCTCTTACATTAGATGTACTCTATTCTAAACTAAAAACTCATGAAATTGACATCCTAACACGTAAGAACCCAAATAAGTCTATTGCATTTGTTTCACAATGTGATATGTCTAGCTCTGGCCAATCATCATCTTGCAATACTCTTGCTTTGTTGTCCTCACTAACCCTGGAGTAGATCGAAGAATTTCCAAAAGAGGAGTTGGCACTCATCTCTACTAGATTCTCAAAAGCATTGCAAAATGTGAGAACTAGAAGGAGAGGAAGCTCCGGACCTCAACGCTGTTTTGAATGTGGTAAAACAGGACACTTTCGTACAGAATGCCCTAACCTTTCAGGTCCGACCACCCGGGAAGAAAAACAAAGCAAGGTCCGGACCTCCTCTGGAAATTCCAACAAGAACAAGAAAGGTACCATAGGACGCAAGATGATCAACAGTTTCATCACCGCGCTTCAAGAGTTCAGTTCAAGTGACGTGGACATTGGAAGTGATGAAGATGAAGATGATTTGGCAAACTTGTGCTTTATGGCGGGCAAGTCAAGATCAAGTATGGAGGAGGAAGAACACAACATCGACAATGAAGAGGTATGTCCTACTTGTGAAGAAATGTGTGATGCTATTTCTTGTGCCACTATTATTGTTAAGAAAAAGGACAAAAAGCTTAGGGATAGTGCTGCTAAAATTGAATCACTAGAATCTGAAATCAACCGTTTAAAACTTTGATTCCTAGTGATGATGCATGTTCCTCATGTGATTTAATATATGAACAATTGTCCTCATTAATAAATGCGCACACCTCCACACTTGATAAACTTGAGTTAGAAATTGAAAAGAACAAAGAGCTTGTTGCACTTAATGATAAAAACTTGAAAGATGCTAGCTGTTCTACAATTGATTTGCATTGTTCTACTTGTGATGATCTTGATAAGAAACTACAGGATGCTATGAATGAAATTTCTATATTGAACAATGCTTTACGTTCTCATGAAGTTAAATTTTGTTCCAATTGCAAACTAAAAGGAAAAACTTCATGTGAAAATTGTCTTGATCTGTCCAATAAACTTGATGACATGCATAGGACATTAGATTGGTTTTGTAATGGGAATAAGAACCTAAACTTGCTGCTGAATTCTTCCAAGTCATGCAATGATAAAACTGGTTTAGGTTTTGATTCTCATGCTCATGCTAAGGCACATCCACCTAAAATTGTAAAGTCATTAGGAAGTGGTTTGATTCAAACAGTTCCTAAACAAAAGGAAGTGGTTTTCAAATCTGCAAGAGTATTGTCTCATTCGGTTTCAAATAAAAATGTTGTTTGCTCATCTAGACATGAACAAAAAGTTAAATTTCATTGTACCTAATGTGGTAGAGATGGTCATGTCATAGATTTTTGTTATAGACTAGCTAAACAACAGAAAAGGGAAAGAATGGTTGCTAGATCTCATAACTCTCATGCAAAATTTGCTGCACATATTGAACCGAATGTACAACCTGCTGTTATGAGTCAAAAACATTCAAAGTTTACCTCCGGACCTTCTGTTTTTGCCTCCAGAGCTACTAATTTTTGTGCTACACAAGTAACACCTTATAGGTTAGTAGTTAAGAATAAAAAATCTCAAACTTTGACTCATAAACCTGCTGTTTTGTCTCAGCTTTCGCGTATTTTTCCTGTTGCACGTCGCGTGACTCAGTACTAGATTCCTAAATGCCTTTTGACTAACCCCAATATTGAGTCATCGACGTATTGTGCTTCTATGTAGGTTACACGTTTGAGGAAGGAGAACATTTGGATTGTGGATTCAGGTTGCTCACGCCACATGACTGGTAACAAAGATTGGTTCTCCTCCCTCTCTTTTGTGTCACATGTAGAGAATGTTACTTTTGCCGATAATTCTTCAACTCCTATAATTGCTAAGGGTTCAGTTAGAGTAAATGATCACTACACTTTGAAGGATGTGGCACTTGTCAAAAATTTGAAATACAACTTGCTTTCTGTTGCACAATTGCTAGATGAAAATCTAGAAATTATTTTCAATAAAAACTGTTGCAAAGTTGTAGGTTCAAATAGTGAGCTTATTTTTAACATGTCTCGGTTTGGAAGAGTTTTTAAAGCTGATTTTGATATGTCTTCCTCTAAGCATAGGTGTCTAGTTGCTAATGATTCAAAGGACTTATATTTTTGGCATCGTAGACTTGGTCACGTAGGCTTTGATCACTTAACGCGTGTTAGTGCTCTTGATCGCATACGTGGGCTGCCTAAGCTTAAAGGGGACAAAGAAATTGTGTGCTCTTCTTGTAGACATGCTAAGATGGTTGCAGGTTCACATACTCCTCTCACAATGATCATGTCAACTGAACCATGTCAACTTTTGCATCTTGACACCGTAGGACCTTCACGTGCTCAATCCTTCGGAGGTAAATGGTATGTTTTTGTTATTGTTGATGATTATTCTAGATAATCTTGGGTTTACTTTATGGCGTCTAAGAATGAAGCTTTTAGTCACTTTAGGACTTTATTTCTTAGATTATCAGTTGATCACCAAGGATCTTTAAAGGCAATTAGAAGTGATAACGGAACTGAATTTAAAAATCAATCTTTTGATCACTTTTGTGGTGAAAATGGAATAGATCATCAACTTTCTTCCCCATATGTACCTCAACAAAACGGTGTTGTAGAAAGAATGAACAGAACCTTAGTTGAGATGGCTAGGACTATGCTTGATGAATATCAAACTCCTAGGAGATTTTGGGCTGACGTGTTAGCAACCGCTTGTTATGTCTCAAATCGTGTTTTCTTGCATGCTAAGCTAGGTAAAACACCATATGAGCTTCGGTTTGGACATAGGCCTAGTGTTACACACCTTCGGGTCTTTGGATGCAAATGCTTTGTTAAGAAACATGGTAATCTTGATAAGTTTGAACCTCGATCCATTGATGGCATGTTTCTTGGTTATCCATCTCATACTAGAGGCTACCGTGTGCTTTTACTTGACACTAACAAAATTGTGGAGACTTGTGAAGTGTCTTTTGATGAAGCTAGCCCAGGTACTAGCTCCGGTGTTGCAGGACCAGATCTGTATCCTCAGGGGGAGGGTATTTTCGAAGATGAAGAAGAGCCAGTGATACTGCCTAGTAGTTCCGAAGTTGACACGTGTCCAGCTCCGGACATTGAACAAGCTCCGGCTATCACCTATGTTGGTCCTGATTGTCCACAAGTCACAAGCTCATCAATCTACGATGAACCTAATGAAGAAGAAGCTTGTGAGACATCTGTTCCCCTACATTTTTACAAAGATCATCCCCCACAACAGATGATTGGAAGCTTGCACGAACGAGTCACACGGTCCAGGTTTTGCGATCCAAACTCTTATGCTCGTTCTGCTTTTGTTGCTTCCTTTGAACCCAAAGATATATCACACGCACTCACTAATGAATCTTGGATTATTGCCATGCAAGAAGAGTTATAAAATTTTGAAAGAAATAATGTTTGGAAACTTGTACCTCCACCTCAAGGTCACACTTTAATTGGAACTAAATGGGTATATAAAAATAAACAAAGTGAGGATGGGGTTGTGGTTAGGAATAAGGCTAGGTTGGTTGCTCAAGGTTTCACTCAAGTTGAAGGTCTAGATTTTGATGAAACTTTTGCTCCTGTCGCTAGATTAGAAGC
The DNA here is from genome assembly GCA_036927565.1 of Tuctoria greenei. Classification (NCBI taxonomy): domain Eukaryota; kingdom Viridiplantae; phylum Streptophyta; class Magnoliopsida; order Poales; family Poaceae; genus Tuctoria; species Tuctoria greenei. The sequence goes on from JAYESD010000006.1 coordinate 133,406,173, forward strand.
CATAAGAATTTTGTTAGCTTTTGCAACATCTAAAGGTTTTAAGCTATTTCAAATGGATGTTAAAAGTGCTTTTCTTAATGGCTACATAGATGAGGAGGTTTATGTCAAACAACCACCGGGTTTTGAAAATCCAGATTTTCCTAATCATGTTTACAAACTATCCAAAGCCTTATACGGTCTCAAACAAGCCCCTAGAGCATGGTATGATAGGTTAAAAACATTCTTACTTGAAAAGGGGTTTACCATGGGCAAGGTTGATAAAACTCTTTTTGTGCTTAAACTTGGCAATGACTCATAATTCGTTCAAGTGTATGTGGATGATATTATCTTTGGTTGTGCTTCTCATGATCTTGTGTCCAAGTTTTCAGCAATGATGAGTTCCGAATTTGAAATGAGTATGATGGGTGAACTCACTTTTTGGGGCTGCAAATCAAGCAAACCAAGGGTGGTACCTTTGCGCATCAAACGAAGTATACCAAAGACCTTCTAAGGCGCTTCAACATGAACAAAAGCAAGCCTCTTCGAACACCAATGGGAACAGCAACAACACTTGAACTTGATGAAGATGGTGAACCCGTGAATCAAAAAGAATATATAAGCATGATCGGATCACTTTTGTACCTCACGGCATCAAGAGCGAACATACAATTTAGTGTATGTCTTTGTGCACAGTTTCAAGCCTCCCCACGTGCTTCACATCGTCAAGCCATCAAAAGGATTCTCAGGTACTTACATGGAACTCAAGAATTTGGCATTTTTCTTCCTTCTTCCTCAACGGTTACTTTGAAAGCTTTTTCGGATGCTGATTTTGGGGGTTGTAGGATTGACAGGAAAAGTACTTCCGATGCTTGTCATTTTCTTGGTAATTCTCTTGTTGCTTGGTCCTCTAGAAAACAAAATTCAGTTGCACAATCCACAGCCGAATCTGAATATGTAGCTGCTGCTAGTGCTTGCTCACAAATTCTTTGGATTGTTCAAACACTTAAGGACTATGGGGTTGATCTAGATAGTGTTCCACTGTTCTGTGATAACACTAGTGCCATTTGCATTGCTAAAAACCCCGTGCAACATTCTAGAACTAAGCACATTGACATTAGGTATCACTTTCTCCAAGATAATGTTGAAAAAGGAAACATTGTGCATCACCATGTAGATACCGAACAACATTTGGCTGACATTTTTACAAAACCTTTGGATTTCACTCGTTTTTGTTACATTCGTAGTGAAATAGGGGTTATGCATCCTCATAGCTTAAATTTAGGGGGAGTTTTTGAAACTTGGGAAGTCTATGTGTGAATCTGGAACTAAAATGATATGAGCATAGTATTTCATACATATATGACTTTGTGATTCCTTTTACATGCTGAAAGGTCTTACTACATTACTCGTGTTATACATTTTGTAGTTTTTGCCATGTCTAGTAATTGGAATAATTACTTACACTAAATCTGGTCATGGTCAAACTTTCTTGTTGTTTTGAACTTGTTGCATGCTCACAAATGCTTTTAATCATAAAGAATTAATCAAGTAATCAACTCACATGTTGTGTTTTTATGAATAAATATAAATTGAGAAAAGATCAAGAGAATATGCATGCATCACACTTCTTCTTTTGAGATGGCTTGTCATTGCACTTAGACATGAACTTAGAAGTTGTGTATGACTAAAACCATGTCCTTAAGCTTCTGATTGTCAAATGACATAGGCTTGGCTTGGTTGGTTAGAATAAGGCAGATGCGCATATAATCTCTTGCAAATATCTTATGATCTAAATTTGTGTTTTGAAAAATAATAAAATGCAGCAACTAGTGTCATGCTTTCAAGTTATGAAATAGTTAATTTTGTGAGATCATGACTTGCTTAAAATTGAAAATTACATATGATATCTAGCATGGCTTACACTACTTTATGTATTTCATTGATGTGATAATGTAAGGTACTTGATAGTATGACTTGGATGAGCTTTGTTTATATGTATATGTTATAATATTCTCATAACAACTAAAGGGGGAGAGATAATTTGTTTATATGCTCATAACTTGCTGAATACATTGTCAAAGGGGGAGAGATAAGCATGAAGAGAAAGAGAATATGTGCATAAGCAGAGATAATAAAGGGGGGGAGATAATATGGGATAATTTTTGGGATAATTTTTGCTTTTCTTCTCATTTTATTTCCGATTTACAAAAAGGGGAGAAATTGTCTTCAAAACTTTTTATGAGAATAAGCCAATGTTTGGATTTTAAATGGTGTTGCCAATGCATTCATCAAGGGGGAGATTGTAAGACCTATGTGTGCTGAATACACTTGGCTTGTAGTGAATACACTTGGCTTTGATGATAAAAGTTTTGAATATCACCAAAACACCATTTTATCAAGGTCCAACTCTAGCTCTGAGCTATAGCAAGGTCCGACGGTAGGTCCGGCTTGTTTTGGATAGCTCCGGCTATGTTTGAAGCTAGGTCTGATTTCTTGGTAAGGTCCGACTAGCTTTGGTTAGCTCCGGTGAGCTTTATGTTTAGCTCCGGCATGTCTTTGATAGCTCCGGCATATATTTGATAGCTCCGGAATGCTTTTGCTAAGCTCTGATGTACTTTGTCTAGCTCCGGTTTTGGGTTGACTAGTTTTGACTAGTTTTTGGTAAGCTCCGGTACTAGGATCTACTAGTTTTGGTAAGCTCTGGCAGGTGCTTCATTGTACTAGTTTTGTTAGCTCCGGCTCAAGGTCCGGGTTGCTCTGGCAAGGTCTGGAACTTGACCGTAGTGCTTCTGCTTTTCATTTGCAATGTTTCGTACTTTCTTTACATTGTTAGAAAGATTGCTTGGTATTCTTTTACTAAGTTTTTGGTGCGTTTTGGATGATATGGCTGATATCGTTTTGCTATGCTTTGCAACATGCTTATGTGAGGCTCTCACGTAAGGTGTTGTGTTCGGAACTAACTTGAGTCAAGTCAAGGACTTGGGCTCGTATGGATTGGTTGTTTATTCATGTGCAGGTGTTGCTTGAGTTCAAGACATGATTGGTGACGGGATCCATTGGACTAATCTTAGGGAGGAGATGAGGTTCCAACAGCCAAATTCAGGAGGAATTGTGGTTGAGCTGATCAGGAGGTTGCGCAGCATGATTGAATCAAGAACAATGCATATGAAGGTATCGTGGACGTCATTGGAAGATGTTTGCACGTGTGCAAGGAGTGCATGGACGTGTATACATGGTTCCGAGATGTGATGAAGAGATGTGGATGTAAAGAGTTGGTCAGAAAGGTCCAACCAACTAGGTTATGGACTCAAGCTGCGGCTGAGTCGGGTTTGACTCAAATATGGAAAGATTTGAGTTGGTTATGATAAGATTTCGTGTGGGTCACGAATTTGAGTTGTTTAGGAGTGTGGGATACGTTCTAAGGTGTTTGGAAGTCTTAAGATTGCTTCTATCTGCGTATAGAAGAATCTTGAGCAGTTATGGAAAGTTACGATTCGTGATCTGAGTAGGATTGGAGTCCTAGTTGATATTGGGTTGGCCTAAGGGCTGGTTATATAAGCAAGGGAGCCCAGAGCTCGTGGGGCACGACTTTGGGGCTGTTCCTCTTGTGTCCTATTGAATAAAATTCGTAGTTTGAAGGAACTTTTGTGCCTTGTTCGTCCGACTTGTTCCAGACAAGTTTTACTCGTCGAGTTTCTGGACAGCACTACCTTTCGTCGGTGGTTTTATCATAACTCGAGTTTTACAGTCCAATTGATGTGATTCTTTTTGGGTTGTCTTCACAACTTGATTATCTATCATATTTAAAAATTTCACGGTCATTGGATTTGTGGTTTCTGATCTACACGAGTTTCTTTGCAGCATTCCAGAACTGTTTTTTCTCGGGTAGGGCAGATTGACCTTGTTTGATCTTTCGATCATAGCTTGAGTTTTTCTCGACGGATTTGATTGATTCCTTTTGTGTTGTCTTCGTGACTTGATTCTCTCTGATATCCATCACTTTTGTCACGGTGAAACACATTTAGATTAGTCTCACACACGATTTCTTTAAGAGATCATTTTTCTGCCGAAGGGGTTGGAGTTTAATTGTTTCCGCTGCGTAAGATTTTTAAATCTACCATTCACCCCCCTATGGTAGCTTTTCAGGTGCTCTTCAATCCTACATATTCAGCACACATAGATCTCATGATCTCCCCCTTGATGAATGCATTGGCAACACCATTTAAAACCCGAACATTGGCATGAAAAGTTTTGAGAACAATCTCCCCCCATTGTAAAACAGAAATAAAATAAGAAGAAAAACAAAGAAAAACAAATCCTCCCCCCCCGCCCCCGCCCCCCCCCCCCCCCGGTGAAGAATCGAGCCAAAACAATTGTGAATAAGTAACCAATTCCCCCCCCCCCCCCTTGCATACTTATCTTTAAAAATTCACATATTATCTCTCCCCCTTTGACAATATATTCAGCAAGTTTCAAAAGAGAAATTTTAATTATTATGAGCATATTATAACATATTCATATAAAACAAAGCTCATCCAAGTCATACTATCAAGTAACTTACAATATCATATCAATGAAATACATAAAGTAATGTAAGCCATGCTAGAGATCAAATGTAATTTTAAATTTAGGCAAGTCATGATCTCACAACCTTAACTATTTCAATACCTGAAAGCATGACACTTGTTGCTGCATTTCATTATTTTTCAAAGCACAAAATTAGATCATATGATATTTGCAAGAGATTATATGCGCATCTGCCTTATTCTAACCAACCAAGCCAAGCCTATGTCATTTGACAACCAGAAGCTTAAGGACATGGTTTTTGTCATACACAACTTCTTCCAAGTTCATATCTAAGTGCAATGATAAGCCATCTCAAAAGAAGAAGTGCGATGCATGCATATTCTCTTGATCTTTTCTAAACTTATATTTGTTAACAAAAACTCAACATGTGAGTTGTTTACTTGATTAATTCTTTATGATTAAAAGCACTTGTGAGCATGCAACAATTTCAAAACAGCAAGAAAGTTCGATCATGACCAGATTTAGTGTAAGTAATTATTCCAATTACTAGACTTGGAAAAATAACTACAAAATGTATAACATGAGTAATGTAGTAAGAACTTTTAGCATGTAAAAGGAATCACAAAGTCATATATGTATGAAATACTATGCTCATATTATTTTAAGTTCAGATTCTCACATAGACTTTCCAAGTTTCAAAGCTCCCCCTCAATTTAAGCCATGAGGATGCATAACCTCTATTTCACTACGAATGTAACAAAAACGAGTGAAATCCAAAGGTTTTGTAAAAATGTCAGGCAATTGTTGTTCGGTATCTACATGGTGAAGCACAATGTTTCCTTTTTTCAACATTATCACGAAGCAAGTGATACCTAATATCAATGTGCTTAGTTCTAGAATGTTGCACAGGGTTTTTAGCAATGCAAATGGCACTAGTCTTATCACAAAACAGTGGAACACTATCTAGATCAACCCCATAGTCCTTAAGTATTTGAACAATCCAAAGAATTTGTGAGCAAGCGCTAGCAGCAGCTACGTATTCAGATTCAGCGGTGGATTGTGCAACTGAACTTTGTTTTCTAGAGGACCAAGCAACAAGTGAATTACCAAGAAAATGACAAGCACCGGAAGTACTTTTCCTATCAATCCTACAACCTCCAAAATCAGCATCGGAAAAAGCTTCAAAAGTAACGGTTGAGGAAGAAGGAAGAAAAATGCCAAATTCTTGAGTTCCATGTAAGTAACTGAGAATCCTTTTGACGGCTTGACGATGTGAAGCACGTGGGGAGGCTTCAAACCGTGCACAAAGACATACGCTTAATTGTATGTCCTGTATTGAGGTTGTGAGGTACAAAAGTGATCCGATCATGCTTCTATATTCTTTTTGATCCACGGGTTCACCATCTTCATCATGTTCAAGTGTTGTTGCTGTTCCCATTGGTGTCCGAAGAGGCTTGCTTTTGTCCATGTTGGAGCGCCTTAGGAGGTCTTTTGTATACTTCATTTGATGCACAAAGGTACCCTCCTTGGTTTGCTTGATTTGCAGCCCCAAAAAGTAAGTGAGTTCTCCCATCATACTCATCTCAAATGAACTCATCATAGCTGAAAACTTGGACACAAGATCATGAGAAGCACAACCAAAGATAATATCATCCACATACACTTGAACGAATAATGATTCATTGCCATGCTTAAGCACAAAAAGAGTTTTATCAACCTTGCCCATGGTGAACCCCTTTTCAAGTAAGAATGTTTTTAACCTATCATACCATGCTCTAGGGGCTTGTTTGAGACCGTACAAGGCTTTGGATAGTTTGTAAACATGATTAGGAAAATCTGAATTTTCAAAACCCGGTGGTTGTTTGACATAAACCTCCTAATCTATGTAGCCATTAAGAAAAGCACTTTAAACATCCATTTGATATAGATTAAAACCTTTAGATGCAGCAAAAGCTAACAAAATTCTTATGGCTTCTAATCTAGCAACAGAAGCAAAAGTTTCATCAAAGTCTAGACCTTCAACTTGAGTGAAACCTTGAGTAACCAACCTAGCCTCATTCCTAACCAACACCCCATCCTCACTTTGCTTGTTTTTAAACACCCATTTAGTTTCATTTAAAGTGTGACCTTGAGGTGGAGGTACAAGTTTCCAAACATTATTTCTTTCAAAAATTTCTAACTCTTCTTGCATGGCAATAATCCAAGATTCATTAGTGAGTGCGTGCGATATATCTTTAGGTTCAAAAGAAGCAACAAAAGCAGAATGAGCATGAGAGTTTGGATCACAAAACCTGGACCGTGTGACTCATTCGTGCAAGCTTCCAATAATTTGTTGTGGAGGATGACTTTTGAGGACGCGGGGGGGGGGGGGGGGGGGGGGGGGGGAGTAGACACTTCACAAGCTCCTTCTTATCCATTTGCATCAGAATTCCAAGAACTTGTGGCTCGAGGAAGATCTGAACCAGCAATATTGGTCATTGGTGCTGGTTGTGGAGCATGATCAAGAGCTGGAAAGTCATTGTTTATTTCTGAAATTTCGGGCAGCAGCTCCACTCCTTCTTCATCTTTAATGAAAATACTCTCCCCCTGTGGATATGCATCTTGACCTGCAATAGTAGAGGTAGTACCTAGGCTAGCTTCATCGAAGGAAACCTCACAGGTCTCCACAATTTTGGTAGTGTCAAGTAAAAGCACACAATAGCTTCTAGTATGAGATGGATAACCAAGAAACATGCCATCAACAGATCTACATTCAATTTTATCAAGAATACTATGTTTCTTAACAAAGCATATGCAACGAAAGACACTAAAGTGTGTAACACTAGGCCTATGACCAATCCGAAGCTCATATGGGGTCTTTCCTAGCTTAGCATGCAAGAAAACTTGATTTGAGACATAACAAGCGGTTGCAATTGCGCCAGTACAAAATTTCGTAGGAGTTTGATATTCATCAAGCATAGTCCTAGCCATCTCAACTTAGGTTATGTTCTTTATCTCTATGACATTGTTTTGTTGAGGTACATATGGTGAAGATAATTGATGATCTATTCCTTTTTCAGCACAAAGGTGATCAAAAGATTGATTTTTAAATTCAGTTAAGTTATCACTTCTAATTGCTTTTAATCCTGGGTGATCAATTGACAATCTAAGAAATGAAGTTCGAGAGTGACTAAAAGCTTCATTCTTATATGTCATAAACTAAACCCAAGAGTATCTAAAATAATCATCAACAATCACAAGCACATACCATTTACCTCCAAAAGATTGAACACGTGAAGGACCTACCGTGTCAATATGTAAAAGTTGTCCCTGTTCAGTTGTCATGGTCATTGTGAGAGGAGTATGTGAACCTGCAAACATCTTAGAGTGTCTACAGAAGAGCACACAATATTGTTGTCCCCGTTAAGCTTAGGCAGCCCACATATGCGATCAAAGAGCACTAACACGTGTGAGGTGATCAAAGCCTACGTGACCAAGTTTACGATGCCAAAAATATAAATCCTTTGAATCATTAGAAACTAGGCACCTATGCTTAGATGTTGACATATCACAATCAGATTTAAAGACTTCCAAACCGAGGCATGTTAAAAATGAGCTCACCATTTGAATCTACGACCTTGCAACAATTTTTAGTGAAAACAATTTCAAGATTTTCATCTAGCAATTGTGATACGGAAAGGAAGTTGTAATTCAAATTTTTAACAAGTGCCACATCTTTCAAAGTGTAGTGATTATTTACTCTAACTGAACCCTTAGCAATTATAAGAGTTGAAGAATTATCAGCAAAAGTAACATTCTCTAGACGTGACAAAAAAAGAGAGAGAGGAGAACCATTCTTTGTTATCAGTCATGTGACGTGAGCAACCTAAATCCACAAGCCAAATGTTCTCCTTCCTCAAGCGTGTAACCTACATAGAAGGACAATACATCGATGACTCAATACTGGTGTTAGTCAAAAGCCATTTAGGAATCCAGTACCGAGTCACACGACGTCCAGCAGGAATAACACGCAAATGCTAAGATAAAACATCAGGCTCATGAGCAAAAGTTCAAGAGTTCTTGTACCCAACTACTGATTTATGAAGTGTGTTATGCGTAGCACGAAAAATAGTAGATTTGGGAGCAAACTTTGCAAGTTTTTGACTCATCACAGTAGGTTGCAAGCTCCTAACATTTGGTTCAGCATGTGCAACAAGTTTTGCTTGATTGTTACGTGGTCTAGCTAGCATTCTTTACTTCTTTTCTTGTTTATCTAGTCTATAACAAAAATCTATGACATGACCATCTCTAACACAGTAGGTACAATGAAATTTTACTTTGTATTCCTGTCTAGATGAGCATGCAACATGTTTACTTGCAACTGAATGAGACAACATTCCTGCAGACTTAAAAACCACCTCTTTTTTTTAGGAACTACTTTAATCAAATCACTTCCTAATGACCTAACAACCTTAGGTGGATGTTCCTTAGCATGAGCATGAGAATCAAAACCTAAACTAGTTTTATCATTGCAAGTCTTAGAAGAATTCAGCAGCGAGTTTAGATTCTTATTCCCACTACAAAACTGCTCTAGTGTCCTATGCATGTAATCAAGTTTATTGGACATATCACTGCAATTTTCACATTAATTTTTTACTTTTAATTTGCAATTAGAACAAAAATTAACTTCTTGAGAGTGAAAACCATTGTTCAAAACAGAAATTTCATTCATAGGATCATGTAATTTCTTATTAAGATCATCACAGTTAGAACAATACAAATGAATTGTTGAACAGCTAGCATCTTTCAAGTTTTTGTCATTAAGTGCAGCAAGCTTTATGTTCTTTTCAATTTCTTACTCAAGTTTATCAAGTATGGAGGTATGTGCACTTCTTAGGGAGGACAATTATTCATAGATTGACTCAAAAGAGGAACAAGAATCATCATTAGGAATCAAAGATTTCAAACGATTAATTTCAGATTCTAGTGATTCAATTTTTATAGCATTGCCCCTAAGTTTTTGTCCTTTTTTCTAAGTATAATAGTGGCACGAGAAATAGAAATAGGTTTAGAAGCAAGTTTAGTATGTTTGTCACTCATGACAGTAGGTTGTGTGCATTCAAAATTTTGAGAAGGGAGTGTAACATGAAAATCATGCAAGTTTTGATGTCCTAGTGCTGACCTAAGTGGTGGGGCATATAAAGCATGAAAATCAGCAAACCTAGGAGCATAATTCACATGATTCCTACTCAAAATAGCAATTTTTGTGCATCTATGTCTCAGTACCATGTGTGCAACATATGGTATTTGAAAGTTCTGAGATATAGCTAGCATTCTTTCCTTTTTATGTTGTTTAGCTAGTCTAAAAAAATCAGAAACATGTCCATCTTTATCACAATTAGAACAATGCCAATCAATCGTTGAACAGCTATCATCTTTTATGTTCTTATCATTAAGTGCAGCAAGCTTTCTATTCTTTTCAATTTCAAGTTCAAGTTTATCAAGAGTGGAGGTGTGCGCACTTCTTAAAGAGGACAATTGTTCATATATTGATTCACATGAGGAACAAGAATCATCACTAGAAATCAAAGATTCTAGACAATTAATTTTAGATTCTAGTGATTCAATTTTAAAAACATTGTCCCTATGTGTTTTGTCCTTTTTTCTAAGTATAATAGTGGCATAAGAAATAGCATCACACATTTCTTCGCAAGTGGAACATACCTCTTCATCGTCGCTTTTGTGTTCTGCTTCCTCCATACTTGATCTTGACTTGCCCACCATGAAACATGTAGTTCCCAAATTGTCTTCATCCTCATCACTTCCTGAGTCCACATCACTGAAGTTGTTGTCTAGTAGAGGGGAGAGGATATTGTCCACTACTTGGCGTCTTGTGGAAGTCTTCTTTTTCTTGTTGTTGTTGCTGGAAGAGGACTTGAACTTATTTTTCTTTTCATTATGAGTAGAAGGAGCTAAAAGGTTAGGACAATCTGTACGAAAATGTCCTATCTTACCACATTCAAAGCATCATTGAGAACCACCACTTCCTCTCCTTCTCGTTCTCACATTTTGCAATGCCTTTGAGAACTGAGTGGAGAGAAGTGCTAGCTCCTCAGGAAATTCTTCAATCTGATCAAGGGTTAGAGAAGATAGCAAAGCAAGTGTACCACATGATGAAGATTGGCTAGAACTAGGCATGTCATGTTGAGAAACAAATGCAAGAGACTTGTTGAGTTTTTACCTGATATTATGTCAAGTTCATGAGTTTTCAACTTAGAAAATAGAACATCTAAAGTAAGTGTACTCATTACAATAGATTCACGTATAGGCGTAACTTTCATCTCTCAAATCGACATGTCTAATGCACTTAACAATTGCCTAGGATTTTTATCATCTGAAAAATTAACATCGATGCTACGCAAGTTGCTGAGAATTTTATTAAAGTGAGCAAAAATATCATTGATCGACTCACAGGGTTGCATCTCAAAACGCATGAATTCTTTCTTGAACATATCTTGTCTTACCTCCTTGATTGTGTTGGAGCCTTCGTGGTAGTCACATATTGCATTCCACACGTCATACACAGATCGGAGGTTTGCAACACAATCAAAGTCACTTTGAGTCAATCCTTGAATAATCAAGTTGCACGCCTTGTTGTTGCAGTCGATATCTCTTATGTTCGCAACTATAACTTCGTCACTTGAAGGCATGAAAAAGCGCTTGAAAATCAACACCATCTAACACACAAGGTTTTGCAGAGTATTTCTCATGTCGATTAGTCAAAACACGTGTAAATCAAAAAGGTTAGAGCACTGTGCCTCTAATACCAATTGTAGGATTGATGGGCGCGTGAAGAGCTACCAGAGAGGGGTGAATGGTATATTAAAAACTTTTGAGCGGAAGCTATGGAACCCCTCGGCATAAAATCAATCTGTTAAGAAACCGTATGTGTAATCTATTTTCAACATGTCCGACAATGACAAAAGCAAGTGTATATTGTAGAGAAACAAGTCCCGGAACTAATGCAACAAGAATCATGTGAAAACACTAATTAGAACTTGAAATATGATCAAAAGCTAGACGAAGGTCAATCTGTACTACCCGATTTAAAAATAGATCAGCAATGTTGTAAAGAAACTCCTGTAGATAAAAATCACAAATCCAAAGACCATGAAATTTTCACAGATGATACAAAATCAAGTTGTGAACACAATCCAAAAAGAATCATTCCAATTGGATCTGCAAAACGGGAGTTATGATCGAAATACTTAAGCAACATTGGTCTGTCCAGAAACTCAGCGAGAAAACTTGTCTAAAACAAGTTGGACGAACAAGACACAAAATCTCCTCTAAACTACAAATTTTATTCAAATAAATACAAGAGAAACAGCCCAAGGTTGTCTTCCATGAGCTCTGGCCTCCCTTGCTTATATAACCAGCCCTTAGACCAACCCAATCCTAACAGGGACTCTAATACTACTCAGTTTTAACTGAAACTTTCCGTAACTGATCAAGACTCTTCCATACACATATAGAATCAATCATAAGACTTCTAAATACCTTACGAACGTACAAAACATTCCTTAAATAACTCTACTTCCAGCACACCACGAAACCTAACCAAAACAAACTCTAAACCTTCCATAAACGAACCATAACCACCTCAGCCACACACTGAGGCATAAATCAGCCAGTTGGGCCTTTCCGGCCACATCTTCACATCCATATCTCTTCAACACGTTTTGTAACAACATAGACACATCCGTGCACCCCTTGCGTACATGCAAACACTTTTCAACAACGTTCACGATACTTTCATATGCATTGTTTTGGACCCAAACATGTTGCGTGACCTCCCGATCAACTCAACCACAATTCCTTCCGAACTTGGTTCTTGAACCTCATCCTCTCCATAAGACTAGGTCAATGGATTCCATCACCAGCCATTTCTTGACCTCAAGCAACACCTGCATATGAGCAAACAACTAATCTTTGCAAGCCCAAGTCTTGGACTTGACTCTCGTTAGTCCAAAAAACACAACACCTTACGTGAGCACCTCACATAAGCATGTTGCAAACCGTAGCAAAATAATACCAGCCATAACAACCAAAAAACACCAAAGAACTTACTAAGAGAATACTAAGCAACCATTCCGTAAGCCAAAATCAAGTTTGAACCATTGCAAGTTAAAAACAGAGCCGCCGCACAATTATTTCAGCAAATAAAATTATCGAATCGCCCAAAGCAGTGCTGCAATGTAAAGGCAAAAGATCAGACATTCCAATCTGAAACTCACGTGCAAATCACATGTTGGAAAGTTCGGACAGTCCTAACCAAGTAAAGAGTAAATGTTACTCCCGAAAACATGTTTGTAAAGTTCAACCGTGTTGACTCAAGTGCAGCTCACGTGACTGAAAGTTCAGACAATCCGAATTGAGAAACACGTGTGTTGACGTTTCTTACATCACAGATCATCTCTCGAAATAGATGAGGTCCGCAAGTGCACAGAAACTATTGTGTAGCATTTCACCCAAGGGTATTCCCAATGGTCTCCTATTTATCCCAAAGGAAGGCAATGGGGTAAAGTAAACACTACTCCTATGATCAAGCTATGGGATACTAATCAATTATAAAGACAGGGGTAAGTTGATAATATATGGGTAGTGTGACACACACATAAGCAATCTATTCTAAGAGGTAAATGGGTCCTAATGGATGTTACACCTAGAGTTGGGGTGTTGCTCCTACAACGCTTCTAATATACATATACATAGCCTAGGTTAGGTACTAATGAGCATGTCATTGGTGAATACTTATGCTAAGTTGTTCAACACATCAAGCACGGGTTTACCCCTAGCAACACTAGGCGACTCCCGCCAAGAGCCTGTGGCATAGCCGAACGTGGAGGATTACAAAGGACAGATAGGGCTGTTACCACCTACTTCCTACATCTGCAATCTGTGCTCTATGAGACATCCAATGCTACTTACTATCCTAGCACCATGCTAGAATACTAAGTAAATACCTTAGAGGCTCAAGTACAAGTACCTATCTAAGGCAATGACTAACCTAAACATCATTGAACCAATGTTGAGACATAGCATAAGTTATTCATATTAACATGATCATATCATAACTAATTAGACTATAGTGGGGGTTTGTAGCATTTATGATGATAGATTAGGACTGATATGGTATAATCATAAAGACTACTCCTACCACATACATGGAATCCACAATCACACAAGAAATGCTTCATCCAAGTATATGAATAAGGGAAGATTAAAGATAATATCTTTATTATGCATAAAGTCACAATGATAAGAAAAGATACATGAGCCATACCTTTCCAAACTTGGATTTGGGACTAGAGGCTCTCCTCTCTCTATAGCCTAACTCCACTAAGGACTAAGAGAACTAGTGTATACAATAGAATAATGCTCAAGTGGTGTGTGTTGAAGTGAGGGGTGAGGAGTCCTATTTATAGCTTGGAGAAGGGTCAGTTACCGCCACAAAAAGCGCGCGAATGAGTCACCACTGACTTCTTCAAGCCGGGTAGAGCCAACACGTGGAAGCTGACCGAGTTTGGTGGAAAGACCAGGTCGGCTGACCTGGTAAGTCCTCCAAACAGTTTGTGCTTTCTCTGGGTGACTTCTAGGTGGGTCCCATCCCTTGATAAGGGTGCTACACCATTTGATGGCCTCGGATACTTCTGTTTCTGGGCCATTTGATCCATGTGGTGCCACATGTTAGTGCTTGATTGGCTGGGATGATATTTTATAGGATCCATCCCCTTGTTTGACTTCATTTTTGTATAGAATACCGGCATGCACCAATTTCTCCAAGTACAAGTGGAAATATGTTAAATAGAAAGGTGATGTGTGCAAGAAATGATATTTCCTTCACATAACTGAGTTATATTGACGGGTGAAATTGGTATATAATAGCCGTCAACAATGTGCAACTCACAAGAGAAAAAGTTCGGGCAGTCTAAAACCATTGAGGGTAATGTTACTCCCCAAAAACATATTAAAAAGTTCGGACAGTCCACAGTGGAAAACACATGCTGCTCATGTCACTTTGAGCTTGTACAGTGCAAAATGGATTCGCGCACGTTCGAACAATCCGATGTGGGCTTCTCAGGTAGGTTCAAAGCTTTACATGTAAACCCTTCACTTTTTAATCTAATTGCCAATGTAATCCGCACACATAGGTCTCACACTAGCTCAGTCGGCAGGTTGGACTATGAGATGTAAGCCATGAAGAAAAGGTGAGAAACCAGTGGAGAAGTTCGGTGTAATGCGCAGGCTCCACAACACGAATGGCAGCTCGATGGCCCTGTGTTACCGAACTTGTTCAAACGGTTGAAGATGCGGGGTTTGAGCTCTTGCGAGATCATGCCATTGGCGCACTCGACCTGTCCATTGGTCGCAGGTGGGCTACCAATGCCCAGTCGACCCGGATGTGGAAGATGTCATAGAACTCAAATAACTTCCTTACCATGAATTGGGAGCCGTTGTAGGTGATCATGGCGTTCGGCACCCAAACCGGTAGATGATGTTGCGGAGGAAGCTTGATCCTTTCTTTGATGAGGCCATGATGAATGGCTTCCCTTCTATCCATTTGGTGAACTTGTTGACCGCGATGAGGAGGATGGTGAAGCCCAAGGACGCCTTTTTGAAGGGGTCAAGGAGGTCGAGACCCAACATGGCAAAAGGCCATGTGATGGGGATGGTTTGGAGGTCTTTGGCTAGAAGGTGTATTTGCCGAGCGAAGTATTAAAAACCTTGACAGGTATGCACGAGCTGCTCGACATTGGTTACAGTGGCCAACATGTAGAAACATTGTCGATACGCCTTCCTGACTAGGGTCCTTGATGTTGCGTGGTGTCCACAGTGATGAGTAGGTTTAGGCCCGATCTTCCGAAAGGTATGTCGATTGGGGTGGAGAACTCGACGTTGATGATCCGCGGCACTCGAGCGGTTCGAGTACCCCTGCAATCACTACACCACGGCTCCATTGGTTATCAACCG
This sequence comes from Tuctoria greenei, assembly GCA_036927565.1. Lineage (NCBI taxonomy): Eukaryota > Viridiplantae > Streptophyta > Magnoliopsida > Poales > Poaceae > Tuctoria > Tuctoria greenei. The sequence continues at coordinate 133,421,692 of JAYESD010000006.1, forward strand.
TGCTGCACACGCTTGACCTCGCCAAGAAGGCTAATCCCTGCAAGTGCAATCGAGAACACGAGCAAGAACGTAGAAGACACGATCGGAAATCGTGAAATTGGGGTCTCACAAACCGTAGAACGGCGATTTTATTGATCTAAGCAAAACCCACCGAATATGACCGGCGGCTGCAGTATATATAGGCTAGGGTTCGACCAAAACACGATTAGACGCATCCCTAATGGACTCTTACGGGATACAAGGCCCAAAGGCCCGATTCGGTGGCGCAGCACCGGACAGAAATCTGGACTCTACTTGTTTCGACGATTCCCAATTACTCCGGAGGAATTTTGAGGTGGGACCAGAACCATTGGAAAGTTTATCTTCTCCTCTTTCCGTGCATATGTAGAACGTCGAAAACGGAGTCCGTATGCCTCCTGGGCGTCTGTTTTAAGGTGGATTGCTCCTGGACTCCGAGTTGAACTCGAGTCCGAGTTGTAAACTGTTTTCACCTACTTGTGGACGTCCCATGTGGTTCTCCACGCTCCCAATGCCTCCTTCCTTCACTTGTTGATCTTCTCCATTATTGCTAATAACAATTAAATCATCACATAGCAATCTATTCTCAAACTCACATGCAAAAGAAGTTAAGAACGAATTCACCTGCTGATTTAATAACCGTGCCCGTGCTCTTGTGATTGGTCCTTGCAGTTTAATGCGCGTCTCCGCTGTTGTGATGTCCTCATCATCCTCCCCCTCTTGAATTGGAGTCGTCCTCGACTCAAGTTCATCTTCTTCTCCCAAGTACGGTCACAAATCTGAAATGTTAAATGTAGGACTAACCCCAAAATCGGGAGGCAATTCAAGCTTATATGCATTATCATTAATCTTTTCAACGATCTTAAAAGGACCAGCAGATCGTGGCATAAGTTTAGATTTTCTCAAGTCGGGAAATCGCTCTTTTCTCAAATGTAACCACACCAAATCGCCCGGTTCAAGTTTTACTTCTTTTCTACCTTTACTACCTGCAATCCTATACTTCTCATTCATCATTTCAATATTTTTCTTTGTAGTTTCATGCATCTTAAGAATGAATTCAGATCGTTGTGTAGCATCCAAATTTATAGTTTCAGAAGGAGGCAAAGGTAGTAAATCAATAGGAGCACGGGGATTGAAACCATACACTACCTGGAATGGACTTACCTTTGTCGTGGAGTGAACGGCTCTGTTGTAAGCAAATTCTATATGTGGTAAACACTCCTCCCACAACTTCAAATTTGTTTTCAAGACAGCCCGTAACATAGTGGATAAAGTACGATTAACTACCTCAGTTTGTCCATCCGTTTGTGGGTGACATGTAGTTGAAAACAGCAACTTGGTTCCCAATTTATACCACAAAGTTCTCCAAAAATGACTTAAAAATTTTGCATCACGATCAGAAACAATGGTATTTGGCACACCATGTAAACGAACAATTTCCGTCATAAATAAATCAGCAATGTGTGAGGCATTATCATTCTTATGACAAGGTATAAAGTGTGCCATTTTGGAAAAACGATCAACAACTACAAAAATACTATCCCTCCCCCTCTTAGTCCTAGGCAATCCCAAAACAAAGTCCATAGAAATATCCTCCCAAGGTACACTAGGAACAGGAAGAGGCATATAAAGACCATGTGGGTTAAGGCGAGACATAGCTTTGTTGCAAGTAGTGCATCGTGACACGTAGCGCTCGACATCACGCCTCATCTTTGGCCAAAAGAAGTGTGTGGACAGCACGTCTTCAGTTTTCTTCACTCCAAAATGTCCCATCAAACCTCCTCCATGTGCTTCCTGCAAAAGCAATAGACGAACGGAGCTAGCTGGAACGCATAGCTTGTTAGCACGATAGAGGAGACCCTCTCGCAGCACATATTTATTCCAAGTTCTTCCTTCTCTACAATTTTCAAAAGCATCTTTGAAGTCCAAATCAGTAGGATATAATGCTTTAATTGTTTCAAACCAAATATTTTATGATCAAGTTGGGACAGCATGGTATAACGCCTAGATAATGCATCGGCAATGATATTTTCCTTCCCTTTCTTATGCTTAATGATGTATGGAAACGACTCTATGAACTCAATCCATTTAGCATGTCGTTTATTCAGATTGGTTTGACACTTAAGATACTTCAATGATTCATGATCGGAATGTATGACAAACTCCTTAGACCAAAGATAATGTTGCCAAGTTTGTAATACACGGACTAAGGCATACAATTCCTTATCATAAGTGGAATAATTCAGAGAAAGACCATGAAGTTTTTCACTAAAGAAAGCAACGGGTTTACCTCCTTGTATGAGAACGCCTCCAATACCAATGCCGCTTGCATCGCATTCTAGCTCAAAGGTCTTGTCAAAATCAGGAAGTTGTAGTAATGGTGCTTGTGTAAGCTTCGATTTGAGAGGATCAAAAGCTTGTTGCTGCTGTTCGCCCCATCGAAATGGAACTCCCTTCTTCGTTAGCTCATGTAGAGGTGCTGCAATGGCGCTGAAATCCCGCACAAAGCACCGATAAAATCCTGCAAGACCAAGAAAACTACAAACCTGTGTGACGGTAGTTGGGGCTGACCAGCTGGTGATTGCTTCAATTTTTGCCTCATCCATCTCAATTCCCTGCGAGGAAACGACATAGCCAAGAAACGAGACTCGATTGGTGCAAAAAACGCATTTTTCGAGGTTACCAAACAAACGTGCATCTCTCAAAACAGTAAAAACAGCACGTAAATGATCAAGATGTTCATCATATGACTTGCTGTAAATGAGGATATCATCGAAGTAAACCACCACAAATTGTCCAATGAAAGCACGTAAAACCTCGTTCATTAATCGCATAAAGGTGATGGGTGCATTAGTTAAACCAAAAGGCATGACTAACCACTCATAAAGTCCAAACTTGGTTTTAAATGCAGTTTTCCATTCATCTCCTAGTGCCATTCTAATTTGGTGGTAACCACTACGCAAGTCAATTTTTGTGAAGATGATAGCACCACTCAATTCATCAAGCATGTCATCTAATCGAGGAATAGGATAACGATATCGAATGGTGATGTTATTAATCGCTCGACAATCAACACACATGCGCCAACTACCATCTTTCTTAGGAACCAAAAGAACAGGAATGGAACAAGGGCTAAGGCTTTCACGAATGTACCCGCGGTCCAAAAGATCTTGGACTTGTCGCTGAATTTCCTTAGTTTCTTGTGGATTCGCCCTGTATGCTGCACGATTTGGCAAACTTGCTCCTGGAATCAAATCGATCTTGTGTTCAATGCCTCTCATCGGTGGTAAACCAGTGGGTATCTCGGAGGGAAACACATCCTCAAACTCCTGCAAAAGGTTAGCAACAGCAGGGGGCAATGCAATAGACAATTCATGAAGTGAAAACATGGCTTCTTTGCAAACTAAAGCATAGCACATCCCCTTAGCATCGAATAAATCAGCAAGTTCAGATTTAGTTGCGAGCAATGATGGTGATTTTAACTTAATAACTTGCTGTTTTTCAGATTCTAATTTAGTTGCTTTGCCCTCACGAATTTTACTCTTCTCAAAATGCACAATTTCAGCAGGAGTCATGGGGAGCAAAGTGATTTTCTTTCCCTTATGCATGAGAGTATATTTATTGGTTCTACCATGATGAATAGCATCTGTATCAAATTCCCAAGGACGACCCAATAAAAGAGAACAAGCATCCATAGGAACAACATCAAAATCAGCAAAATCATGGTATGAACCAATTGAAAAATGGATTCTCGCTGTTTGTGTTACCCGAACCTTACTGCTGTTGTTGAACCATTGAATGTGGTACGGATGAGGGTGTGCTCTTGTTGTCAAACCGAGTTTCTTGACGACGTCCGTGTTTACCAAGTTATTGCAGCTACCTCCATCAATTATAGTGTGTACACGGCAGTCCTTGACGACGAGAAACATGTGGAAGAGGTTGTGTCATTGTAGCTTGTCGTCGGTCTCCACTTTGGAGCTCAAGGCACGCTGCACAATGATGCTCCTATAGTTCTCCGTCGCCGCTGTACCAAGTACCTCTTCTTCGGTGTGTTCGTCATTTGGATCTGTAAAGTCAGTAGCAAGAGAATATTCATCTTCAACATCCAAAGTACTATCATACCCGCCATCGTCGCGTGGTATGTATGCTCGTTTGCTCGGGCAATCTCTCATCATATGACCAAGTCCCTGGCAGCGGTGACACTTAATGTCGGAAGTACGACCCGTAGAAGGAGTGGACGACGAAGGCTTGAATGATGTCGCCTTGCTGCCTTCCGGCACGCGAGAAGGTGGAGCAGCAGGTATAGTTCGTTGGCCGCCATTGGGTGGTGTAGTCGCTGCACGGGGGCCCGAAGATGGTGCTGTTTTGGATGGTGTAGTTGCTGCACGCGGCGTGAAGTTGCTCCTCGTGCATTGTTGCTGTTGTTGTCGGCCCTGCAATTCTTTTTCTGCCAACATAGCAAGCTGAAACAATCTGTTAACAGTATCATATTCTTTGTAATCAACAATGTCCTGAATTTCACGCCTCAACCCCCCATAAAAACGAGCTATTTTATCATCCATGTCCTCTACTACCCCACAACGCAGCATACCCTTTTGTAACTCTTGATAATACTCCTCTACGGACATGTTACCTTGGTCTAAACGCTGCAATTTTTTGCGAAGGTCCCGCTGAAAAGATGGAGGAACAAATCGAACACGCATAGCTTCCTTTAATCTATCCCATGTTGGAGGATCAGTTCTAGTTTTAACAAGTTCATTCCACCATATGATAGCAAAGTCCTTAAACTCACTAGTGGCTTGACGAACTCTATGTTGTTTAGGAACAAGATGGGAATTAAATTTTTGCTCTACTGTCATCTCCCAATCAAGATAAGCCTCATCATCATAAGCACCAGAAAAAGAGGGTATAGTAAATTTCACTCTAGCAAAAGGATCATCAGGAGGGCGGTTATAATTGTTATGATTATTACCTCCCATACCTCGACGATAAAGTGGCAGTCTTGGCTGATTACTGTGATCTTCTAGTTCATCATAAGCATTGTCTTCTTGTCTTCCAGCGAGAGGCAACCGAGCCTCAAAAGTATTCATCCGAAGAGCAAGGTCATCCAATTGGCGAGTCAAGTTCGCCAATGACTCCTCTGTTGCTGCGTTGTATTTGGTGAACATATCACGTAACTCAACATGTTGAACACATTCGTCATTATTTTCTTCTCCTGCCATTGTTAGTAGGAAACAAAAGACAATAACAAAAATGTTATCCCTATCAACTACAATGACAATGTGGAAGGTGGAAGAAGACAATCTCTCTCGCTCAAGCGTCTTACCACGCTCTTACAAGTGTTCTTACCGACACAGCAGGTGGTGTGGACGGTGAGATGAACCAATGAAGCGTGGGGTGATTGCAAAGGTACCTGTTATGCTCAAGAGAAAGGTGGAGCTTGGATGGCACAATATGGTAGCTAATAAGCAGAAAATCGTTAACAGCTAAACAAAGTTGAATAAGTATTCAATGTAGGAAACTGTTGCTGGTCAACTGAGTGCCCTAGAGCCTAGCACAACACAAGGAAGTATCAAGGCAAAAAAAAGACAGAATGATATAACCAAACAAACAACACCAAGTGGTATAGGCCAATTGCTTTAATATGCGTGTTCTTCACTATTTTTTTTTCTTTTTTGTAATATTTTTTTGATATTTTTTATTTACTCAGTAGCACAAATATAGGAAGCACACAAATTTGCAGCTCAATTGGATGTAATATGCGGCCTATAGAAAATCATCGGCCTATAGAAGATTCTTTAAAATTCGAGCTGAAACTTCGGAGGCCGGATAGCCTATCTTCCGAGGGGAATTTTGGCAATCTAATTTCGCCGAACGCGGCTATGCCGCCGAAAATCAGATGCAAAATTTTGCGTAGATGAATTTGAAAAAAAATTTGCCCGATTTCGAGTTTGTATGCGAAAGTTATGGCCGTTTTAAGGCAGGCTGTCCGAGTTACGTTTTTTTGATGTTGATTCCAACTCGGTTTGAGAACAGAACTCGCAATCGGATACGAAAACGATCGGGAATTTGCACAGCAACTAATGGGGTGGTGTGTGATGATTCAAGGATGAATGGCACAAAAATTTGTCACCTAATCTAGGGCTGGCGATGCGGGAGTTCACGCAAGGCGGCTAGCTAGGGCAAACCGATGAACGTGGCGGATCGGTTTGTTGTTTAGGGATTGTGGAATAGGTGTCAAATAGCAAGAAAACAAGGACGAAACACGATAACTAGGATCCAAAAACACAAAGCTAAACCAGCAACAAGACTCAACCACACGAATGCAAACTCAACAATGCAAACTGAAAAACGAAACTGCAGGCACTATAGTCTGGGGAAGCGGTAAAAACGATCTAATTTTTTTTTTGTGGCTTTTCTGTGGACTCTAGGTACGACACAAAATCGATCTAATGGAAGGAAGGAAAACACAGATACCTCACGGGCAACCTGGAAATCTGATACCAATTGATGAGTAGGTTTAGGCCCGATCTTCCGAAAGGTATGTCGATTGGGGTGGAGAACTCGACGTTGATGATCCGCGGCACTCGAGCGGTTCGAGTACCCCTGCAATCACTACACTACGGATCCTTTGGTTATCAACCGTGTTGCACACGCTTGACCTCGCTAAGAAGGCTAATCCCTGCAAGTGCAATCGAGAACACGAGCAAGAACGTAGAAGACACGATCGGAAATCGCGAAATTGGGGTCTCACAAACCGTAGAACGGCGATTTTATTGATCTAAGCAAAAACCACCGAATATGACCAGCGGCTGCAGTATTTATAGGCTATGGTTCGACCAAAACACGATTAGACGCGTCCCTAATGGACTCTTACGGGATACAAGGCCCAAAGGCCCGATTCGGTGGCGCATCACCGGACAGAAATCTGTACTCGACTTCTTTCGACGATTCCCAATGACTCCCGAGGAATTTTGAGGTGGGACCAGAACCATTGGAAATTTTATCTTCTCCTATTTCCTTGCATATGTAGAACATCGAAAACGGAGTCATTATGCCTCCTGGGCGTCTGTTTTAAGGTGGACTGCTCCTGGACTCCGAGTTGAACTCGAGTCCGAGTTGTAAACTGTTTCCATCTACTTGTGGACGTCCCAGGTGGTTCTCCACGCTCCCAAGGCCTCCTTCCTTCACTTGTTGATCTTATCCATTATTCCTAATAACAATTAAATCATCACATAGCAATCTATTCTCAAACTCACATGCAAAAGAAGTTAAGAACGAATTTACCTGCTGATTTAATAACCGTGCCCGTGCTCTTGTGATTGGTCCTTGCAGTTCAATGCGCGTCTCCGCTGTTGTGATGTCCTCATCACACAGACCCCCTCATGGATGTTTAGCAGCAACTCTCTTCCTTGCTCATTTGGGATGCACCGTTGCATGATCCCGGTGACGCTACGCCGGAAAAGCTCGTCATCAACAAGGACGAAGCTCTTGGCTCAACGTGCGATTTGTTGAGCCTTGACCTTTGTCGACGTTCATTATATACCAATTTCGACCATCAATAGAACTTAAATATGTGACAAAATTTATATTTCTTAGACACGTCACTTTCATATTTGACATAATTCCACTTGTATTTGGAGAAATAGTGCATGCATGTATTTTATTGTAGGATTGAGGAGATATGTAGGGAGCAATACTCAAAAGTGACATCCCAGGCAATCAGGCAATGACATGTGGCATCACATGAATCCATGGAACCATTCTCAGGTGTATTCAAGGAAATCCAATGACAATTCATGCGGGAAGGGAACCAGGACACACATGTGAGTCACTCAAAGGAAGCACACTTCAAAAGGAGCCAGGACCAGGTCGGTCGACCCCCTGGCTCGACCGACTTACTTTGAGTGCCGTTCGTGGTCAAACTACATGTGGCACTCTTTTGTTGCTCCTGATAGTGGTGAAGACTGCTTTGTGCACTAATTAATGCGGAAACCAATTGAACTCTATGTATAAATAGCACCCCACACCCTCACTTCTCAACACACACCACTTGAGCATCACTCTCTTGTATACACAGTTCTTCCATGTACTTAGTGGAGTTTAGGATGTAGACAGGAGCCCCTAGTCCCAAGTCCGTATTGGGAAAGGTATGGCTCATGTATCTTTTCTTGTGTATGTGACATTATGCTTATTAATATTATTATTCTTTTATTATTCATATTCTTGGTTGAAGCGTTTCTTGTTTGATTGTTAAATCCAGGTATGTGGTAGGTTTAGTTGTTATAGTGATAGTATATTAGTTATATTATTATGTTATCATAAACATCATAAGTCGCTGCTATAGTCTAATTAGGTATGATATCAACATGTTTGTATGAATAACATATATAGTGCTTGGTTCCAACATTGGTTCATTGATGTTTAGGTTAGTCATTGCCTTAGATAGGTACTCGTACTCAATCCTCTAAGGTATTTAGTTAACATGTAAGCATGAAGCTTAAATAGTTAAGCCGCATTATATTTCTCATAGAGCCACAGGTTGTAGAGGTAGGCATTAGGTGGTGATAGCCCTGTCCGTCCTTTGTACTCCCCCACATTCGGCTACGCCACTAAGCCCTAGTATTCACAACTAGCATATCCATGTGTCCATTACTTAGGCTATGCATATGTATATTAGAAGCACATTAGGAATGACCCTTTCATAGTTTAACTCCCATAAGGACTACCTTATCTGAGTAGATTGCTTATGTGACACCCTCATTTTCATGCATCATGCATTTCATAAGTTCATCAAACATGTTTAACATTAAGTAATGTAAAAATGAGCAAGTTTCAAATGAATTTAGAGTAAAACCGCACCCAAAAGTTCTGAGGACTGCAGACTAGTCCATTTTTGATGCAAACTAGTCCGATTTCTCTCTCAGCTCCCTCGGACATGACCGTTTTTGCTGCGACTAGTCCTTTTTTCTCTCTGTACAATTTTTGGACTTCTCCGGCCCATAGCGGACCAGTCCGGTCATCCTAATTCCTTAAAATTTTGCCAAGTCCCTAGACTTGTCCCGACTTGTCTGACATCCAGGGGACTTGTCCGTTTTCCCCTCTGACTAAAATCGGACTTGTTTGGTTTTGGCCAGACTTGTCTGATTTTCCTCTGACTAAGTTTGGACTTGTCCGATTTAGTACGGACTTGTTCGATATCTCTCTGAGTAACTTCAGACTAGTCTGGCCCTTTTCGGACTTGTCCCGTGATCGCGACTCCGAGTTGATCTTTTGTTCCATGACATGTTTTTGGGTTTTACCTTAAGCGGGCCTAAGTACGTCGTGTCTAACTCTTTTTGGAGCCCATGTGGGACCCCACACCGGCCTCCACCCTCCCCAAACTTGAAATCCATCAAACTGTAGCCCTCCACCTCTATATAAACAACCCCACCCCTTGACTTTACATCCTTTTGCCTCAATTGAAAGACCAAAAACCCTAGTTTGTGGAGAGCCGCCATCAAGGAGGGAGAAGGAGATCCCGAGAAAGAAGAAGAAGAGGAGGAAACACAAGAGGCTCAAGTGATCAAGATCTCCATCAAGTTTTCGTTCTTCATCAACAATTCACCTTCAAGTTCTTCATCAACCCTAGATCGTCATGATCCAAGTGTTGCCTCCAAAACTTTTGATTCAAACACCTGGTACACCTTCTATTTCCTCTTTCTCACGTGAATTCAACCTCGTTTCTCCAAATTCACGTCAATCTAGAAAACCCTAGTTCGCTGTTTCTGCGAAGGGCGGACTAGTCCGGCCCTACAGCGGACTAGTCCGATTTTTCCTGACAGTTTCATGCTAAATTAAATATAAATTGATTTGAATCAATTACAAACCTCTTTAAACTTGTTAAAAGCTACTAGAACTAGTTATTAAACATCATTAACAACTCATTAATCAGTTTTACTTCGCATTTGTATTAATCATGCATGTCATGACATATTGAGTAATATATGTGTACTTATTGTTGTGATTTTTGTTTTGTATGTTCGTTGCACGGATTAGACGGTTTTTCACTAGAGGGTGCTGCAGAAGACCTCCAGCACGAGCAACTTGAAAACTTTGACCCTAACCATGCCCAAGAGCAAGGAAAGTGTCCTTGAACATATTGATCCTGTTTCGATAATAAATGTTTTGTTTGCAAAACTGCATGCTTGTGTCAATTTGATGGGACTCCTATGATACGAAGTTTACTAGTTTTGTTTGACCACCCTTGTCACCTGGAATACATGGTAGAGAGTCGGGAAGGGCTTTTTACCTTTTCGCTGCTTAATTAATTGGGATGGGAAAACAACTATATCATTTAATTATGCATTAATGAGATTATGGTTAATATTAACTCGTTAATATGATATGGTAATGGGTGATCTAAGCAAGCATGGTATATGGATTGGGTTGGATGTTATGGTGCTTCGCTTGCCTTAGATCTAAGGACCGGTTCATGCGAGAATAGGCCAGGACTACAACACCTCCACTAGGCCAGGTATGGGTGCGACGTAGCTGATTAATTAGGGTATTGATAGTATTACATGGATCATTTGGTGCCCCGGGGAAGGGGAGTCGGATTGGGTTTGGATTTGAGGCGGGAATCCCTGGTATCCGAACGGCACAAGAGGGGGCCCTTGGTTGAAGTTGTGCACAGTTGGAGACATCGCCACCGGTGAAACTGCAATGGGTCTGTACATGCTAGTAGTCCCTTTGTAAAGGCTATTTTGTGATCTCTTGGCCACACACCAACAAAAGTGTGAGACGGCATAATGGAGGTTCTAGTCACCGAAAGGTGATGAAATCACGAACACGTGGGTAATGTGGTACAAACCCTACATAGTATTAAAACTATCATGACAGCTGTGCTATTGGTTAAGAGCACCTGAATGACCTACATGATTAGAGTGGTTTTGCTATTGGGATGATTTGGTACTGGTTATGGATGGTATTATGGTTTATGGCAATAGATATGGTTAATGGTAATGTGAAATCCGGAATACGGATGATGGTAATGAAATATGAACTGGTATTATGATGACTACATGGTTTATGATGGGTTTACTTCTCATATATACAATACATTGATTTTCGAATGTTTTAATGTACTTCTCAGCACTTAGCCTTTATTATATTCGTTATTTGAATCAGCTACATGTCATACTTTCCACACTTGCTGAGTACAATATGTACTCACCCTTGCAATTCTCCCACCAACAGTTGCAGGTCAGGATTGGGAGTATAACAATGATAATGCGGAGTTCTAGGTCGTGTCTACCGTCAGCTTTGCCTATGGATTGATTGGAGCTGCGCTATACCCTTATGCTTAGTTTGCTTATTTAGTTTAATTCTGCTGCATTAGTTCAAACTTGTCATTAATATTCATTAGAGCTTGTATTCAAGGATATTTTGAGTTCTGTAATCGAAGTGGTTAATTAATATTGTTTTGTGCTAATTTTCTGTATATCATTTTGTGAATGCACTCTTGTATGTGTGTTGAACGTCCTGAGCACACATATGCGTTCACTTGGTTCATTTTCGGAACCAGGTGTCACAAATTGGTATCATAGCCACAGGTTGACCGTAGGACGCAACCTAGATAGAATGGACACTTTAGAGCACATAGGAATACTTAAGAATCGATGTGTTTTTGCTTGGTGTGCTGTTATTGCTGCTTGTGTGCTTAGTAGAGGATTTTGGTATGCTTTAGCATTGCCATATCCACATAGGCTAGTAGAGTTAGTTGCTTAGTTTCATATCTCTTGATGCATATAGTTGGGGACGTTTTCTAAATTATTCTTCATATGGTGAGGACTCACAACCAGAGGGATGCTAATGATGAGGAGGAGAACAATGGGGTACCCCAGAACCACAATGGACAAGGACCTGCCCAGGGAGCTATCAACCTTGAGCAGCTTTTGGCTATGCAAAACCAGCTCATGCAGACCATGATACAGACTATGGGACAGCTGCAGGCTGGCAACAACAACAATCAGCCCCACATGCCTCCACCGCCGCCCCCACCGCCTCATAACCGGTTGGGAGAGTTCATGAGGACTAGGCCATCGACTTTTGCTCAAGATGCTGACCCTATGGACGTCGATGATTGGCTCAAGTCCGTGGAGAAGAAACTTGCAATAGTCCAATGCAGCGACTGGGAGAAGGTGCTATTCGCATCTCATCAACTTGTTGGAGCAGCTGCCGATTGGTGGGACTCTTTGTGCAACGCCCATGAGAACCAAGAGAGGATTACTTGGGCTGAATTCAAGGAGTGCTTCCGTTCTCATTATGTCCCGGAAAGAGTTATGATCTTGAAAAGGAAAGAGTTTGAGAACATGAGGCGAGAAAGTCGAGTGTGGGTGAATACCTCAATAAATTCACTCAACTTTCAAGATATGCGTCTGAGGATGTGAGCCGGGACAACCGGAAGCAATACTTGTTCATGAGGGGCTTGAACAATGAGATCAAAGTACAATTGTTGAATTGTGATTATGCCAACTTTCAGAAGCTTGTGGACAAAGCAATTGTTGTTGAGAACAAGGTCCATGAGATGGAGCAAGACAACAAGAGGAAGGCACCATATCAAGGACAGCAGCAAAGAAGTAATGTATGCCCTCGCTTTGCACCACCTAATGCGCCTTATTACAGCTCTTCTGCGCCTGCTCAATGCCCTGGATATGCACCACGCCTAGCTCAGTTTGTGCAGCAATGCCCTGTCATGCAAGCACCTAGGCCTCCAATGTCTTTTGCACCTCGTGCCAACTTTCGTGGTGCAAATGTTCAGAATCAAGTTCGTCTCAATAATTCTGGTGCAGTTAAGAAGTTCTATACACGTGGAGAAGCAGGACATTTTGCACATCAATGTCCTATGTCAGGCCTTAGTCAAGGAAGCAATGCCCCAAGACAAAACCCAAGACCCGATGGAGGACAGCCGCAAGGAAACCGTTGACAAAAGAATTTTTCTCGTGGCAATGTAAACCATGTCTCTACGGAGGATGCTCAACAAGCGGATTACGTGGTTATTGGTATGTTTCTCGCAAACTCCAACCCGGCGACTATGTTATTTTATTCTGGAGCATCACATTCATTCATTGCATCAAAATATGTTGCCACGTATAGTTTGCCTATCTCTCATATGAAGTTTACTCTATTGGTTAGGTCTTCTGGAGGAGAGATGAGGACAAATATAGTATGTTCAAAAGTAAGCCTTAGAATAGGAGGGTAGACTTCTTTGCCAACCTCATTGTCTTGGATTCTCAAGGATTGACATTATACTTGGTATGAACTGGTTGAGGAAGCACAATGGAGTCATTGAATGTGCCACAAAGACGGTGAAGTTGACCAATGAGGAAGGGATCACCATAGATTTTGAAGCATCTCAACATGCACCGAAGCAATTGGAGCTGAATCACCTAGACGGTGTCACAATTGAGGAGATTCCAGTGGTGTGCAAATTTCTGGATGTGTTTCCGGATGGGTTGCCTGGTATGCCACCTGATCGAGACATTGAATTTGTTATTGAATTAATACCTGGAACTGCACCTATAGCTAAGAGGCCATATAGGATGCCTCCTAAGGAGTTAGCGGAGCTCAAGAAGCAGATTCAAGAGCAACTAGAGAAATGTTGTATTCGCCCAAGCAATTCACCTTGGGGAGCACCCGTTCTTTTCATAGATAAGAAGGATAGATCACAAAGGATGTGTGTAGATTACCGAGCTCTCAATGAGGTGACATCAAGAACAAGTACTCCTTTCCACGCATAGAAGACTTGTTTGATCAGATGATGGGTGCTTGTGTCTTCTCCAAGATTGATTTGAGGCCGCGATACTTCCAAATGAAGATTAGGCCATCAGACATGATGAGTAAGTTTAGGCCCGATCCTCCGAAAGGTAATGGATAAATCGATTGATGTGGAGATCTCGACGTTGATGATCTGAGGCTCTCGAGTAGAACACGAACAACCCCTGCAATCACTACACCACCACTCCATTGGTTATCAACCGTTCTGCACATGATTGACCTCGCCAAGAAGGCTAATCCCTGGAAGTGCAACTGAGAACACAAGTAAGAATAAGGTAGAAGCAATCTGAATTGCTAAGTTGGGGTCTCACGAACCGATGAACGGCAAAACTGTGTATAACAGATTAATCTAAGCAAAACCCAATTGTTTATGGCAGCTACTATGAAGTATATATAGGTGGAAGTACGTCCAAGGGAATGTTGTAGTCGTGACATAACCTTAAGATACGAAAAAAAGAGATGTAGACTTGATACAATGCCCAATAGCCCAATATGGTGGCACAACACCCTGACATATTGTGAAGTCGATTTTGTTTTGATGATTGCTGTCGACTCATAAGTAATTTTGACATGGGATCGGTGGCATTTGCAATGTTATCCTCTCCCCTTTCTGTGCATATGTAATATGTCCAAAACGGAGGTCGTATGCGTCCTGGACATCTGTTTTAGTGCGAACTGCTTCTGGACTCTGAGTTGGACACGATTTTGAGTTTGGCTCGGTTTTCATCTTCTTTGAACGACTTCTCTGGTCCTCCAAGTCCCTAAGACTTCCTCCAAGTACTCCTTGAACCTCTCCATAAATCCTATTCACAATTAAAACATTAGGTAGCAATCTATTCTCAAAAATATATAAGAACGGGCTCACCTCTAAAATTAATTGGTGTGTGTGAATTCTATTGATTGCATCTTGTATGTTGAATGGAGTGTTGTGTATATCCATAGGAGTGATGTCCTCCTCATCCTCCCCTTATTGAATTGGAGTCCTCCTCGACTCAAGTTCATCTTCTCTCATGTGTGGGTCCATATGTGCAACGCCATCAAATCCTCTTGTGTGCATCAAAGGAGGAGGCCAAGGTGGTGGACGATACAGTGCACCATCTCCATGTTCTCCATCAAATAAGCATGACCATTCACTTGGTCTAAGATCCCAAACAAATAAACATTGTTCCATGCTTATTTGTGCAATGATAATGTGCATGATCTCATCATTCTCCTCTTCTTTATGACAAGCCGTCCTCGGCTTGCTCGTATGTCCAGCAAAGATTCTTGCTTTGGGGATAGAGTGAGCATTGTCCATATTGCACAACCGCAGCAAACAATGCTCCTCTTTTATATATTATCCATGCTGCAAGAAAAAAATGCTAGAAAAACTTGATAATCATTATTAGTGTTAGTGCATCTATTCATTTCACCATGTTGTTGTAGCACTATATGGGATTTCTCATTTGAGCATATGTAAACTTTTTGCACCATAAATTCACCACTATCTTCACAGTTGCCTATAGCATGAAAAATATTTCTACTTAACAAAGGCAATTCAGATTGGGAAAATATTCTCCTCCCTACAATATCTAGATCACAAAGAGTGTCAAATTCAATATAACCCAAAGTATTTAGAGAAGACAACAATTTCATCTCATCATTTTCAGCAGTAGCGGTGATCAAATTATGAATTTCAGCACAAGTAGGTGAATCCAAACACAATCATCTAGTACATTAACTTGTTTTCGCATAGGTATAATAGAGTTATCAGCACACAACTCATTTTTAACAGAAGGATCAGCAGGAAAATCCACATGTAGCAATGGTGTATCAATAAAAGATTCCACTAGTCGCTCCTCGACAATAGCATGATTGGAGAATTAAGAACATCTAAAAACTTCTCACCTTCAACAAGTGTGTCATGATATTCGTTACCTTGATTGTCATTTTCAGCAGTAATTGTGGGTGAAATATGAATTGATAGATCTGAATTTTTCACAGGAGTGGTTGAACACCTAATTCACTTTTGGATTTTTTGCAATTACTGGTTCATGTTCCTGCAAAAGGTTAGGCATAGGAGGAGGTACAACAAGAAAATTCTTCTCAAGCTCATGTATTTCATCTTTGCAATTGGATACATTAGTAAATGTTTCTCGCATAAGAATTTTCATATCTCTCCATGTTTGAGGTTTTTCTAAATCACTTAAGTTGTCCCACCAAGTTAATGCACATAAAACTAATTCACTAGCAATATTCCTAATCTTTATCTTTTCACACATATGACATTGTTCAAATATTTTATCAATCTCTATTTCCCAAGCAATATATTCATCGTAACCAAAACCATCATAAGAAGGAAGATATGGGAGAATGTAATTACTTTTTGTGGAAGGAGTTGTAAAGGTGGTCTGAATGTTATGTGCAGCCTTGACTGGTGTTTGTTTCTTGGTGGGCAGCCCCATCATCGTCTTCATCATGTCAAGTAACTCAACATGTAGAGCACATTCACCATCCTCTCTTTTACCTGACATTGTTAGTAGCAAATGGAAGACAACAAAAATATGTTATCCCTAACAACTACATATGGCAATGGCTGTTTTTAATCCTGTTAATTAGTTATAGAAGTATGTTTTATTTAGATGTTTGAAGTATGCATCATTATATGCATGTAAATTATTACTCATGTTGAAGCAAGCAGACACGAGTTTAAGAAACGATTTGAATGGACCCCTTAGTTGGATAGCTGGGAAGTACAACCGTCGGATCAAAACAAACGGTGGATGCAGCCTTTACTGCACGCATGCAGCAAAATGTCGCTACATCAGGTGATCCTGGTCCAGGCAGGTATGCTCCGATTCCTGTCCTCCAACTCCATCTAGGTTTCCGATGACGCAGGCGGTTCACCACCAGACTGTAGAAAGGATAAGCACGCACACATGTAACAGTCATTGTTGACTGCGTTGGTCTAACATCATTGTTTGACTGCGTAGGCTACGTTTAGTCATTAATGCTAGCTTTTGAATCTGTGTAGTGCGAAAGGGTTTTGTTTTGGTTTCAGACTACACTAGCTAGCCTATATAAAGTGTATATGTGTTTCCTAATGAATACACAACAAACATTCTCCATACAGAATGAAACTTGCATGCCGCTTTCTTCTGCCGGAGGTTCAAAGGAAACTACACGGCTGGCCGGGTACACGTACGGTACGGGTGTGCCGGTGTACCTTAACCCCCGTACGTCGTCCATCCTCGATGGTTGTTGGAAAGAGCCTTACAGGTATGCTTTGATTCCAGACCTCTTACTCTATCTCTAGGTTTTTGATGTCGCAGGTGGTTCACCACCAGGCAAAACAAAAAAGGTTGAGAGGCATGCAAGTTTTTTGATGAAAAACTGACTGCGGCATGCAAGTTTTTTGATGAAAAACTGACTGCGGCCTGCTGACGCATCCATTTCTAGTTTTTTTATGACACTCTCGCTGACATGTCATCATATTATTTGTTGTGAAGGTATGGTAGTTAAACTAAGCATTATTAAAGGGACCAATAACATTTTGACACATCAGCGGGGTGACGCATGGGAGGACAGAGCGGGAGGGACACGGCTTGCAGCCAGTTTGCCATCAAGAAATTTGCATGTCGCTCTCATCACCGAGGCTTTGCTGGTTTGTCTAGTGGTGAACCGCATGCGTCATCGGAAACCTAGATGTTGTTAGAGGACAGGAATCAGAACATACCTGCAGGGGTCTTCCAACCACCACCGGGGACGCACGACAGGGGTTAAGGTACACACCAGCACACCCGGACCGTACATAATGTGCCGGTGAAGATGAACGGCATTCCAGATGTCGAAGCACTTGCATGCTTCCGTTGGAAGGTGACCAACTCGCGGAAGATGTGCGAGGTCGACTATGCCAACATTATTTGTTGTGAAGGTATGGTAGTTAAACTAAGCATTAATAAAGGGACCAATAACATTTTGACACATCAGCGAGATGATGCATGGGAGGACAGAACGGGAGGGACACGGATTGTATCCTCCCATTCAGTGCTTCCATGCGTGCTCCTACTTAAGTGTCATGATTTTATTTGCACTTTCATTTACCTAACATAATGCCTGATTTAACTTCAACCAATTAGATGATGACACATAAGCGTGGAGTACGCATGGAAGCACAAACGGGAGCACCGAAGTTGCATCCGAACGGGAGGACACGGCTTGTATACTCCCATTTAGTTCTTCCATGCGTGCTGCTACTTAAGTGTCATGATTTTATTGGCCCTTTCATTTACCTAACATAATGCCTTATTTAACTTCAACCAATTAGATGATGACACATAAGCGCGTAGTACGCATGGAAGCACAAACGGGAGCACCGAAGTTGCATCCCCAGATGGTTGCCATGTACGTTCACACTCTAAATCTTACAGCCAAGGGCGCAGTGCACAGTTCCTGCGACTGTACCACCCTGCCCTAATGATTGCCACATACGCGAGCGCACCGAATCTTGCAGGGCGCACGGGCACACACGAACTCCACGTCCGAACTTTGCTCAGCGATCCGAATAACTCGGCGCTCGGCATGCACGATCCATCATCATGTGCACGAATAATATTACGAAATTATCAACTTTGATGATTCAATAATCCCAATCATGTTTCATCCAACCTACCAACAAAAAATTGGATCGTCCAGTCCATCCAACCAAACGTTAATTTGGATGATCCAAGACATAAAGAAATGGATGATCTATCTCCAATCGAACTTCAACGTCAAACCAAACGCAATTGATCACTGAGCACTTTGTAACATGTCACTAGAGTGTACGCACAAATGACAAATACACGGCCTCAACACCAGGTTTAGGGTGCATTGTGGACTAACCACATGACCCGACCAAACACTCACGTAATTACCATACACTTGCAAGAGCAACCATCTGACCGCATCCACCAACGCATCCCGACCCTGCGAAAGGATGACGAGCAGCAGCAGGTGAACATGTTGCAGCGGCGGCGCAATGGAAAACGGTGGCAGCGGACGGTGACTTACCTGGATTTTGGCGTAGTCGACCTCGCACATCTTCCGCGAGTCATTCACCTTCCGCGGCGAGCAGAACCACACTGGCAGAAACTCCTTGGTTTCACAGTCGAAGCATGACTTGGAGAAATGGGCCACCAACGCATCCCGACCATGCGAAAGGATGACGAGCAGCGGCAGGTGAACACCATGCAGCGGTGGCGCAATGGAAAACGGTGGCAGCGGACAACAACGTACCTGGATGTTGGCGTAGTTGACCTCGCACATCTTTCGCGAGTCGTTCACCTTCAAACGGAAGCTATGCAGGTGCTTCGTCCACAGCCAGAACGCCGCATCTGGAGATGTGACGTTGACAAAGTAGTAGCCTTGTTGGCCTCGGACCTTGGCAAATGCAACAAACGAGGTTATGTATCAATCAGTAAAAGACCAGAGCTTGCTTAGCATAATCATATATTTCAAAGCATAGGCGTGGTACTTGAAGTCAAATGGAACGTGAATAAAATCGTAAAACCGACTTGACGCGATCTACTGCAATTTTCGTGTTCTCCTCAGCGCAGTGCTGATCAATGACATTCATTACTTTTTGCCCCCTGACGACGTAGTGCTGGACTGACGACGCTGATGATCCGCAACATACTCAACGATGTAAAACATCAGGTATTAACGCATCAACAAATATGAGGGGGAGAATACCAATGCACAGATTTAAAAGTATGTTGCGGATCATCAGCGTTGTCAGTCCAGAAGAGGGGTAGAAGCGGCGTCATGGCTGCCGCGAACTCAAGAACGGATGAGGAGAAGGCTCATCGCCAACGGATCTAGGGGACGGAAGCTAGACGACCGCTATGGGCGATGAGCCTTCCCCTCGATCTGTTCTCGAGTCAGCCATGGTGTTCTTGGCGCGGTTTTGGGAAGAGAGGAAGAGTGGCTGTGCGGAGAAGACGTTGGCGTGTCCAGGTGATCTTATAGCGTAGACGAAATCCCCTGCAGTAACTGCACTGCGGTTACTGCACTGCGGTTACTACAACTGAGTGGTGGGGCCTCTGCAGTACTGCAGGTGCAGTAGAGACTGCTGACATGTGGGTCCCACACCATGTGGGGCCCTCATGTCAGCCATGTCTACTGCACCTGCAGTACTGCAAGGGATTTGAACCCGCCTGGCTGTTCGTCTCTCGACGCGCGCAATAGTGGTGTTGGGACACGGAGCGGTTCCAATTGAATTCAAAGATGCGCATGCGCTGCGCGCGTTTAAGGCACATCGGTAACTGGCGCGCACGTAAGCTCGGTGCACCCAGTCGCATCAGCCACCTGTACAAATGTCTACGACTTGAACGAAAGATGAATCCTTATGCGGCAAACTGCAACGTATAATACTTCCTCCGCCCTAACTCAACTCTATTTCTGTTTCGGTCGAACTAATTACCTTTGACAAATGATTTATATGGAATTTATTAACTTCAATAACATATAGTACTAGATTGTATATTATGGAAATATTTTCATGGTGAATCTAAAAGTACAATTCTTGTATTGTTAAAACAGATCAAAATTGCGTAATTCTCAAAGATATATTTGACGGAACCTAAGATTTCCCTTTGAAAAAGTTTTATACTTTACATTAGTTTTACATATGTAATATGCACATTGGATATATCACTAGATAGTTCTGCAACAAAACATGCAGGAGAAATATGCATATCCCATATATATGCTACTACTACGTAAATTAGGGGTGGGCAAATAAACCGAGACCGAAAAATCGAAACCGATAAAACCGAGACCGGAACTAAAAAGACCGAAATATCGGGTATCAGGTACTTTTCGGGTAGAAAATATAAATAACTAAAAAATAAATGTTGGGTTCGGGTACCACTCTCGGGTAACTGAACTAACCGAATAGTCGGTCCATCAAATAATAAGTTAAATTATGCGTGCTAAACTATGAACAATTCAAATTTAGGTATTTTATTTTCAAGTTGTGATGTGTGAAGTTGTTGGATTTAAACGTTTATTTTTTATTTTTCATTTGTCAATTTATAATAATGACCTCATGGGATTAAATTTATCATTCATATTAAATTTGTGCAAACATGACATGGATATAATGTATAATTCGGATATATCGGGTAGGACCGAAGACCGAACCAGAATTTTGGTACCCAAAATGTTCGGGTACCTAATATTATTACAACAATTTGGGTTGTGATTTCAAGAAACCGAATTTTGAAAAAGACCGAAATACTGGAACCAAAATATCGGGTAGACTGAATGCACACCCCTTAACGTAAATCCATCCAAAATAATTAGCTAGTTTGAGGATGAATGAAGTTGAGCTTCCAAGCTTGATGAGCACCGTCATTGTTTTGAGCCAGGATCATTCTGCCCTAGGGATGGAAACGGTACGGTAAATTCTCGAACTGTTCGACACTGTTTTCGAAAATTTCCGATGCGATTACCATTTTTGACAATTTCCAAAATTTTTGATCCGATTACCGTTTTTATCGGACATTGAAATTTGGTAAACGGAATGGAAACGATTTAGACTGATTTCCGACCGAATTGTCGGAATACCATATTTTAATGGAAAATTTCCGAACAATAACCGAATACTTTCCAAATAGTAGGTTGGGTCTAATGGGCTGACATGTACTCTCTCTGCCCCTTGGAACAGAGGATTTTTAAAGGAAACTTCAAAGGAATTCATTCCTACATTGTGCTTATGTCACAGGTGTTTGGAACACAGGAATCATATTTCGTTTCCTGTAGAAAGACTTCCTTTCCTATGTAAAATGGAGGAATGAAATAATCCAGTCCATGTTCTTTGTGGTCTGCTAGTTGGCTATGGAGGGAATATATAGGGTGTTAAAAGTCAAATTAACTAACCTAATGATTTGCATGGAATAATTATTTCTTTTTTTGAAACAAGGGAATAATTATTTCTGAGCTACTGCAATGCAATAGACGTTTTGATGTTAGAAATATAGAAATGAAGTTGTTTATAAAGTAAACTGGTAGTTCATTTTGGCAAGAATTTATGACTTTGATTTATGTATTACAAATAATGATAGTTAAGATTCTAAAGAATTTTGTTTATAGTTTCTCACCTTATTCGTTCCTGTATTTTGTCTATTCCTATGTTTTTTCCAATTCATGTGATTTGGATTCCTACGTTCCAAACGGGGTCCTAGTAAATATCGCTTTGTAGTTTATTTTTGAACTACAAAGCGATAAATATTTAGAGACGGAGGGAGTAATAAGCTCAATTCTTCAAATTTTTTATTCAGACACCAGTTTGAATAAGGAGTTGTCAAAGGTAATAAGCTCAATTCCGACCGTTTTCATCCCTATTCCGCCACAAGTCATCTGGGGCAGCAGGCGGAGGACCTTGATGATCAGGATAAGGACCAGGCAAGAAATCATTGGTCAAAGTTAAGTTTGACCAAAGCTAAAAATAGAGTTGAGTTGGGGTGGAGGAAGGAGTACTTTTTACAAACCGCTTTACAGGCCCCGCTACAGCCTGCGGGTGATCTCTGCCTACTGACAACTCCGGCGGCCAAAGTACTAGCGTACAGTTGCACTTTAAAAGTCGTAACCCCAGTTTTGCAAGTAGAATTCCAAACAGTGCACTTTAGAAGCCATAACCATCACTGCCCGCGTCCCATCGTCTTCTCTGCGCATACTAATAAAGACACACCATCCTCTTCTCCACAACACACACATGCCATCCTCTTCTCTGCGCGTACTATTCCTCTTCGTCTCCGTCGTGCGCGTCCTCATTGGTTCCCTTCGAAGCCCATGGAGTTCCCCTTGTCACACGATATTGCGGTCCTGATCGCGGGGTGGGTCACCGCAACCTCCCCGCAGCCCATGCACGACCTCTCCAGTTTGCGCGCCACCTGTAAGGCCTTGCACGCGGCGTGCTGGGATCGCGTCGTGGGCAGGCGCGTGGCGCTGGAGCGGGTGAGCATCTGGAAGTATAACCAGAGCTATGACTGCCTCGTGGAGCACCTGACAATCGTCGGCAACCCTCATGCGTGCTACGTCACCGGGTTCGACCTCGTCTTCCTGCACGATCGCACGCAGCCGAGCACCCAGGTCCTTGCCCAGGCGGCCGCGAACGGCCACATGGTGGAGGCCTACGTCCTCACCATGCTCTGCTAAGACGCCGACCACGGGGCCTGCGACGCCTTCGAGTATATCCGACAGGTCGAAGGTGAGGCCCACGTCGGCTACAACACGGCCGGGTCCGTCGCCATGAAGTGGACCAACAAGGAGTGCTGCCGGTGTCGGCGTGAAGCCATGAATAGTATCGATGATGTCGCCTGGAGGTTCCTGGGCAGGCCTCGTCCAGAAGCACCGCCGGTGGCGGTGCCCAACATTGATGATGACGCTTGGGGCTTGATATGCACCGAATTTGGTTCGGCGAAGGGTGGCCCGATCTTCACGACAGGAGGTTCAAGAACAAGATAACTTGCTGTAGAAACAGCGCGGATAACTAGCTTTATACCTGACCAAGGTTGGATGCGACCAAGCGACGGGGAGAGAGACACCAAAACCGCGAAGACTTTGACTCGATCTCCGAACGACCGCAGAACCACAACCGGAGCTAATGCACACAAGACGGGGCAGCCGTACTGAAACCCGCAGAGCACGAATTAGTGGATCTCAGAGAGATCTCTCCACAAGTTCCAGAAGAACAAGGAAGAACAAGAGTTGAGTAAGGCACTAAGCAGCTCGGATGCCAATTTCACTGGAATAATCTTAATTCATCAAAGAGTTGCCCTTGGCTTACAAAAGAGGGATATTTATACCAATAACTAGTATAAAAATAGATGTGAACTGAAAAAGCCACATGGGAAGGTGGAAGGCCAACTGGCTTGATCATTCATGCAGTGGTCATCAATTTCCCGCATGTCTTCTGGCCTTCTGAGTGGTCTTTAGTGTTTTAATCATAAATCCACCTAGGAACATCCAAAATACATGGGACCAGATGCGTTGGAAAGATAATTTGATAACCTTTCACACAATGTGTAGCATACTTCACGAAATATTGTAGAGAGATAGAGTTTCTCACGGAAACTTGGATATCAGGCTGACTGTTGATCTTCTGAACAGTCTGCACCAAAAGCACTCGGCTGCCAAGATGGGACCTCTAAAGCACTCGGAACTTAGTGGAATTAGAAAGTTGACTTCAACACCTTTCCAACAAGTACTCATGGACCTTCACAGCTTCTATGAATCAAGAGATATGACTGTTTCTTCATGACAGTTCTGCCAGGCCGAACTGGTTCGACGTAGTTCTCCTCTTTGGTTCAGTCTTGGCGTGTCCTTGTCATCCTCCTTGGTGAACCTGAGTAATAGAAACATGTACGATTAGGAAGTATACAATTCTCATTAATAAATGGAATTTCACAAAGTAGTGCGTGCACCTCTTGTTGTGGCTGTTTAGCTCGGCTACGAGTAATTGGTCCATCAAAAACATGCGCTGGTGCAGCTTGACTTGATGATTGTTCCATATTACTTGATGTAGTCGGTATACTTGATGGTGTGGTCGGCGTAGGCATATCAGTGCTTCTCAATGGGGGTGGGGGGGAACCAGGAAACTGCCCACTGCGGCAGGCCTACGTGGGAGATGTGGTCAGTCTTCTGTACAGAGAACTGTAGGATTAAGCACGAGCATCACCTGTTCTTCTGTTTGGCATTGTACTATATGGATTATATTCCCTCCATTCCCGTTTGGATGCACCGCTAGTTCTCCCAATGCCAATTAAAAGAGAACAAAGGGAGTATATAAAATAGACTTGTACTAGTATATGCGTTTCCCCTATGCCCGCCAGTCTCTGATGAATGTTGCACTTGTTGTGTTTCCCCTATGCGCGCTCATCTTATGTTTAGCCCCGTTTGCGTCAAAGGAAACTCACGGGACAATTTAAAGAAATGGATTCTTCCGGAAATGAATACATTCAATCATACAGTACTTTGTAACGAAGGCAACGACTGCAGTGCAATCTGGGCTCCTGTGCAAGCGTGCAATCCGCGAATCTCAGCTGTGTGATGGACATCCAAGGGTGTCGTACTTTTTGCATATAGATCCCTCCACCTGCTTGCGCACTTTTTACACATTTATATGTAAAAGGTGCAGCCACCCTTGGATGTCAATCAAACGGCTAAGATTTGCAGATTGCACGCTTACATAGAAGTCCAGATTTCACAGTAGTTAGTGCCCTTCTTCCCGTTCATTGTCTCAACTTTTCATTCCAGTCGTCGCTAATCGACAGAACTAGCTGTTACATAATCCCCAATAAACACAAAATAAACTAATCGGCACATCTAGTCCGCATCACTTCCCTTGAAGTAGTGGTAATAACTTCTGGCCGCGTATAGGAGTAGTGGTAATGATTACACCGCGTATAGGGGCATAGGGCTAGTGGAACGTTGGAATTATACCTATCTTTTTCTAACATTTTTCTCATCCTTTCTTTTCTCTCTATTCATTGTCACATCTTTTCTTTCTAGTCGTCGCTATGTACCTGTTAGTATTGTATACTACTTTACAGACCGCTTTGCAGGCCCCACTACGGGCGATCTCCTAACACCTCCAGCGGCTAAAGTATCGTACATGCCACTTTAGAGGCCATCGGCAGTGTGGACGGTCATTCATTAGTAGAGAATACAGATAGAATAGATAGTTTACTAAATAGCAGATAAAATAAAATAACAGATGGAACAGCCGAACAACATTGAGTTCATTATCATAAAACATTACTCCCTCCTTTCTATATTACATGTCGTTAGAACAAGTTTTTTTAGTTCATATTTGAACGAGAAAATAACTTGTCCTAATTATTAATGACAGGTAATATGGGAAGGAGGAAGTAAAAAACATGAAACACAACATCACGAAACAAGAACAAATAAAACATCACAAAAACAAGAAGAGAAAAACATCACGACTGGATTAATCTGTGTCAAAATATTTCTTTTTTTAAATTTGGGTTCAACTAGAATGTAATCAGATGTTTGGTGCAATCGTGCAATCAACCATCTTCAACCCTTGGATCAATCTACATTACGGTCATTGAATCTTTTTATTTAACCCCCTCCACCAGGTGGAGGGGTGGTGGTGGTGGTGGAAGGGGTTGAATGAAAAGATGTAATAACCGTATGATGTAGATCCAACGGATGAAAATCTTTGATTACATGATTGCACCAAAACTTTAATTCCATGTAGGGCTGTCAACGAGTTGAACTTGAGCGAGTTTGTTTCTATCACATATAAAAATTGTGTCCCATAGAACATTTTTAATAGAATTATATAGTTTAGTTAATCATACGTACATATCATAGATTACAACAACAAATGAGCTTACTCGAACTTTTCGAGCTTGAGCTCATCAAGCTAGCAATACTCAACTTCATCCTCAAACTTTCAATCAAAACTAAGTTTGGTCCTTGAACTTTCAAACGGGTCAATTATTTAGTCTATCAACTTCAAAGGACCGTTTTGCTATCATCCTTAGTCTAGGTTGGACATCCACATTGGCATGCCAAATAAGCTATTATGCCATGTACATCATCTACCCCGGCCACCTCACTTAGAAAAAGATAATAATTTTTATCATCTTAAAAAATAACTAGCTAATTAATTGGGGTGTATTTATGTAGTTGCATGGGATATACATATTTCTCCTCCATTTTTTCTGCAAAACCATCAAGTTATATATC
Source organism: Tuctoria greenei (assembly GCA_036927565.1). NCBI lineage: Eukaryota > Viridiplantae > Streptophyta > Magnoliopsida > Poales > Poaceae > Tuctoria > Tuctoria greenei. Next base: position 133,448,272 of record JAYESD010000006.1, read on the forward strand.
ATATGTCATATTACATATGTAAAAATATCGTACAATATAAAAATTTTAAGCCTAGGGAAGAGCAAACAGAGCAAAAACAGAGAGGAAGAGCAAACTTTTAAGACTAGGGAATAAAATATAAAACGAAACTACGTAGCTGGCCGGGTACACGTACAGTCCGGGCCGGTGTTGCGGTGCACCTTAACCCCCGTCGTGCGTCCTCGGTGGTTGTTGGGAAGACCCTTGCAGGCAGACCAGGATCGCCTAACATAGTGAATTTTACTGCATCCTATTTTCATGAGTCTTTTTAAATATGGTATTTTCTCATTTATTATTGCGGTCGATCTATACGACATTTCATGCTCTAGGCAAAAAAGAAAAGATTGTACTTCATGCTGATGCAAACAAGAGGCAATTAAAATGGAGGACAGGAATCGGAGCATACCTGCCTGGACCAGGATCCCCTGACGTAGCGACATTTTGCTGCATGCGTGCAGTAAAGGTTGCATCCACCATTTTTTGATGACACTCTCGCTGACGTGTCATCATATTATTTGTTGTGAAGGTATGGTAGTTAAACCAAGCATTAATAAAGGGACCAATAACATTTTGACACATCAGCGGGATGACGCATGGGAGGACAGAACGGGAGGGACACGGCTTGTATACTCCCATTCAGGGACACGGCTTGTATACTCCAATTCAGTGCTTCCATGCATGCTCGTACTTAAGTGTCATGATTTTATTGACCCTTTCATTTACCTAACATAATGCCTGATTTAACTTCAACCAATTAGATGATGACACATAAGCGCGGAGTACACATGGAAGCACAAACGGGAGCACCGAAGTTGCATTAACGCTAGCTTTTGAATTTGTGTAGTGCGAAAGGGTTTTGTTTTGGTTTCACACTACACTAGCTAGCCTATATAAAGTGTCGTATCTGTGTTTCCTTATGAATACACATCAAACATTCTCCATACATAATGAAACTTGCATGTCGCTTTCTTCTGCTGGAGGTTCGAAGGAGACTACACGGCTGGCCGGGTACACGTACGGTACGGGTGTGCCGGTGTACCTTAACCCCCCGTACGTCGTCCGTCCCCGGTGGTTGTTGGTAAGAGCCTGACAGGTATGATCTGATTCCAAACCTCTTACTCCATCTCTAGGTTTCTGATGACGCAGGCGGTTCACCACCAGGCAAACCAAAAAAGGTTGAGCGGCATGCAAGTTTTGATGAAAAACTGTATGCGGCCTGCTGACGCATCCATCTCTAGTTTTTCGATGACACTCTTGCTGACGTGTCATCATATTATTTGTTGTGAAGGTATGGTAGTTAAACTAAGCATTATTAAAGGGACCAATAACATTTTGACACATCAGCGGTATGACGCATGGGAGGACAGAACGGGAGGGATAGGGCTTGTAGCCAGTTTGTCATCAAGAAATTTGCATGCCGCTCTCATCACTGAGGCTTTGCTAGTTTGTCTGGTGGTGAACCGCATGCGTCATCGGAAACCTAGATATAGTTAGAGGACAGGAATCAGAACATTCCTGCAGGGGTCTTCCAACCACCACCGGGGACGCATGACGGGGTTAAGGTACACACCAGCACACCCGGACCGTACATAATGTGCCGGTGAAGATGAACGGCGTTCCGGCTGTTGAAGCACCTGCATGGCTTCCATTGGAAGGTGACCGATTCGCGGAAGATGTGTGAGGTCGACTACACCAACATTATTTGTTGTGAAGGTATGGTAGTTAAACTAAGCATTAATAAAGGGACCAATAACATTTTGACACGTCAGCGGGATGATGCATGGGAGGACAGAACGGGAGGGACACGGCTGGTATACTCCCATTTAATGCTTCCATGCATGCTCCTACTTAAGTGTCATAATTTTATTGGCCCTTTCATTTACCTAACATAATGCCTAATTTAACTTCAACCAATTAGTTGATTACACATAAGTGCGAAGTACGCATGGAAGCACAAACGGGAGCACCGAAGTTGCATCCGAAGGGCCCATCGTATGCAGGAAAAAATTATGCTTTAGAAGGATACGATTCCTTGGCATTATCCCTGTCATGTCTGGCCATCATACGACCTCGTTCGTTCATGTGGTCACATGTCACAGTCATGCAACTGCTTCATCCGTCCGTTCATGTGGACACATGTCACAAATGTGGAAACAGATGGAGGCCTACGTTTAGTCATTAACACTAGCTTTTGAATCTGTGTAGTGCAAAAGGGTTTTGTTTTGGTTTCACACTACACTAGCTAGTCTACATAAAGTGTCATATCTGTGTTTCCTGATGAATACACAACAAACATTCTCCATACATAATGAAACTTGCATGCCGCTTTCTTCTACCGGAGGTTCGAAGGAAACTACACGGTTGGCCGGGTACATGTACGGTACGCGTGTGCCGGTGTACCTTAACCCCCCGTACATCGTCTGTCCCCAGTGGTTGTTGGGAAGAGCCTTACAGGTATGCTCTGATTCCAAACCTCTTACTCCATCTCTAGGTTTCTGATGACGCAGGCGGTTCACCACCAGGCAAACCAAAATGGTTGAGCGGCATGCAAGTTTTTGATGAAAAACTGACTGCGGCATGCAAGTTTTTTGATGAAAACTGACTGCGGCCAGCGGACGCATACATTTCTAGTATTTTGGTGACACTCTCGCTGACATGTCATCATATTATTTGTTGTGAAGGTATGGTAGTTAAACTAAGTATTATTAAAGGGACCAATAACATTTTGACACATCAGCAGGATGACGCATGGGAGGACAAAGCGGGGGGGGGGGGGGGGGGGGGGGGGACATGGCTTGCAGCCAGTTTGTCATCAAGAAATTTTCATGTTGCTCTCATCACAGAGGCTTTGCTAGTTTGTCTGGTGGTGAACCGCATGCGTCATCGGAAACCTAGATGTTGTTAGAGGATAGGAATCAGAACATACCTGCAGGGGTCTTCCAACCACCACCGGGGACGCACGACGGGGGTTAAGATACACACCGGCACACCCGGACCGTACATAATGTGCCGGTGAATATGAACGGCATTCCGGCTGTGGAAGCACCTGCATGGCTTCCGTTGGAAGGCGACCAACTCGCGGAAGATGTGCGAGGTCGACTACACCAACATTATTTGTTGTGAAGGTATGGTAGTTAAACTAAGCATTAATAAAGGGACCAATAACATTTTGACACGTCAGCGGGATGATGCATGGGAGGACAGAATGGGAGGGACACGACTTGTATACTCCCATTCAGTGCTTCCATGCGTGCTTCTACTTAAGTGTCATGATTTTATTGGCCCTTTCATTTACCTAACATAATGCCTGATTTAACTTCAACCAATTAGATGATGACACATAAGCGCGGAGTACGCATGGAAGCACAAACGGGAGCACCGAAGTTGCATCCGCGAACGGGAGGACACGGCTTGTATACTTCCATTTAGTGCTTCCATGTGTGCTCCTACTTAAGTGTCATGATTTTATTGGCCGTTTCATTTACCTAACATAATGCCTGATTTAACTTCAACCAATTAGATGATGACGCATAAGCAGGAGTACGCATGGAAGCACAAACGGGAGCACCGAAGTTGCATCCGAAGGGCCCATCGTATGCGGGGAAAAAACATGCTTTAGAAGGATACGATTCCTTGGCGTTATCCCTGTCATGTCCGGCCATCATACGACTTCGTTCGTTCATGTGGACACATGTCACAGTCATGCAACTGCTTCATCCGTCCGTTCATGTGGACACATGTCACAAATGTGGAACTGCTTCATCCATCCGAACCCACATTTATTTTTCAGTTATTTATATTTGCTACCCGAAAAGTACCCGATACCCGATATTTCGGTCTTTTCAGTTCCGGTCTTGGTTTTATTGGTTTCGGTTTTTCAGTCTCGGTTTATTTGCCCACCCCTAATTTACGTAGTAGTACCATATATATGGGATATACATATTTCTCCTGCATGTTTTTTTGCAAAACTATTTAGTGATATATCCTATGTGCATATTACATATGTAAAACTAATGTAAAGTATAAAACTTTTTTAAAGGAAAGTCTTAGGTTTCGTCAAATCTATCTTTGAGATTTACGCAATTTTGATCTGTTTTAACAATACAAGAATTGTACTTTTAGATTCACCATGAAAATATTTCCATAATATACAATCTAGTACTACATGTTATTGAAGTTAATAAATTCCATATAAATCATTTGTCAAAGGTAATTAGTTCGACCAAAACAGAAATAGGGTTGAGTTGGGGCGGAGGAAGTATTATACGTTGCTGTTTGCCGCATAAGGTTTCGTCCTTCGTTCAAGCCGTAGCCATTTGTATAGGCGGCTGATGCGACCGGGCACACCGAGCTTATGTGCGCGCCAGTCACCGAGGTGCCTTAAACGCTTGCAGCACATGCACATATTTGAATTCAATTAGAACCGCTCCGCGTCCCATCTCCACTACTGCGCGCGTCGAGAGACGAACAGCCAGGTTTCAAATCCCTTGCAGTACTGCAGGTGCAGTAGACATGGCTGACATGAGGGCCCCACATGGTGTGGGACCCACATGTTAGCCACCTCTAGCGCACCTGCAGTACTGCAGAGGCCCCACCACTCAGTTGCAGTAATCGCAGTGCAGTTACTGCAAGGGATTTCGTCTACACTATAAGATCACCCGAGCATGCCATCGTCTTCTCCGCAAAGCCACTCTTCCTCTCTTCCCAAAACCGCGCCAAGAACACCATGGCTGACAAGACAACGCCGCCGCCAAGCCCGTCGAAGGACGCCAAGGGGAAGCATCCCCGACTGGACTCCCCCCCGGACATGGAGTGGGCTCTCCGGAAGACGGCGCACGATGTATTTGACAATACATCGCGCTGCATGCGTCGCCTTGGGCTTGGTCCCCTTCTAGAGTATGCTGCCATGGGGACCACGAGCCACTACCTCTTTGGCATGACGCACTTGGCCGGTCGCCTCGATGTCCTCTGGGAGACGCTGGCGGATGAGCTCGGCGTCGCCGGTCGCGACAACCTAGTGGCGGCGACGTCCAGTAAACTGGGCTTCCCGTCTTTGCCGCGCGAGGCGCCCCCGCCCAGCCAGGAGCCCAAGGAGGAGGAGGAGGAGAAGGAGAAGTAGGTGGAGCGAGGTGGAGAAGTAGTTTTTTTCTTGTTCATAGTTGTGTTGTTTATCTTTTCTTGTTTGTAGTTTGTGTTTTTCTTTTTTCCAGTTTGTAATGTATCATCTTAGTAATGAACTTTATATTTCTGTTCATTGGTCCGCAAAAATAGTTCTAATGTTGCTGTTCTAACGATAAACTAGTGGACCATTTATCTCTTTTATCTTTTAGAATGGAATATATTTCCACTTCCAACTCTACTGAGTTGGAGATCTAGAAAGTGACTATCACCTATAATAGTTTATCTGACAGGACCAGCAGGGAGAAGCCCACTCTGTGTTCAAACCCAACACAGATCCAACATAATGAGCAATCAAACAGCAAAGCACGTAGTAAATCACAAAAAACACAACAACATTTTCTGGAGTACGTACGTATCAACTTTAGCCCAGATTAGATACTCGTGGGCGTCATTGCAAAAGGGTGAAGACAAACAAGACTTGATTCCGGATGGCTTGCAAAAACAAACTAGAAGTCAGGGTCATCGAAATTTTTGCCCGATTTGGATTGATTCTTAGTTATAGACTCACATAATAATAAAATATGTCGGATATTTTAACTTTCACAAGTGTGTCATAAAATGTATCGGGTGTTTTACTTTTACTAGTGTGTCATAAAGTGTACGCCGGCCACGTATCCTGGTCCAACCGTACAACTTCAAATAAAGGAGGGTTAGAGCATCTCCATCCCCTTTGTTCTTTTTGGTTTGCTATTCTTTCAAATGAGAAATATGTTATCCACATTTAGGTTGTGTTTGGGAGCACAGTATTTCAATAGTAATGTTTTAGAAGCCACAGTTTTTAAAATGACATAGCAATACCAAAGTATTTTAATACCACAGTTTCGTAATACCACGGTTTTGTAATACATAGAACTGTTTGGGAGCAAAGTAGCAAGCATCAAGAGCATGCAAAAAGAGAAAACTTTGGTTTGGACCAAAGTTTTTATACCCCAAAAATACCGTAGTATAGACAAAACCATGGTTTTCAATACATAGTTTTTGAGTTGGTTGCCAAACACCATTCTGTAAAAAATACCATAGTAATATCAAATACCACAGTATTGCTCTAAAACTCAAAAAATACCATGTTCCCAAACATAGCCTTAGCATCTCATTCCATGAGCATCTCCAACCCGTTTGCTATATGATGTGCTATATTAATTTTTTTTTTCATATTTTACTAGTATATAATAATTATTTTAAAATTCAAATAACATTGTTGCAATGGCTATATTGTAACGGTTGTATTTCTAACGGCTATTTTTCGATGGTTATGTTTCTAACGACTATTTTTCAACGGATGTATTTCCAACGGCTGATTTTCAACGACTATTTTGCAACAGAACGACGATAATGTACCGAAAATCGAGAATAGCAAACCGGATAGCATTTGCTACTAGTAGCACACCAAGAGCTCCATATATATCAAATGTCTAAAAGTAGCAATCCTAATAGCGAACCGGTTGGAGATGATTTTTGCTCTAGATTTGCTAAATAATAGGATAGCACATCATATAGCTAATGGGTTGGAGATGCTCTTTTAGCCATTACCTATATGGTGTGATATCCTATTATTAAGCAAATTTAGAGCAAAAATCATCTCCAACCTAATTGCTATTAGGATTGCTACTTTTAGCCATTTGCTATATGGAGCTCTCGGTGTGCTACTAGTAGCAAATGCTATCCGGTTTGCTATCCCCAATTTCTGCTACATTATTGTCGTTTCTGTTGCAAAATAGTTGTTGAAAATTAACTGTTGGAAATAGAACCGTTGAAAAATAGTCGTTAGAAATATAACCATTGAAAAATAGCCATTAGAAATACAAACGTCACAATATAGCCATTGCAACAATGTTATTTGAATTTTAAAATAATTATTACATATTAATACAATATGAATTTTTTTAATATAGCATATCATATAGCAAACGGGTTGGAGATGTTCATAGAATGAGATGCTAAATGAGGATAGAATAATTGCTATTTGAAAGAATAGCAAACAGAAAATAGCAAACGGGTTGGAGATGCTCTTAGAAGATTGGTGGAAAATAATATGAACTTATAAGAAAAAGGAGAAGAAGAAAAAGGATGGCGCGCGTTTCGAGACATGAACCGTGACACTGCTGACATCCATCTTCATTGGCCAGTTCCCGATTCCGCTGATCTCTCCAGTATGTTTTCACACTAGCTACTCTCTGGTGATTGGGACCCATGGTATCCCGTGGCCCACCCGGCATATCCAGTGGGTGGGCTCCTGGGAAATGTTGTGGTTGTTGTACGTGGTGTTAGGTTGAGACCATGCAACTTGTGGTCACAACGATAAGAATTAAAAATTAGAAAGAGTATATAAGATTCAAAAATCTTCATTACTCTCTTTACTCCGGGCTCGGGGCCGTCAAATTCGGAAACTCCTCTGCTCATATCGTAATTGCATCAGTTATATATCCAGGCCCGTTTCCAATTAAAATCCAAACTAAAGGTGTAGACGAAGGTTTTGCATAAGAGAGAGAGTTGCGCTGCGCCTCCGTAGACGGCAACTGTAGGGACGACAAGGAGAGAGACCGAATGGCGGGGACTCAGGTGTACAACGTGACGTTCGAGGAAGACGTGATCACCACCACCGTGACGTCCTTCGGCAAGGCCGTGGAGGACTGGCTCAACGAGGTCCTCTGCGTCCACCGTCGGCGCCTTCACAAGCTCGTCGTCGGGCTCGACGTCGAGTGGCGCCCGAGCTACTCCGCTGACCAAAACCCCGTCGTTGTTCTGCAGCTTTGCATCGGCCGTCGCTGCCTCATCTTCCAGGTCATCCACGCTGACTACTTCCCCGACGAGCTGGAAGATTTCCTCGGCGATTCCGACTACCGCTTCATTGGCGTCGGCATGGAGGGTGACGCCGACAGACTTTGGAAGGATTGGCAACTGAAGGTGGCCAAAACGGTGGATATGGCCAAGCTCACGGCGGAGGAGATGGATCGCCCGAGCCTCCGCCGCGCGGGGCTGAAGGACATCGCGAGCGCCGTGATGGGCGGTGACATCGAGAAGCCTTACGGGGTGAGGATGAGCAACTGGGACGCGTACAATCTCTCCGGCGAGCAGATCAGCTATGCGTGCATCAACACATTCGTCTCCTTTGAGGTCGGCCGCAAGCTGCTCTCCCGCGACTACTGATCTTACCACCGAGTTTGCGGATCGGCTGCCGTCGATCATCCCGACATATGGAATTCGTAGGTGCATCACTCAAGTTCTAGCTTTTGTGCTTGTGCACCCAATCTCTCATAAAGTTACTTTTTCTTGAGGATACACTATATGTTGCTTTTAAAAACATGCATGTTATTTCACATGCATCGAGGTCTTTCACATGCATGTTAGTTGTCCATGCATGCTATGCCCCAAATATGGTCAACGAGCCTCAAACATGACGATCACTTAACAAAAAAGAGAACACGTAACGTCAGCAAACATGATCGAGGTCTTTCACATGTATGTTAGACGTACAGATGCTACGTCCCAAACATGTATCCCAAGAATATAATAATATTTCCTACCATGTATATATATTTCTATATTTATCATATTCTCTACCATGCATGTGTGTATGCTCTAAACCTACAGTATCAGTATATGACAGTTTAACTACCACACTAATGAAGAATATTATCCTGTCATTAATAGAGATAACAAATTTGACACAAGGATGTTCCCTCGACGGTATGATGATAGAATGTGGACTACCATCGTCTAATAAGCACACAGCTTTGACTATGTACGTACGTGGTTCATCAAATTAATCGATCGCAAGCTGCCATTATGTATCGCTGTACTCATCTTTTGAAGAAACAACAGGCGTAGGCGCTAGCCGCTACGTGTTCTGATTTTACGAACAAATGAACACACTTGTGAAAACACTTGCGATAACTGAGAGGAGGCAAATCGCAGTTTGGAGTAACTCCGACCGATGATTCAAAAGCACAATTTTTGAAGCATCCGATTATATCTCCACTCACGCGCTTAGACGACGACCCGCTATAAAGGCACACCTTCCTCTTCTTCTCCGCCGCACCTCTCGATCGATTTTAGCCTCCAAACTTCTTCTCTTGCCTCTCCGCCGCACCACCGTCGACCACCTCTCTCTCTTTGTTCGCACCTCCATCGCCGCACAAATGGGTAGCCCCACACCGAAGCGCTCTAGGTCATCGACGTCCTCCGAACCTCCTTCTCCGTTTTCGTCACCGCCAAGGCCGGTGGAACTGGAGGCGGCGCCCGCACCACCTCCACTCCCGTCTCTGCCCGCGGCGACCGCACCTCTTCCGTCCAACTATGAGGAGACTGTCCGCCTCATGGAGGAAAGCATCGACAAACTCGATGGCAAGCTTAAGGAGGTCACTGGAAGCCTATTCGCCGCCGACGTGCAAGAAAAAGCGCTCGACAAAATGGCGCGGGATGTATTTCACAATACATCTCACTCCTGTCGCCGACTGGGACTTGGTCTCACTCCGTCGGCTACTACATCTTCGGGTTAGGCTTTGTTGCCGCTCGTCTCGACTGCCTCTATGAGACGATCGGTGAGGAGGCCGGGGAGGGGTTTCTCGAGCAACTCGTGGAGGCCGTCAGCCGGAAGAAGATCGATCTGGTGTTGGAGGATGCTCCACCGGTGGTTGCGGCGGAGGCGAAGGCACCGGCGGCGGATGCGGAGGCGGAGGCGCCACTGGTGGAGGCGCCACCGGCGGAGGCGGCGGCAGAGGTGGACAAGTCCTCCTCAGAGTAGAGTAAGATGAGTAGTAGTTTTTTCTTTTGTTTTCTATGTGTTTTTTTCTTGTTTGTAATATATGTGTTGTTTTTATGTTAATGAAAAATGTCTTTTATTTTATGTTCATGAACAATGTGTCCTACTCCAGTACATGCACTAACGAAAAACTTCTCCTTTTATCGAAAAACATCGCATACGGAAAATTAACACATTAGTAATATTATACTGTATCTAATAAATATTCCCTCCTTGTTCTTTTATTTGACGTTTTGGACAAAGCATTGAACTAACATTAGTAGGACGTGACCACCCCCACACACCGGCCTGGCCCTAGGCAGTAGCCCACAAATTTTTTGCGACCCTGCCGCACAGCATCGCGCATAATCGTGGGAGCGGGACACGGGGGATTTTCATCCTTCGGTGTCCAGACAACAAACCCAGCGCGAAGTGAAGGATCTCAGCGGGATTTCAATGGGACGGTGTGCGAGGCGGGGGCGCACGCGCGACGTTGTGCGGCAGGGCCGCAGAAATTTTATTTCCACCCTCCTAGGCCCAGAGCTTTAGGATGTGTTTGGGAGCACAGTTTTTCAGTACTAAAGTTTTGGAAACCACAGTTTTTAAAATGACATGGCAATACCAAAGTACGTATTTCAGTAACACAGTTTTGTAATAACACGATTTTGCAATACATAGGACTGTTTGGCTGACAAACACAATTCTGTAAAAAATACCATAGTAATCTCAAATACCACGATATTGCTAATTGCTCTAAAACTCCAAAAATACCGTGTTCCCAAACATCAAAATTGAATTCTATGCGGCCCTTCCGCACATAGCTGTCTCTGTGCGACCCAGCCCAGATGGTTGCCATGTACGTTCACACTCCAAATCTTACAGCCAAGGGCGCACTGCACAGTTCCCGCGACTGTACCACCCTGCCCTGATGATTACCACGTACGCGAGCACACCGAATCTTGCAGGGCGCACGGGCACACATGAACTCCACGTCCGAACTTTGCTCAGCGATCCGAATAACTCGGCGCTCGGCATGCACAATCCATCATCATGTGCATGAATAATATTATGAAATTATCAACTTTGATGATTCAATAATCCCAATCAAGTTTCATCCAACCTACCAACAAAAAATTGGATCGTCCAGTCCATCCAACCAAACGTTAATTTGGATGATCCAAGACATAAAGAAATGGATGATCTATCT